>OZ005656.1:64996679-65381679 GCA_963930645.1 Salticus scenicus | reverse complement strand
TATACTAAACGAAATTCGTAATGGTCGGGAAAACAATAAACATTATTGGAAAGTTGAAGTTATAAAAGAAATAAAACAGAGCTTTTCAAAGAAATATTATATAAAAGTTTTCCCTTAATCTTAATTAACGTTCAGTTTTATTTTGAGTAAGGCTCTTTTAAGTAATTTTTATACGTTTTCCTTTTTAAACTTCGATATAAATGATGAAATACATTTCAATGGAATTTTAAAATCCCTATTTTTTTCCTCCTTATTCATATTTAAAATTTTCATTAAAATGCACGACTTTTAGGTTTCTTAATGCATATACGTATACATGTAAGTAAGAAAGAAGAGACAGTAGAGAAAAGAGAAAAAAAAGAAAAACCGTTTTCATTTTTAAGGAAGTTTGCAATTAAATGCAAATATAAAAATAATGATTATTTATTAGAGAAACTGTTTTCAACTTTGGTAGTACATTAAGTTTTAGGCTTATAAATATTCGTATACATGTAGATAAAAATCAAGAGAAATCGTTACAGAATTCAAAGAATTATTTAAGTAGATTAAAAGAATAATTTAAAAAAAATGTAATATTTTTTTTTTTATTAAATGATTGATCTTCTATTTAGGAGAAAAAAAGTCCCACTTTTATGAAAATAAAATTTCGCTGTTCCAGCAACTTAGTGTATTTTTCAGTTTGACAATTAACAAAAAACTAGGTTGAAATAAATTTTATACTTACTTTCTAAAATAAACTTCGTAATAAAAGATTTCATTATATATATATTTTTTTTTACAAATGGCGTAGAGACAATCGGTCACCTTCATAATTTCACTTCACAGTTCCTTGGACACTGACATGCAACTAGTTATATCGATTTCTAATTCAAGGAGAGATATACGAAAAAATTTTTTTAATGGAGTGCGTTTAAATGATGTGGAGATAATACAGAATTTAATATATAAGTATGAGAGAAAAAATAACACAATTATTTTAAATGTATACAACTGGAATAAGAGCAAATTTTTAATGTTTTCTTTGAAAATAAAAGAAAATTTTTTACTACTTTAATTAACTACTTTAAAAAAAGTATAATCTTAAACCTACTTGTAATTATCACCACATATTTCTATTATAATAATTTAAAATTATTATAAATAATTTAAAAAATATTTGAAACGATGTATTTATATAATGTCAGCCATTCACTGTTGAAAATTTCAGTTAAAACTTCAACCACTGTATGGAGTAATATTATAAGTGATACTATAATATGGTTCAACCCCACTTTTTATTTTTCTATTACTTGTGGTTGCATTTCTGTTGCATCAAAACTTGAAACTACCATACGTCCACTCACAAGGGAAGTGTTTCAGCGAACATGCAATTGTAATTCCCAATGTATTCAGGAGATTGCGCAACGAGCGCGCTGAAAAGAGAATGTATGTTTTCACCGGCTGTAAGCTGGGGAGAGAGAATAAAATCTGTGAAGTGAGATCGCGTGTAATCATGTCATTCAAAACCAACATTCATTACAAGAAAAAAATATATATATTCAATAGATCACTAACCAGATTGTACTAAAAGAAAGTTATTGAAATACATATATCCTTTTAAAAAGACAGAAAAATCTATTATACATTACAAGGAAGTATGAATCAATAAAATTCTTTTTGGACCAAACCAAGCTTAAGTTAAAGAGTGTAGTCGAAAACATAGGGTAAAGAGCAAAAATTGTTCAACAACTCACCCATGGGTCAAAATAAGACCCTAGAAAATTTAGCCCATTTTATCAAAATCTCCAAAACAAAATTATTGGGCAAGAGTGAATGGCGCAGTGCCAGAGTGTTACACTCCAAACAAGAATGTTTTGCGTTCAATCTCTGCCTCGGTCAAATGTTGATTTATTTATTTATTTATTTATTTAGTTTTAACATGATACTAATATTTCGTTCAACATAAAATTACCAAATCTTGGTAAAAGGTTAAACCATCGGGTGGTTGCAGCTACTTCTGTACCCAGTTTTGGTTCATACTAACACCAATTTTTTTTTTTTTTTTTTTTTTTTTTTAGGTGATGATTCTAAATTTTAATTCTTTTGTGCATATCAGTTACCTACAATTTTAATTCTTTGAACTTTTATTAACCGACTTCAAAAAAGAAGGAAGGTTCTCAATTCACACCGTATGTTTATTTTATTCTATTTTATTTTATTTTATTTTATTTTTTTTATGTTTGTTAGCTCATAACTTCTGAACGGATGCTCCCATTTTGATACTTTTTGTTTTGTTGAAAAAGTCTTGGTCTGAAATAGGTCCCATTGTAATATCATTACAATCTAAAGAAAATACAGAGTGCCCCAAAAAATCAGCCCCAACTCTTTTAACTACTATACGGCTGCAGCTATAGTGTTAAAAATGGTATGTAAGTATAGCAAAGTGGCCATCAGTACAAGGTTAAACCGCTTGCAGCGCCACCTGGTGAAAAATAGCGGAGTTAGTGTTACTATCTCGAAAACGGTTCTAGAGAAAAAAGGGAATTACAAAGTTGAAAAGTATCATCGATTTAGTACATAAAGATAGTTTAGACATTCATGCTAGCGTTCTTATCTCGGAAACGGTTCAAGACAGGGGGAAAAAGTGAATTATAAAATTGCAGGGCATCATCGATTTAGTACGAAAAGATAGTTTAGACATTGATGCTAAAAATGCAATGCTAAAAACGTGCATTTGTCTGTTCGCAATTTCTTACACTATGCACACTTGAGCTACATTGCACACATTGTAGCGTAGCTGGTGAGACATACGTTATATCTCACAATATGTCAAAATACGGTTTCAAAAATGTTTCAAAATACGGTTACTTGATACTTTTTGTTTTGTTGTAAAGATCTTGGTCTAAAGTAAGTCCCATAGTAATACCTTTACAACCTAAAGAAAATAAAGCGCCATCTGGTGAAAAACAGCGGAATCAGCGCTCCTATCTCAAAAATGGTTCAAGATGGAAGAAAAGTTAATTATGAAGCTGTAGAGCATCATCGATTTACTACGAAAAGACAGTTTTTAGACATTATTGCAAAAAATAGAACGCTTAAAACGTTTAGTTGTCTCTTCGCAAGTTCCTACACTGTGCACACTTGAACTACGTTGCTAAATTTGCAGCGTAGCGGATGACACGTATACTCTGTGGTTCAAAGTACTGTTGCTGTAAACGGTCACATCGATTAGCGCAAAGTCATTTTCAACCAACTTCAGAAAAGAGGGTGTTCTTAATTCGAGCAATGTGTTGTTGATGTTTGTAAGCTTATAATTTCGTAAGAGATGCTCTAATTAACCGACTTCAAAAAGGAGGAGGTTCTCAATTCAAACCGTATGTTTTTTTTTGTTGTTGTTTGTTTGTTTGTTTGTTAGCTCATAACTTCTGAACAGATAATCCGATTTTGATACTTTTTTTTTTATTGTAAAGGTCTTGGTCTGAAATAGGCCCCATTGCAATATCTTTACGATCAAAAGAAAATACAGGGTGACCAAAAAAGTCAGTCACGACTCTTTTAACTGCTGAACAGGTGCAGCTATTGTCATAAAAGTGGTATGTAGGTATAGTAAAGTGGATATGTGCTGCGCGATTCAACTGCCTACAGCGCCACCTGGTGGGAAACAGTGGAGTTAGCGTTCCTATCTCGGAAACAGTCCAAGACAGGGGAAGAAAGTGAAATATAAAATTGCAGAGCATCATCGATTTAGTACGAAAAGATAGTTTAGACGTTAATGCTTAGACGTTAATGCTTATTAGACAGAACGCCTAAAACGTGCATTTGTTTGTTCACAATCTCCTATTTTGTGCATAGTTGAACGACATTGCATATATTCTAGCGTAGCGGGTGACATTTATGCTATGTAATATTCAAAGTATGGTTATTGTAAGCGGTCATATCAATTAACGCATAGACATTTTAAACAGACTTCATAAAGGAACCGGTTCTCAATACAAACCATGTTTCTCATTGTTTTTGTTGTTGTTGAAATTTCTTAGCTTATAACTTCGTAAGAGATGATTTAATTTTAATACTTTTTTGTTGTCGTAATGATCTTGGCCTGAAATAGGCTTCATTATGATTTCATTAAGATATAAACAAATTACAGGATACTCACAAAAGTCTGTTCTCACTTTAACTGCTGAACGCATGCAGCTTCACTGGTAAAAGCAGTATGTAAGTATCGATGTTGAAACTTCTGTTCGTCAGCTGCAATGCATATTTTGCTCTTTGTTTGAACTTTACGCTGCGCAATTTTCAGCGCATTTTCAGCGCAGCGAGTGACACGTATTCACTGTAAAGTTCAATATATATGCCTAATAGAATTTTTGGTTACGAATACAGCGTATCCGTTCTTTACATTTCTAAAGACTTTTTAACTTAACGTATATTCATTCAATAGATAGTTTTTTGCTCAAATCTGATAAAGGCAAAAAAATTGACACAATTTAAAAATGCATCATTTGAGAAAAATCTATTTAAAAATAACTTCACTAGAATGAAACTGGCACAACTGTCTCTCGAGTGGATAACTTTCTAGATGGAGATGTAACATTTTTGTTCACATTGGGTGCACTTCATGTATTTTTCAGTGACAAAAACCATTTTTTGAGTTATGTCACTTTTCTTGGAAGTTGTGATTTGTGAAACTGCCGTCGAACGTCTTTTGATGTTCTGCTACATGAATACGTTTTCACTGAAAAGTGAAAAATAAAATCTTTTTGTAAAAAAATAGAACCGACTATAAAAAGCAACTACTATTCAAAAAAAAAAAAAAAAAAAAAAAAAATGTATGAAATGAAACTAAATTGCGCCTAAAAGTATAAAATAATTTCCTTCGCCAAACAACCTATAACACTACAATTAATCATAACTTTTGAAGTCGGTGCAAAATTAAATAAAAATTGATACCTTTATTCAATACAAAAATCAAATCCTATTCAAAATACACATCTCACATTGTCACCTGCAAAACGCAACCGAAAACTATTTTGATTCAAGAAAACAAATAAGATTTCGTAAGCAGCAAAAGTTGGCGAAGATGCTGGTATCTGACGTTCTTGGTGAAAGGAAAATCGCAAAATTATCTGGCAAACATATTTAATTTCTTTGGGATATCATGATTAATTTGATAAGGTATATTAAGAGAGTAATCAAGAATATGAAACAATACTTCGTACAAGATATATTATGAAAATATACATCTTGCGTGTATATTTTTGCAATACGTTTTGAACGCCAAATCCAAAAGCCACCAAGGATAATAGTTATTAAAGTTATACCAAATTTGCAAAGGAAACTCTAACTTCGTAGAAACATAAATACCGCATTGTGAAGAATGTTCACTAATCTGTGTAGATGCTACCAATGGACCAATTGTATACAGGGATAAAATAATAAAGGAAACATGAAAATGGATCATTCGAGACGACAGCATTTGTTGCTACCGATCTAAAAACACACCTTTAAAAACTAATTAAATTTTATTTAATTTTGCGCCGACTTCAAAAGTTATGATTAATTGTAGTGTTATAGGTTGTTTGGCGAAAGAAATTATTTTATAATTTTAGGCGCAATTTAGTTTCATTTCATACATTTTTTTTTTTTTTTTTTTTTTTTTTTTTTTTTTATAGTAGTTGCTTTTTGGAATCGGTTCTATTTTTATACAAAAAGATTTCATGTTTTACAAATTAAATTATTATCTGTGTACATTTTAATGCATTTTAAATTTTTTAAACTTATGTTATATACTTATTTAACATTGTTATTCTGAATTATTTTCGTACATAAACGGGAAGGTCATGTAAGATCTTCCTGTGATTGATGATGGGGCGATCAAAACCACTTACATATTTCTTTTTACATCTATCTCAGTCATGGGGCATTCAACCATTTAAATATGGCATTTATAGAATGCCTAGCAAAAACATCCAGCCGAGAAAATATTTTATCTTAAGAAAAAGATTTCTTATATTGTGAATTCATTGATGCGTTCTTTAAATTATTTCTAGTGCATTACATTTTTATTCGCCTTAAATAGTTAACTGAAAACTTTTTTTATAACTTTTCTAGGGTAAAAAACAGTATTTTCGATTTATTATATTATTATTATTATTATTATTATTACTATTATTATTATTATTTTTGTAATGTATTGTTTATTTTCACATCCGAATCATAAGAACAATTTAAAAAAAATTAAAGTTAAAAATAGGCTAAATATTAATTATTCATTTATTGTTCATATGCACGATGTTTGATAGAAATCCTTAAAACCTTTGTTAGTTTAACGTATGTTCTTCAAATCGGCTGATGGAAATGGTTAAACGGATATTAATTGCACATTCCTTTTTAGAGAATATATTCCAACTACATTAACAGCCTATCTCAACGCTTGAATAAAGGGTAAATTTACAACCGTGTTTAAACTTTAATCTTCTTCACATATCATAAAATCATTACAAGCACTACCAGTTTTTCTTCTTCAGGTGCAAAAACACGTAGAGGCCGTGCTAGTACTTTGGAATTTTAAACCCCACAAACCTTGAATTTAATAATATATATATATATATTTACAATATGTGTATGTGTATAGCGTAATAAATTCAAATTTATTATCTATTGAAATAATTACACTTCTAATGTATTAGGTGAGTGCAAAAGTTCTACCCGTTTTTATTACCCATAAAGAAGAGCAAATGAACGCAAAATGAACCGGTGTCGTCCAACTGCGACCCAACATACCAGGTGTTTCAATTTCTTCTTCCTCCACCTATACCAACTGCGGACAGCCTTTTTTAATCCCTTATGTCAACTGCGTCCACTGAAAATTTCGCCAAGTGCGACGAATCGCCAATTAAGAATAATAAAATTGTATTAGTAATATTTCAGCATAAAAGACTTGATAAATCTCGTACTTTAATAACTTTTATATCAAATTTATTGAGACTTGAAATCTTTAATGCATGTCTATGTAAAAATTTGCAAAAAGTATTTTTTTTGTTACATATTTATTATTTATTATTTTTTAACTTTAACACTAAAAATAGCTAATGTCACATAAAACTGCAGTTAAAAAAAATAATATACCTAATAATTTCTTTTAGTGTACACGGGTGTACAAAATTAAAGCAATAATTTGTTTACTTATTTCGCGCGTAATTTTTAAACAAATGAACACAGTGAAGATTCATATACATTCCTGTGTTAGAATTAAACGAGATTTTTCTTCCTCATTTTCCTTCTTTTTTTCGCATGCGAATAACTTTTTCAAAAATATACATACAAACATGAAAACTGTTTCGTTAAATATATATATATATATATTTATCGACATTTTATTATCATGATGAAGTTCATAGTTTACAAATTAGTAATTATATATATATATATATATATACATATTAAGTGAAAGAAAGAGAAAGAAAAATCAGGATTAAATTTGACATTTGAAGGCATGTGCGTCTTCACCTAACTGTAATGCATCCTTACCACTATTTTTTCTTTTCTTTTTTAAAATTATTAAAATTTTTAATTTTTTCCAAAGCTTACATTTGAGAAAAATTAAATAATTATTTGTTTAAAAATTATTACTTATGCTAAAGTTATATAAAATTCGATTAATGATATCATAACTAACATGCCATTCAAATTTTATGCTCATATGTTGACAAATGCTCATATGTTAAAAAATCCAATTAAAAATAATGTTAATTTTATGAACATTCTCAGGCTACTTTAATTATTTATTTGGTAATTACTCTAGTTTGATTTTGGTACCTTTGGGGATTGATCACGGTAATTGTTTAAACTAATAATAATCTTAAAATTAAATAATTGAAAAGTTTTAATATTTATTTTTATTATTATTATATATATCCATTTTAAAAATAAAATTTATAAATATGTTTCTTTTTGTTTATTTAATTTCTTATTGATTTAAATAAATTGTGCATTTAATGTGACTGGGTTGCGTCTAGGGATTCACAAAATATTTCGGATACGTTATGGATAATGGTAAAAAATAGTTAATTGAAAAAAAAAAAAAAAAAAATTGTAACGGTGACAGATATAATAATGATATAATAATGGAACTTATGTTAATACAAAAACCATACTTAATACCTGAAGTAATTTGTGTAGTAACATAATTGGTATAGAGAATATATTAATTCACGTCAGTATCTTCAGTTAAATTTTTCTTTGCCTTTTAGTTTTCTTTGTCTTCAGTTAAATGTTTCTTTGGCCATTGTCTGTGGATTTTCATGCAATACTTTCAAAGCAAAGAAAATCAATATGTTAAAAAAAAAAATCATACTAAAATATTTGAGAGCGTTAAACTTTATACATATTTTTCGTAATAGTTTATTTATTTATTTATTTATTTATCCTTTTTAAATATCGGAGAAAAAAAACTATTACTTATTCTTTTTTATTTGATGTTTAAAGAGTATTTGTACTCGTCGCTATTTAAATAATAGCAACGAGTACAGTCGGTAACAAAAGTGTTCGAACACTAGCAAAAATTCATATGTGAAAAAAATACACTTCATACGGTTTTGTTAAATAAATCCTTATCGAATCGTGTTCTTAGACAGACCAAGAACAGGATTCGACAAGGTTTTATTTAACAAAACTGTATAAAGTGGACTTTTTATACATAGGAATTTTGCTACTGTTCGGACACTTTTGTTACCGACTGTATATATGTATATGTATATATATATATATATATATATATATATATAGAGAGAGAGAGAGAGAGAGAGAGAGAGACAGAGAGAGACAGAGAGAGAGAGAGTTTCTAGCCATTCCTAGCCTAGAGTCCATTCCTAGCCTCATATTGACAGCTTCTGTCTCCCTCCCTAAATTTAGGAAACCATCGATAAGATGTGCTTTCGTCTATTGCATCCTCCCCATAAACTTTACAAACACTGCGACATGCTTCGGCTGTAGTACTCTTTTTATCAAACTCGTATAGCAATCAATGTCTTATGTGCTCCTTCTCGCTTTCCATTTACACCTTCTGATTTTAGGTTGATTTCTTTAAAAATCGACCTATTGCAATCACTTCGTTTATCTATATATATATGTATATATATAATGAAAATTTTGTCATCACAATAACTCCCGAAATAATACTCGAAATGGAACCAAATTTGGACAGTGAACTGATCTTATAAATATCTTGGATGAGTTCGTTAACCAAGTTGCTCCGATTTTTAGCATATTTAAAGCAAGATTTGCTTGAATTTTGTTGTAAATACAGGCCACATAAGGGTCTCAATGAAGTTTATTAATGAAGTGTATCAGCCATTTTTAATAAAGTGGCAGATATTTTAAGTTAATCGGGACCACTTGAAATCAGGCTACCATTTGAAAATTTAAAATCGCTATAACTTCCGAAATAGTACTCCAAATCGAACCAAATTTAGACAGTGTCTTAACTTATCTTATAAATATCTTACATGAGATTATTAACCAACTTGCTCCGCCATTTTTTTTTTTTTCAAGAGGAGACCACTTGAAAATTTCAAATTCAAATTGTAAAAAACGTATTCCGAATTTGTTTGAAATTTGATGTAAATATAGACCACATAAGGGTCTCAATGAAGTTTATAAATGAAATTTATCCGTCATTTTTAATAAAGTGGTAGATATCTTAAGTTAAGCGGGGCCACTTGAAATCACGCTACCACTTGAAATTTAAAATCACAATAACTTCTAAAATAATGCTCCAAATCGAACCGAATTTGGACAGTGTCTTAAGTTATCTTATAAATATCTTAGATGAATTTGTTAACCAAGTTGCTCCGCCATTTTGTTTTCAAGTGGAGACCACTTGAAAATTTCAAATTGCAAAAAAGCGTATTCCGATTTTTTTTTTTTTTTTTTTTTTTTTTTTTAATGTATATATAGATTATATAAATGTCTCAAATAACTTTATTAATGAACTTTATCCGCCATTTTTAATAAAGTGGCGGATATCTTAAGTTAAGCGGAACCACTTGAAATCAGGCTACCACTTGAAAATTTAAAACCATGATTACTTCCGAAATAATACTCCAAATGGAACCTAATTTGAACAGTGTCTGAACTTATTTTATAAATATCTTAGATGAGTTTGTTAACCAAGTTGCTCCGCCATTTTCTTTTCAAGTGGAGACCACTTGAAAATTTCAAATTTAAATTGTAAAAAGAGTATTCCGAAATTGTTTGAATTTTGATGTAAATACAGACCACATAAGGATCTCATTGAAGTTTATTATTAAACTATATCCGCCATTTTTAATAAAGTAGCAGATATCTTAAGTTAAGCGGGGCCACTTGAAATCAGGCTCCCACTTGAAAATTTAAAATCACAATAACTTCTGAAATAATACTCCAAATCGAACCAAATTTGGACAATGGTATTATCATATAATTATCTTGAATGTTTTCATTGGGCAACTTGACCGACATTTTGTTTCTAAGTTCCAGCCATTTGAAGTCACACTGCCACTTGAAAATATGCCATCACGATAACATTTAAAATACTAAACAGATTCAAATAAAAATTGGTTAGTGAACTTATGGTTCAAATATCTAGGATAAGTTCACTTGGTGACTTGATCCACAATTTTATTTCCAAGTGGTGGCCACTTAAAAACTTGTCATTATGGTAACTTTAGTAATACAGAATCACTTCGCATCAAATTTGGGTAGTGGATTTATCATTCAAATATCTCAGATAAGTTCACTGGGCATATCACTCCGCTTTTTTTTTTCCAAGTGTTGCCACCTGAAAATTTCTTATGACGGTAATTTTTGAAATACTGATTTAATTTAAACTAGAACTGGACTACGAACTTATGATACAAATATACTGGATGATTTCGCTGGGCAAGTTATTTTGCCATTTTGTTTCCAAGTCGCAGCCACTTAGACTGCCACTTGAAAATTAGCCATAATAATAACTTTTGAAACACGGCACTGATTTAAACCACAGTTGGACAGTGAACCTATTCTTCAAATATCTTGGATGTGTTTGCTGGGCATCTTGTTCCACTGTATTCTTTCCAACTGGCGGCCACTTGAAAATTTGTTATCTCGGTAACTTTAGAAATACTTAAACAATTCAAATCAAAGTTGAAAAATGGATTTAACATTCAAACAACAAAAATCTAGAAAATTCACGTAACTCGTGAACCAATCACGTTATTGCGTCCATCTTTGGTATATCGATAATAAGTACTTTCTCGCCAAAAGTCGCCAAAAAAGTCGCCATATGTGAAAAGTCGCCAAATTTGGCGACAAATCTATTATTTGTGTTACTGGACCTTTTTAATACGTTTCTGAAAAAAAATTAGGCTATTTTAAGGCTATAACAAACTAGTAATGCAGAAAACTAACATTTTATCAACTTACTAAGCCCCTTTGAAAGAATTTCTGTAAAAAAAATTATTTTCAAATTTGCAACGATATCTTAAATGAGCAACTTTCTCTGCCATTTTGATCGAAGTGGCAGCCACTTATTTTTTCAACACGATGACTTTTGAGATTTTGAATTAATTCGAACTATATGTGTACAGTAGACTTATCTCACAAATACATTTCATATATTTGTCAAGTTAACTCACCATTTTGTTTTCAAGCGCCGGCCACTTGAAATATTAAATTCACATAAAAAAGTATTTATGAACCGATTTGCTTAAAACTCCATATGTGCATAGCCTACATCTATATTTCTACCAAGAGCATTAATAATTTGTAGCCGCCGTTTTAAAATTAAAATGACTGCTACTTGATAAGGTAAAAGAATCAACCTACCCTTCCGAATAAACCGGAAGGACTTGGTTTTTTTTTTTTTTTTTTTTTTGAGATGATAAACTTTGTGAGATACGATGCATTTATATGTGAGGCATCCACAAGTCTGATTGGCCGAAGTTTTGCGTCATTACAATGTCATGTGTGACGTCAATTCCACTGCAAATTTGCATGTCCAAAAACGGGTAGAACTTTCGCACTCACCCAATACATTCAAAATTACGTAAAATTAATTACTTTCTCCTTACAGAGTTACACACTGTATTTTTAATTTCTATTAAAATTTTGAATTAAAACTATTATTATTTTTTTTTTTTAGTCGCAAAAAATAAATTCATTCCTTTAATTTATGTAACGTATGCTTTCAACTCCATCAAAATTTCTTAAATAGGTTAAGTTCTAGTGATGCTCTTTTGTGTATACAGTGTATTTTCCATATGTGTCAAAATATACTGAAGATAAGTTCTAATTTCTTTTAAGAATTGACATTTTACAATATATTGTTACGAAATTGTAAATAATTGTGTTTATTTTTGTATAAATTCTTTCAAAGAGGCTTAGAAAGTTGATAAAGTGCTAATTTTGTGCATTTCTACTCGTTTTAGCGTTGAAATAGCCTTAATTTCCCTTTAAAACGCAATAAAAAGCCCCAAGAAGGCAGGTAATGGATTTGGCGCCAAATTTGGTGACTTTTTCCCACCTTGGCGATTTTTTTGGCGACCTTGACGAGAAAATCCTTATATGGGATATACCAAATACTGAAGCTGTAAGTTGATTGGTTGACCACTTTCTAGAGTTTTCTCGAAAAATCTGGGTTCCATGGAACAGTATATAAGGAGCGCTTTTCGCCAAGGCAGTGAGTCAGAGTCAGTTCAGTTCAGTCTAAGATCAGCTTCTGTCAATGTTGCATTGCTTGAGCCTCTTTGGAAGAGACTTGCTTCAAGTATTATTGCTATACAGTTTGTACTATGGATTTGCTATTGACGGCTGTTGTTTAAGCTGTGTTTACTGCTTGAATTGAAGCTGATACTTGGTTTATAGACCTGTATTTTTCTGGAACTTTCTGTGAATAAATTACTGAGTTTTTGTAAGTTTGGCCTTTTATTCTCGGACAACTCACGAACCCCCAAGTACGCAACATTTCTGGTGTCAGGAGTGGGGTTGTCTGTGAATGGTTATAACGAGAGCTATGGAGCAAGAGATGAAAAAACCTCTAGAAACCTTAGCTACCCAGATGAATGAAATGAAAGCCGGACAGGAAAAGATGGAAACCGGATTGATAGAGAAGATGGAAACTGGACAAAAAGAGATGAAAGATAGCCTGAGTCAAGAGATGAAGGAAATGAAAGACACTATGGGTGAAGTTCAGAAAGAAATTAAATCTAATCAAGATGAGATGAAGAGAGAGCTTTTAACGGTGAAAGAATCAATCGAGGGTAAATTAACGGTGATGGAAAATAGAATGGATGGAATAGAAGAGAAAGTTATAAAGATAGAAGAAAATTTTGAAGAGAAAGTTTTGAAGAGAAAGCTATGAAGATAGAAGGAAATGTTATGAAGGTTGAAGAGAAAGCTATGAAGATAGAAGAAAATGTTATGAAGGTTAAAGAGAGTATTACGAGGATAGAACGGAGTGTAGAGGAGAAATTTAAAGAAAACTTCGATCAAGAGCTGAAAGGAAGGTTTTCAGAGATAGAAAGCAAGTTTAAGAGAATGGAGGAAGATCTTGAAAGAAAAATGAAAGAAGAGTGGAACAGAGAAGTAATAGGGAATGAACTGCAGCGCAAGATTCGGAATCTCGAAGAAAAGTTAGAATCCATGCCTCAGGAGACTGAAAAGAGAGATAAAAGAATCCAGAATCAGGAATTTATTAAGCAATCCACCTACGACGGCAGTTCCTCCTGGCATGTATATAAGACGCAGTTTTCCATCGTTGCTGAAGCTAACGACTGGGACTTTACCGCCAAGTCAGTCCACTTAGCAGCAGCATTACGGGGAGATGCAGCCGAGATCCTGAGAAATGTTTCTAAAGAAGAAAGGAACGACTTCGAGGCCCTGACTAGAGCACTGGAGCTACGGTTCGGAGAGAAGTGTTCTAAGGACTATAGTCGCCTTCAGCTAAAATTTCGTTACCAGAAAACGGGCGAAAGTTTGCAAGAGCTGGCAGCGGACATTCAGAGACTGTCACACCTAGCATTCTCAGACTATCATGCTGACACTCGAAACGACTTAGCTCTTCAGTACTTTATCGATGCTGTTCGTGATCCAGAAATTCAAAAAGCGCTGAGACTCTCCAACATCAGAGACGTAGAATCAGCTTTAGGCTATGCACTTAGGATAGAGGCAGCCCAACAAGCCTCCCGTAAAGACCGCCATACCATAAGAGCAGTCTCATTAAACGATACGCCTGCTGGTGAAAATGAAATGAAGAGAAGTATCGAAAAAATCTTAAAGAGATTGCGCAGCCTGGAGAATAATAAGGAAATAAAGGACCGGAAGATAAAGTGCTGGGGCTGTGGAGCGGATGGTCACGTAAAGAGGAACTGCCCTGTACGACCAACTATAGGAAATCACCCGTCTTCACCATCACTACAGGGAAAGTAAGAGGAGGCCATCTCGCGGGGCGGAGGTCGCCTGAAATTAAAGAGCCCCAATTTACAGTATTTCATGTTTCATCGATGAGTGGCGGCGATAATGGACTTCACGTCTATGGCCAAATTAACAACACCACCTTCCGGATGATTCTGGACACAGGAGCCAACGTGACCATCATTAGAACTGATTTGGCTCAAGAACTAAAAAAAAGATCATCTGGACTCCGCCATGCGTTAAACTCCAGACTGTGACCGGAGACGACATCAAAATATATGGAAAAATGACTTGACTATCACTTTTGGGAATGCCAGTTACCATCATACGGCATATGTGGCTGATATAAGAGATCCTGTAATCATTGGAATTGATTTCCTGAGAAAATTTAACATTAATTTGGACTTCAAGAATAATGAACTGCATTCGAGTTCTGAAGACATAGCTGTGTTCAACACTGAAAATCAAGACATTCAGCCAATATGCCAGATAACAGCCAAGTCGGAAATTTCCATCCCTCCACATACAGAGAAAATAGTTTCAGGAACACCTCCTACCAAGCAATACTTCCGCTATGGACTGATTGAATACCCGAATACAGACAATAGCCCAAGAGGAGTTCTGGTAGCTTCATCTCTAGTTGATCTCTCAAAGAGTACTATTCCTGTGAGAGTCGCAAACATCAGCTATGAGGTCCGGACAGTGAAGAAGGATGAGGTGTTAGCAACCTGCACTCCTGTTACATGCATCAACCGTCCCACGCAATCAACCGCATCCAAGTCTTCAGAACAATTAATAACGGAATTACTAAAGAATGCAGAGTTAGGAAAAGAACAGAGATGTGCTGCGGAGAAGCTACTCCAAGAATTTAAAGACCTCTTTTCTCGAACACCTGAAGACGTCGGGAGAACGAACATCACCCAGCACAGAATTGATACAGGAAATCATCCTCCAATCAAACAACATCCAAGAAGACTTCCATTTGCTAAACAGGAAGAGGTCACTGAACTTCTAAGTGAAATGCAGCACAATGATGTCATCGAGCCATCAACGAGTCGAAAAAAAGATGGTTCAACAAGATTTTGAGTGGATTATCGTCGTTTGAATGACATCACGAAGAAAGACAGTTACCCTCTTCCCAGAATTGACGACACATTAGACACACTTGCTGGCAATAAATGGTTCTCGACTTTGGATCTGAAGAGCGGTTACTGGCAAGTAGAGTTACATCCTGATGATCGTGAGAAGACAGCATTCACCACGGGACAAGGACTGTGGCAATTTAAAGTTATGCCATTCGGATTATGTAATGCACCTGCCACCTTCGAACGCCTGATGGAGACAGTGCTAAAAGGACTTTCCTATGAAGCCTGTCTGGTGTATTTGGATGATATTATCATTGTGGGGCGCACCTTTAAAGACCATCTACGAAACATCCGAAAGGTGCTGGAGAAATTCAGAATGGCTAACCTCAAATTGAATCCAGGCAAGTGTAACTTGTTCCGTCGTGAAGTGAGCTACCTCGGCCATATCATCTCTGCCGAAGGTGTGAGAAGTGATCCTGAGAAGATCTCTGCCGTCGAGAACTGGAGTCGTTCTGAAAATGTACACCAACTACGAAGTTTCCTGGGGTTATGCACTTACTACAGGAAGTTTGTCAAGGGTTTCTCAAATATTGCCAGACCACTCCACAAGCTGACGGAAGCCAAACAGAAGTTCCTGTGGACAGATGAATGTGAAAAAGCGTTCAAGCGACTTAAAGAGGCTTTAACATCATCGCCTGTCTTGACGTATCCACAGCCCGACAGACAGTTCATACTTGATACAGATGCCAGCCATGAGAGTGTCGGTGCAGTTCTGTCGCAGGAAGTTGATGGTCAAGAACATGTCATTGCTTATTGGAGTAAATGCCTGTCTAAACCGGAGAGAAATTACTGTACCACCAGGAAAGAGCTACTCGCCATCGTAAAAGCCATAGAATATTTCCATCATTACCTCTATGGCAGAAGATTCCTGCTCCGGACTGACCATGCATCTTTAACGTGGTTGCTCCAGTTCAAGAACTCGGAAGGACAGATTGCCAGGTGGATACAACGCCTCCAGGAATATGACTTTGAGATACGTAATCGTAAAGGGACTCTACATGGTAATGCAGATGCCTTGTCACGGAAGTCCTGCTCGGACAGCTGCAAGTACTGCTCTAGAGCCGAACAGAAATACCTGCCGATAAATCCAGTTGCCTGCCAAGTTACTGTCTCAACACCATCAGAACAAGATCCCGATCCCTGGTGGGACGATGAACTTAAGACAAGCGCAGTTGGAAGATCCTGACATAAAGCCAATATTACAGCTGAAGGAGGCGACCAGCAATAGACCTACCTGGCAGGACATTTCCAGATTCAGTCCCATTACGAAAAGTTATTGGGCACTTTGGGACTCAAGAAACGGCGTATATCAGAAACGGCGTATTATACAGAAACGGCGTATTATACAGAAACTTCATATCAGAAACGGCGTATTATACAGAAAGTGGGAATCTGATGATGGGAAAAGCTTCAGATGGCAGATTTTATTACCAAGATCAAAAATTCCAGCTGTTTTAGAACAACTGCATAGTAGCTCTATCGGAGGCCATTTTGGGGTAATGAAGACTCTGCAGAAAGTTCGGGAACGCTTCTACTGGTGCAAGGCAAAGGAGGATGTGGAGAAACGGTGTAAATCCTGTGATGCTTGTGCGGCACGTAAAGGCCCGCAGAAACGAAGTCGAGGAAGACTGCAACGGTATAACGTGGGAGCACCATTTGAACGGATCGCAATCGACATCTTGGGTCCTTTGCCACGGACCTCCAGTGGAAATAAATAAATCCTCGTCGTGATAGACTATTTCACGAAGTGGCCTGAGGCATATCCCATTCCCAATCAAGAGGCATGCACAGTCGCAGAGGTCTTAATGCAGCAATGGGTGTCAAGGTACGGCACGCCCCTACAACTTCATACCGATCAAGGTAGGAACTTTACCTCTGATGTTTTCAAAGGACTGTGTCAACTACTCGGCATAGACAAAACCCGGGCAACACCCTTACATCCCCAGTCAGACGGCATGGTCGAGAGGTTCAATCGTACCATCCTGAATAACCTCTCTCGTCTAGTATCAAGAAACCAGCAAGATTGGGACTTGAAGTTGCCATTGTTCCTGCTGGCTTATCGAAGTGCTGTCCATGAAACCACCGGCTATACTCCAGCCCAGATGCTGTTTGGACGTGAACTTCGTCTCGCTTGTGATCTCCTGTTTGGTTGTCCACCCGATGCGCCTTCATCGCCTGAGGAGTACATCCAAGATCTCCTGGCACGATTTGAGGACGTACACGACTTTGCTCGGGAGCGGATTAACATGGCAACGGAGAAAATGAAGACAAGGTACGATCTAAAGGCTACACAACATGAGTTCCAGGAAGGAGAGAAGGTCTGGTTGTGGAATCCTGTTCGACGCAAAGGACTCTCTCCCAAGTTACAGTGAACTGGGACGGACCATACACAGTCTTAAAAAGGCTGAATGATGTAGTGGTGCGGATCACTGAAACACCTTCATCAAAACAGAAGGTGGTGCACTATAACAGGCTTGCCAAGTACCACAATTACCGGTAATATTAAAATTAAAAATGTAAATACTGATAAAATTTGCGCATGCGTAATGTAAATATTTGTATATAAATATTTGTACATATTTGTCAATTTTGTAAATATTCTCACTTGATTTATATTTCTATTTTATCGTTATATGCAACTTAGTTCTTGTATTTTAGATTGTGTAAATTTGTTTAGTTTCTCCTCTTGACCAAGGGTTGCACTGCCCGGGACGTGCAGTCCTTGGGAGGGGGCAGTGTTACGAAATTGTAAATAATTGTGTTTATTTTTGTATAAATTCTTTCAAAGAGGCTTAGAAAGTTGATAAAGTGCTAATTTTGTGCATTTCTAGTCGTTTTAGCGTTGAAATAGCCTTAATTTCCCTTTAAAACGCATTAAAAAGCCCCAATAAGGAATTAATGGATTTGGCGCCAAATTTGGCGACTTTTTCCCACCTTGGCGATTTTTTTGGCGACCTTGGCGAGAAAATCCTTTTATGGGATATACCAAATATGGAAGCTGTAAGTTGATTGGTTGACCACTTTCTAGAGTTTTCTCGAAAAATCTGGGTTCCATGGAACAGTATATAAGGAGCGCTTTTCGCCAAGGCAGTGAGTCAGAGTCAGTTCAGTTCAGTCTAAGATCAGCTTCTGTCAATGTTGTATTGCTTGAGCCTCTTTGGAAGAGACTTGCTTCAAGTGTTATTGCTATACAGTTTGTACTGTGGATTTGCTATTGACGGCTGTTGTTTAAGCTGTGTTTACTGCTTGAATTGAAGCTGATGCTTGGTTTATAGACCTGTATTTTTCTGGAACTTTCTGTGAATAAATTACTGAGTTTTTGTACGTTTGGCCTTTTATTCTCGGACAACTCATGAACCCCCAAGTACGCAACAATATGATTCATTATGTTAAAAATACAAAACATGAATAAAAAAATATTTTTTCTCATTTATTTTTATTTTTATTTTTGAGTATTATACATTTAATACATTTAATACAGATTAAAATGTTCTATTCATTTCGAATATCATGAAAATTTTATTTCTTTAAAAGTAAAATTAAATTAAAAACGAAAGAAAGAAAACTAGACAATATTAAAATATGAAAAAGTTTAACAAATATGTATATATATATATATATATATATATATATATATATATGTATATATATATATATATATTGAAATAAAAATAATTGAAAAGAAAACGAAATCCAATGTCATGTTATCGTTTATGCACAAAGCCATGAAATATTTATCCAATCAATTTAACAATTATGTATTAAAAATAATAAAGTGAAATTAAACATTTAAAATGAAATTTATGTTTTTCCTTTTATGTATATGGAAGAAAATGTTTTTCACTTTGAAAAAATTAAAGTTCAAAGATACACTTGAATATACTTTATTTTTTATCAATACCTTTGAAAATGTCTTTAAAAAAAGAAAAATAAAAGCATTGGATATATTTTTGCAAACCGACAGAGTCTTAATAAATTACAAAAGAAAGAATTTTCTAAACATATTTATATTTCATTTTTTTAATTCAAAGAGTATTTTTAACATAATGCCATTTATTTTTTATAATTTATAAGAAAGTGTATTTTTATTTTTTATTTTCAAAATAAAATTAAATCAAACTTGCTTTTAGCTTATAAAAATAATTTGAGTTTAAAATCTTTTATAAGGTAAAAGAATATTATATATTTTAATTAGTTTTGTTTTAGTTGCTTTTTTTTTATTAAGGACAATGTATTGGGGGGGAAATGTTCGTCTTAAGGTTGCTATTAAAAGTTTAACGTGTAATTTACAAAAGAATAGTTAAAAAACTTTTTGATTTTGTTAATTCTACTTTTGAAACTCTTATATGAATTTCTAATCAAACAATTTTCAATACTTTTCTTTTTTTACCCTATAATTTATTGATTCAAATTTACTAAAGTATAAATTTTAGTAAATTATATTAATTTTAATATAAATTTAGTAAAGTAAATATAAATTTTAGTAGTTATTGTTTAGGTGACATGGCACATTTGACTCGGCACCACTGAAGGTTTCATGTAAAAACTTATATTTCCATTTAATATTTATAATTTGCACTATACTAAATATGTTCAGTAAAATTTATATTAAGGCAACAAAATTTATGGTTTTTAATATATTTTCCAGTGATAAGAAATCATAAAGTTGCGTTTTCTCAGTTTGTTTTTATGAATTCGTGATCTTCAAAATGCTAAAATTTCTACAAATATTTAAGAAAACACTTAATATATATATATATATATTTTTTTTTTTTGGATGTTTAATAGAATCTACATAAAAGAATTAGGGATGAATTTTAAAATTTAGTAATTATTTTTTCAGAAAAAAGAAGTAATATGTGCATGTCGATATAAACATTTGCTAAAAAACATGATATTTTATACATAATTTTTTTTTTTCAATATTTTTCTTTATTTTAAAAATATTGCAAAATCCATCAATTATAAACAGTTTTTATCTAATATAAAAAAGAAAGTTTTTTGCTTTTCACAAAAAATCTGATAATATCACCTTGAATATAAGAATTTTTAACAAGTTCTTTTTTTTTTCCAATTTTTGGAGAGCGTAGTAGTTACTTGTACTACTTACAGTCGGTAACAAAAGTATCCAAACACCAGCGAGTTAATATTGTTTTGTTAAATAAGTCCTTGTCGAATCATGTTCTTAGTCAGTCTAAAAACATGATTCGACAAGGATTTATTTAACAAAACAGTATTAACTCTACCTTTTTTACACGGGAATTTTCGCTAGTGTTCGGATACTTTTGTTACCGACTGTACGAGTGACATTTTGTTTCGTTTGGAGTCATAGAACAGGCTCTAGAACTTTCTGAGTAGGCGAGCTTTAATTATAACAACCTTGTATACAGGGTGTTTCAAAACTCACGGGCAAAAATTTAAGGGGTAGTAGAAAACATCTACACAAGCCATTTTTCACCATACGATGCATGGGCGGAGAGCTAGCGGTGACCGCTAGAGCGTGCTATAAGTGAAAGCATAAAGCGCGCGTTTTCTTACACGTCGCCATTTCTACCGTGAATTTCAACAGGCATGGCTCCATACAGTAATCAGGAAAAGGCGGACATGTATTTTATGTATGGTCTGGTGAATGGGAATGCTCTGGAAGCCGTAAAACTGTTGTGGAATTTTTCGGTCTGGCACGTGTCTTCTCAGGAAACACTGCCTGTACAGTCTTGCGGCTTCCAGAGTATTCCCATTCGCCAGACTATACATAAAATGCATTTCCGCCTTTTCCTGATAATTGCATGTCGCCAAGCCTAATGAAATCCACGGTAGAAATGATGATGTGTAAGAAAACGCGTGTTTTACAATTTCCATTACAGCGCCCCTTAGTGGTCATCGCTTGTTCTCCGGCCATGCATTGTATGATGAAAATGGCTTGTTTAGATGTTTTCTACCATCCCTTAAATTTTTATCCATGAGTTTTGAAACACCCTATATATTGGCATCGCATACGAAATAATATTAATTAATACCCCGTAGCATTGTTAGTATAAGCCCCACTTTATACGCCACTTTATTTAAAAGTAATTTTCTCCAAATGTAATTACGAGTAAATAGCAATAAGAAAACTTAAAAAAAGACTGGTGTAGAAAAAGACGGGTGCTAATAGTTCTACGAAGTATTAAATAAAATGTTGGCAGTTATGCAAATAAACATTTTTGATTTCTTAAGCATTCATAAAAATTTTTGTCTTCAGATTTTTTTATTTTTTTATTTTAAAAGCTTTAAAGGAAAGTATGTTTAAGAAAATAAAAAATAATTTTAAGTTATAATCAGTAATATTAGTCAGATCTCTTTTTAATTTTAATATTTAGTTTAAGAACTTCAAAATTTAGCATTTTCTTGAAATTACAGAAAAAATTAAAATTTAGAATAAAAATGAATTGTTATTATTATTTTCATTGTGCATAATTTTGGTAGCTTTCGATGTTATTCTAAACTAAAAAATAATTCATAACATAGTAGGATATTTAGTATTTCGATTGAATTTAGATTCTAAAGAATATTACTTGGTAAAAAAAAAAAAAAGGGGGGGGGGTTATAAGAAAACTAATATACGAGAATTACACTAAAATTTCATGGCAAATATTTATAGATAAATGTGTTAAAGCTGGTAATTGAGAATACTGTATATTGCCGTTTGTCATAAAAAGATTCATATGCCATCTAAGTTTAATACAAATATTTAATCTACTGTTCACACTATTTATATGCTCTTTTGTACGGCTAGAAACAAGTTTTTATACAAATATATTTTTTCTAAAACTGTTAAGGTTTTATAATGTGCTTTCCTTATAAGAAAAAGTTATTTAATCAAAAGTTTACCATGCTTGCAATAAAATTGAAAAAAGAAAAATATTAAAGAAATATTATTCTGAAATATGAAATGCATACAATTAATTTCTGTTGAGACATTGTGTTTTAAGTAAACAATTCTTTACTTCGCATGCAAGAGAAAGAGCCCATTTTTTTATTACATTGGTTGAAAGCTAATATATAGGGAAACTAATGTCAAAAGTTTACAATGAATACAGTTCAAAAGCACACAATAAAAATTAAGTAAATTTTCGACAAGAAAGGGACGAAAAATCATACGATACGCATTGATAATTAATATTTTCAACTTTACATACTCGCTGTATTGTTTAACCTACAGTGTTCTTTGCCTACAAAGAAAAGGCAGAATGACAGAAAGGCAGATAGATAAACTAAATTAATTAAAAATCGCATTTGAAAAATGTTGGAAAGTGTTAAAAATACTCAACACAAATTCCTGCAATTTTAAATTGCAGTCCTTGATGTATTTGAATATTTTTGTGCATCCCCTTGAATCTGAAGGCGAAGCATATCATATTTTATACAAAAAAAAAAAAAAAAAAAAAAAAAAAAAATATTTTTTCATATTAACAATAAATGTCAATTTCTTTATGATTTTTGCAGTAGAAAGTTATTTAAATGCGATTTATAAAATTGTCTCTCCTGAAACGTAATGCATGAAATGCCTGAAATGCAATGCATGGTGACCTAATATATTAATCAGTTGTATAGGGCGTATTAATTCAATTTTAGATAGCCTCCTAGTAAAGAATTTTTAGTCAAATAAAGTTGCTCCAAAGCCTAACTTGAATTGTTTTTAATGTTGGTTTTTATAGCAATACTTGTTATCTTACCCCTCAAACTCAAATACGTATTTATAGTATTAAATTTCAGGTTAAGAGAAAGTCGTGAGAATGTCACACCAGATTTTTTAAATACATACTGGTATACCTTGGTATATAAAGTGATTACAACTGAATATTCGATTTTCATAATAATAGATTGCGCAATATAATCGGAAAATGAACTTTACAAACTTCCAAACAAGGAAGAATGGTAACCATTTTTAGATAAATGACTCACAAATTTCATCACAATTTTGTTACAAATTCATCAAATCATTTTCATTCACTCATTGAAGTTTATAGCAATGTTTCAATTTTATTTCAAGATAGTTATTCAAAAAACTATAGTGATAATACTAATAACAATAATAAATAAAATTACACCAGTTATAAGGTACAATTATAAGTTAGTTTTATCTCTAGTTTCTTTTCTTTAGTTTATTGTAGTCAAGTGTACCGAGTGAGCCAAAAGTTCAAGTTTAAAAAATTGTAAAAAAGGAAGAAATAATGATAAAGATGTGCTGTTTGCAAGAAAGCGGAAAAAAAGAAGTCATATTTTATTTAGAAGGAAAAAAAACAAAAAAAAAAAAAAAAGTTGGTTAAAAAGTCATTGGTAGAGGGCACCGACTATCCGAAACAAATGAACAGGACAACAGTGCATTCCATTTAGTTCTTCATTCAGTAACAAATGCTGCTGTGTTTACTATGTTTTGCAGGAGGAAGATGTATGACAAGTCTGTAAATTATGACGAGAAACCATACTTCTATTTTTTTCCCACAAAATTTAATGAAGGACGAACAACAATTACGGCTAACATAGCCAAATTACACAAACGATTACATTTTGAAGACTGATCTGTTTTAACGTGAACACAAGTACAGGCAATTAATCAGATCATGAAGGATGAATAACGATTATAGCCAACACATACATATTACACAAATGATTACATTTTGAAGACTGATCTGTTTTAGCGTGAATACAAGCGTAGGGAATTAAACAGATCATTGATTGGTTGATATAGTTTACAGGTACCCAGCAAAACCACAGATGACGGCCAACACGATCCCATGTGCTGGTTGCCAACAGTAGCTGCAGCTGGGCCGTCGGTGGCAAAAGTTACGGTGCCGCAGGGAATATGTTACGCCGGCCGTCAGTAGGCCATATTCAATCGATCCACTGTTGGCAGCCTGCAGTAAGTTAAAAATAAGTTAGTGGGCCAGTGAATGGATCGCTGCTGGCAGCTAGCAGTATGATGAAAATAGGTCATGGGCCACTGTTGGTAACCGACATTAGGTTGGAAATTGTTAGTGGGCCAGTGTTGGACTACCTGGTGGCAAACATAATTTGTCTATGTTATTGCTGGCAGCCTGCAGTGGGCCAGCTGTGGCAAACATAAAAAATTATATTACTGCCGGCAGTCTTCATTGGTCCTTTATATTTTTTCATTAAAGGCCCGCTTCACTCACCGTCGCCGGAAGCCGAAGCCAATGTTATTCTATGGGAAATTTTCTTTGCAAATAACTTATTAACTAATACCTATTTTTAAATTCTGTTTTCATATTCTGAAAATTCCCAACTGTTAAATTGACGGACCTTTTTTAAAAAATTATTTTTTTATTTTTTATTTTGAAGCTGCAAAATACGATTTTTCAATATGTGAAATTTTTCATTTTGCAAATTCAAAATAAAATATTAAAAATTAAAAAAAATTATTTTCAAAAAAGGTCTATCAATTTAACAGTTGGGAATTTTCTGAATGTGAAAACAGAATTTAAAAATATGTATTAGTTATTAAGTTATTTGTAAAGAAAATTTCCCGTAGAATAACATTGCCTCGGACTTCCGGAGACGGTAAGTGAAGAGGGCCGTTAATAGGCCAGCAGTGATTTAGTTATAGCTAGTAAATTTATTTTATTGGTGATACCTTTAATTTTATTAGTGCTTTTTTCTTCTCTTTCTTTCTTTCTTTCTTTTTTTTATTTTTCCTCTCTCTTTTTTCTGATGAAGTAGCAGCCAGTTTTTTCTATGCATCCAATATTTAATTTGTTTTTGTACATATTCATTTTTAAATACTATTTACAAGTATTTGATTCATACACTATGGTTGTAAATTCAGGATTTCTAGTGCAGCATATAGGAAATACTCAGTTGACCCATTTTCCTTATGATAAAAGTTTAATTTTTTGTTTTCAGTGCAAATATTTCTCGATATTACATTTTTTGGAATAAAAGAGATTATGTTTTTGTTTTTTTGTTTTTTTTTTAGTGTTCAAATTTTAATATGTTTAACTTTGTTACGCTATTTGATATAAATAAATGTAACTTTACATGTGAAAATTATAAAATAGTGAAACAAAAACTGTTATAAAGAGAGCATTGTAAAAAACACCATAAAATAAAAAATAAAATAAAAATAAAAAATTGCAGCAATTGTTTCCGGTCGAAATAGCCCAAAGACCCTTCATCAGGCGAAACAAAGTGGGCATGAGTGCAGCAAAAGTAATTTGCTGCATTCATGCTTTTTGTTAGACTCACGAAGGGATGTGTTATTATTTCAACCTGAAAGAACTGATGCATTTTTTTTTCATTGGGGAAGGGGGGGGCAATGATTATGTTTATTTGCAAATTTTTCTATTTATTACTATCAAGATTTGTTCGCTTTGCTGTCCATACAGTTAAACGAATTAAAAAAAATAAATAAATAAAAGAAAGAAAGTCCTTCTATTGATAAAATAAAAATAATATAATAATTAGATAAAATAATTAGATAATAATTAGATAAAATAAATCCTCGAAAGTCCTATTGATAAATATATTTATCAATAGATAAATATTTTTTTTTTCATATTACTTTAAAATTAACAGCTAAGGCAAAGTCCTATGAAATCACATAAAACCAAGTTTCGATTCTCCGCTGCATTTGGCAGCGTCTTCCTCTTTCGCGCAATGTTCAATGTGTGTGTTTATCGGTACAGATTCAATTTGTGTGTTTATCGGTAGACAGGTGGTGCTACTATTATTCAAGAACTACAGTTTTACTATAACTCAGCATCTATTAAACATCTTAGTTTTGGTACCATGTATCAGGGTATTTAGTTACATGAAATAGTTTTCCTATCCTTCGCTCCATTATATTAAATTTATATTCAGAATAAATTTATTATATTATAAATTTATAATATGATTAATATAATTAAAATACATAATAATATTAATATAATTATTCTATATTTATGCATTCATTTCTCAAAAATTCTGTCAGCAATTTCACGCCGAAGATAGTATTAAGATATGTCATTAGCACTATTTAAATCCCATGAGGCAATTATGTTTTGAAATGTTTAAATATCACTTCCAATTTTTAATATTTCATTTTGGTTTGTTTATTTTAATAATAGTTAGTCATATTTCCAAATGTATAAAAGAGCAATACTTCGCTATTTATAACTACTTCACTCGTGTCTTCTTTATTCACATAATGAATGGTCGTGGAATCATTTCGAGCTGAAACTTTTTTATTATTATTATTATTATTATTAATGTTTTTTACAACTTTGTAAATTAAATTTACAAACTTCTTTATTCACTTTTTTCAACACCAGTTCTTCATTACATTTTTTGCTGTAATAAGTATATGTTTTAAAATCTGTCTCTCTGTTTTAGATAAGTTTTTTTTTTTTTTTTTTTTTTTTTTTTTTTTTTTTTCAATTCATTAAAATAAATTATGCTAGAAAGATTTTAGAGAATATTTAGTAAAATGACAGGAAAATTAGTGTTGAAGAAGGAAAAAAGTAAGTAAACTTTATAGATTATGAAACAACACACCATTCGTTTCCACTCAAAATAATTAAGCTTGACCCATCATCAGGAAAAGATAAATTGACTACAAGTTCAGCATAATGTCATCGACGAAATGTAGTAGCTTAAAACAGCTTCAAAACCTTGAGGTCGATAACCGAGTTAAATCTATGTTAACCATAAAGCGAAGATTAGAGATAGAAGTTTGCTTGAAATGCAAAAATTTCAATTTTTTAAAAGTGTCATTTTTTCTGTCATTTTGTTAATATCAAAATTTCTATGTTCATATATTTTTTAATATATAAAAAGTAGAATAAATGGATGTATAAGAATATTTTAGGCTACAAAATTTCTTTCATACAGTGATGTTTCGCGATTATAAAAAAAAAAAATGATTAGATAATAAAATTTGAATAATTACGACAACAGTAAAATAAGTTCAGACAACTCGACCCACATTAAAATAAATAATAATAATAATAATAATAATAATAATAATAATAATAATAATCTGCATGAATTTTATCAGTTATCACTACACATATTTTACTCCTTTTATATTTTATTATTATTATTGTTGTTGTTGTTGTTGTTTTTAAATAAAGTGGTCAGAAAACGTAAAAATGATTTATCAATTTACACATCTAATAATTTTCCTGGTAAAGCAAACTGATACATGCGTCATGAAGATATAACAAAGAGAGCTTACATAGCGAATAAACAAAAAAAAAAAAAAAAAAAAAAAAAAAAAAAAAAATCGTTAGATCAGTTTTCTGAAGCATTCATTTACTAGATTTGCAATTGCTTCCACCTAATAAGGACTTTTGTCAATTTTCCTGTATTAAGCAAGTATTACATGCTAAAGAGCGAGTAAAAAGGGGTTTATGTAGCAAATTTGAAGAAATTTAAAGTCGTTTTTGAGATATCGGCTGTCTGTCCCACTGATAATTTTCACCAAAATTCAGTAAACTGATCTGTTCACCATAAACTAACAATTGCATACGAAATGATATCTAAAAAGGAATTAATATAGCGATTTTGAAGAAAATCCATAAGGCTATTTTTAAAAGAAAGCACTTGTGAGACTTAAAGTTGTTGTGTATTTTTATAGGACGTTTATCAATTTCCCTGAACTAGCAAATACAAAAGGACATCCAAAACAAAGTTTATATAACTTTGAAGAAAATCGACAGTTTTTGAGATTCCCAGTTTTCAACAAAAGTTGTAAAAATCATCTGTACACTATACCTGTCTTAATTCAGAAGTCCGTCGTTCTTTATTAGCTTTGTACATATGATGGTCAGAAAATTTCCAGAAACATATACAATACAGATACACAAACACACAGACCAATTGCCAAAAAACACTTTTTTGACTCATGAGACCTTAAAATATGTAAATCAGGTGAAAACTATATATCAAAATTTTTTAACGAATACAATGCTTCCATTATCTACGGTATTCGGATTATGGAAATGAATAATAATATTAATTATTAGTTGACACAAATCCTAGCATAATTTCAGATAGAACTCATTATTTTATTGAAGAATTTCTTTAATAGTGTACTTCAAACAGTTTGAATCTATAAGCTGTTAATAAGTTGTATACTTATAATTTTCCTTTAAAAATAATTGATGAATTGACTAATTTTTCTTCTTATTTTTTTCTTTTATTTTCTGAACACAGTTCCTCGTTATCTGAATAAATAAATCTCCTCTCTACCCAGACCAACCCAACGCTGACGCAGCAATTATCAGTTACATTTTGTTGTTGTTTCATGAAAGAAGTACAGTGGTTTTCTGTTCTGATTTAGTGTCAACTATGTGTAGGATTTCTCACGCATGCAAAAATTCAAGAAAAACAATTTCACTTGTTAATATAATTTATAATTTTACTTTAAATATATTTTGGAGGACTATTTCAGTTTCGTAAAAGTTAAATTATTTTTCTTACTTGCATTTAAAAAATAATGATTAATAAATAAATAAAATAAAACTGTGAGCGCTACCACTTTTTTCCCCCTATAATAGTTTATAGAAATTACATATTAAAATTATTATTTATGAAAATTATTTTCTATGATGAAGGTAAGCGATTTTCATTTAAAAGAAGTACAATATACTAAATTTCGAAAGAAAATTAATTTTATAGTAATATATATATATATATGCATGTATATATGAAGAAAATTTCTGACATTCGGTTTTCGAAGTATTTGCATGTTTTGAGGTTCCTGAACACGATTTGACCATTTTTAGAAAGTTTCCCTCTGTAAATGTGTATAAAAATGTGTGGATGCTGTATCTCACGAACCAATGGACGAAATTTAACCAAATTTGATATTTAACCAAATTTGATTAAAATCTTTCCCGATTACATTCGTGGATCATTCACTCAACACACGGCTCTATATTTCTACTTCTTCGTAATTCTCAATATGAGGAAATTTCATATAAATGATTTCAAATAAATGATAGGTTTTTTTTTTTTTTTTTTTTTTTTTTTATTATGAATAAAAAAAATAAATATTTAAATAACCAACAACTAACCAGGATTTTTTTTTTTTTTTTTTTTTGTATAAGTTGAGGAATCGCTCGCCCTTCCCCATGAGGGGATAAATTTTTATTGGTGGTATTTTTCAAAAGAAACTCATCAATAACTTTCAAGTAAATGACTGAATTAAATATGTGGTAAAATTAAAACAAAGTTATAAATTATTTTCAAAAAAAAAAAAAAAGAAGAAGAAAGCATTTTTTCAGAATTTGGCACAAAATTGATTTTATTATTATTATTATTATTATTATTATTGACAAACACTGTTCTAAAATGAAAACCGTTTCCATGCATTCAGGAAAATGATGTTAACAAATTATTTGCACTACTCGAATTTACGTAATAAAAAATATAGAATAATATTTTGCGGTGCCACAACATACTAGTTTTTGTCAAAAATAATAAATTCAATAAATTTGCTTTAAAATATCACAGATGTATAATATAATCGTTCGTTTAAAGATATTGACGAATTCTTTTCAAGAATACTCATATTGGAAATTTACTCTATCTGGTATACTTCTCCCTCAGGGGTGGAGGAAGCGATGTTTGTACATTAAAGAAAAAAAAAAAAAAAAAAAAAAGCGGAAGAAGTAAACTTTTTAGACTACTATCACTTTCATAAATTTTTGAGCGCACACAAAGAGACAGACAGACAATTTTTCAAATTATGTTCATGAGAACAACCCAAAACGTGCAAAAATCTATCGAAAACCAGATGTCGAAAAGTTTCCCGAATCTAATGCTTTCTTCTTAACTACAGTGAAGGAAGAAAAAAAAAATAATAATAAAACATAAACTATAAATAGTTATAATTGTTCTAATAACTTTCTCCCGTTCATATAATATAAATATAAAAATGAAGATCCATAATTTTTATTTTATTAAATCAATTAAAATAATAACAACAATGATAAAATACTAGAAAGTTAGCGACTATCATAATTTACTAAAACGGATCAACTGGATAATTGTTATATATTTCTAGAAATCCTTTTGTTATAACAATGGCTTTAGAATCAAACATTAAAAAAAAAATAGTATTTAAAAAATATTACAAAACCAAATTAATAATTGAATTACTTACTAATATATTCTTTTTACGAGATTTTCAACGTTGAAGACACACCCGCAGACTACATTAACAAACAAAAACTTCGTATGAAATGGCGGACAGCGAGGGAATTTCAAATCAACAGAAAAAGAATCACAGCGCCCTCTATGCATACAAATTGATTATGGCATAATAATTTGTGGCCACAACATGAAAAACATGCGGTTGGCCGTGTGGTGATAGCCTGCACAAGGCCAACTGTGTTTATGCCACCTCTGGGCCACCGACTATTTTGCTTTAGGTTTCCATCACTGCTGGCAGCCATAAACGGCCTGTTGCTGGAGTTATATGGGGCAACTGGCAACTGATGGCAAGTGCAGGATGCCAGCAGTAGGCCATAACGAGCCCGCCAGTATAAGTTTTGCTGGGTACCTGTATATTTGTGTGACGTCACTTACCAAAAGACCAATAGACTAATATTCAGAAACACTACGTTGTATAAATACCACATTTATCATGACCTCCAACACGTTCTGTGACATTACTAACACGATTCACAACACCCGTTATAGCTGAATGCAACATGTCGGAGTAAATTGCAGAAATTTCGCGTCAAATAGAACCTTTGAGTTCGGCCAGTGTTGAAGAGGATGAAGGCAAGTGATTTCAAATAATCGCTTAACAAAATATTGGCTTTATTTTTATTTATTTATTTATTTTTATTTATATATATATATATATATATATATATATTTTTTTTTTTTTTTTTTTTTCAAACAAAATCTTTTTGATCCCTTTCTTTATCAGAAATCCTTCATTTTTCATAGATTTTTGAAGTTTTAATGAACTTTTGTCTCAGCCTGTATTTAAAAGTTATCTACATTCCCTTTCAAAGTTTTAGTATAAGTAAAAAGTACTCATTTTTAAAAGTATAATTATTCTTTATCATCCAGTTATAACAAATCATTACGCATGTAGTTTAGAATAAAATCCACCCACAATGTATACCCATGTTTTGAAAATTGGATATAATAATAAACTCCATTACAAGTTTAAGTTACCAAACAAATTAATTACTCGGTTTCAATATCCTCATTAACATTTTGCCTGCAGTTATTTGTAATTTAGTAATGCTATCTTGCAATTATAGATAAAATTTAAATAAATTATTCATTAAATATAATTAGATTTTTCTTCTGACAATTTTCTATCTACATTTTTTTTTTTCTTTTATAACTTATAATTTAAACAGTTTAATCAAACTATATATTAAAATCTACTACTAATAAATGATAAAATGAAAATTATAGCTTTAAATCAGTACAACTTTAGATAGAATCCGTCTATTTTTAAAAAGAAGTACTATTTCTCCAGCAGAATTTCCTTATTATATCACGTATTTTTCGCTTTCTGGGGTTGTAAGGAAAAAACTATTAAATGTAAATTTTGAAAAAAAAAAAAAGCATCTTGCCGACTTTTTATAGAAATATACAGAAAATGTTATAAAATGGACAATTTGCATAACTTGAAATAATTTTAAATTAATCTAATACGAAATTCAGATTAATAACTTACTTTACAAAAATCTTCTTAGAATGAAACAAGTTGTCATAGGTTGTTTCTGCTCAGTTCCTTTTTCATATATTTGTCGTTATACTTTTCTAGTAATATGCAAACTATATTTATGTAGAGAGAAATTAACCAATAGTTTGACATGTCGCAGACTAAAAATGCAACAATCTCCATAATGAATTTTATGTGAAACGTTCTTTATTCTGCCATGTTAAGTAAATCGTAAATTTCGAATAACATACAGAGTTTTCAAAACAGAATTCATTTTCTTTGTTATAATGCTCATTATACTATCCTGAATTATATTTTGAAAATTTTCACGCATCTTTATAGTGAAAATATCTCTCAAAATGAACTTTGATTCGAAATTATGCCCTATTCTGCGTTAATAAGAAATTCGTAAATATCTAATTACTTACGAAATTAACAAATTAGAATTTTCATAGTTAATTATGTTAGTACCAGAATCCTAATCGATATTTAAAAGTTGGTTTGACATTTATACGATAAAAATATTGCGTTTTATGCATGTTTAATAAAATTTCGCCCTATTCTCCCATGTTAAGAAAATAATAAATTTCGAATAACTTTCAAAGTTTTTAAAATAGAATGTTGCATACCAATGTGGTTCTTTTAAGTGCGAAAAAAGATATTTTAAAACTGGTCAACCTACGTACGATCACTTCTTCTAGATATATTACATACACAGACTAAAAATCTATCTAACTAACAAACTAACGGACTAACGCACTAACGCACTAACAAACTAACATTCTACAGACAAACACCAAATGGATTTTGTTATTTTCGGATTCGTTATACCTGAAAACGTGTAAAAATGTTAAAAAAAAGAAAAAAAAAGAAAAAAAAACTAGATCGAACATTTTCTCGATTACCTAAGTTCTCCACACTTATAATAGGATGGAGAACTTAATCTTCGATTAGCAACTTTGTAAAAATTAAAGCATAAGGAAGAACACATCTGAAATTAATAAAACTTATTGTAGAAACGGCCTTTTATCATACAAATAAACAACTGATACTACAAAACAAAAGAATATAAAATTATCTGTCGAAATTCCGATTTTTTTACAGTCAACACACGCTATAATAAATACTGCTTTAACAAAAAAAAACAAAAAAAAAACAGATTTCGAATGCGAGCCTGTGGAAAAGCGTTTCATATTTCTTGTATACAAACAAGGAAGTTCATCCCAATTATCTTTAAAACGAGGATCACTAACGAAACACAAACTATGCAAATACCACACATGTTTAATCGACGACGTATCTGGTGATTAGGCAGAGCAAGTATGAACCTGTATCTTATTATTTTTTTTTTAAGTATTCCTTGAATATCCATATCAATATATGGGCGAGCAATGTTAATAAATTCTTTTAAGAGTAACTTAAAAGGAATAAAAAATCTTTGATGTTCAGAACTTCACTGATTTACCAGTTACTTACATTTTACTCGGAATAACTAGCACCTTTCATCGTCCATGATATGCAATCGCATTTCAGATAACAACGCTGCCATTTTACCCATTGTGACATTTTTTAAACCATTTCGATAGGTGATGCTTAATAGTATAGTTCCTAAGGTGGATACGACCCTCATTGAACCCCAAATAAAACGGAATTCATTAAACAATACTACTTTTTTTTTTTTTTTGTGTGTGTGTGTGTGTGTGTGTGTTTTCACACGTCCGTTGTATTCGCCGGCACTGACGACTTTGAGTGAGAAGGATAATGTGTAAATGGACTCTTGCACGCAGTTCACTGTGTTGTACACATCAATGAAATCCTGAAGCACACCATGATACACCTTTATTAGTGCACCCCCGTTTTTCCAACACTCATGATGTCGACCCAATGGTCCGTCACAGTCATGCGGAACACATGTTTATTATTCAGTTATAACGTCACCTTAGGGCGTCCACTTCCAGATTTCTGAGTTGTCGGGTTCTTTTCAGAACTCTACTTTTACACTCATCACGGTGCAGCAGATACGCTCAATATGAGCCTCTAGAAATTGATGCGCGATAAGAAAACCGTCCTTTACCGAGGTCGATCATTATTCTCCAATTAAATATTGTAGCTTCCTGAAATATCTCTCTTCATCGATCTAAAGGATAGTGTCTTTTGTGTACGTGTAGCCCAAGAAAATAAAACCCTACACAATTTTAAACGTCCCGGTGCAAACATCAGTTTATTTAGATTCAGCAGTATTTAAGAGGACATTGCCTAAACTTCAAATGTATGATCAAAAGTCATTTGAATTTTTAGAATTCAAATTATTTGAACAGCAAACCTAAATTTAGAATTGATGAAACGTTCAGCCCAGTCATGTGACTTCTTTAAAATGCTGCAATTTCACAAACATGAATTTATTTTGCTAGAGTGTACAATAATACATTGCACAGTACAGAATTTAATTAGTTTTTAATTTTGACACATTTCAGATTTTGTAACACATAAGTAATGCTGAGACAAAAATTTTATTTATCTTTTATTTTTATTTTGAAGTATTATTTAATAAACTTTCATAGAATATACACAAAGAAATTCTACTAAGTTAAAGACTCATTTTATCGTAATATTATAATTTGCTCATTTTATAAAATCAATTTAATAATTTCAAGCGAAAAGAACCTTTTTAGTTCTTCATTCATCATAAAAAGGATGAAATAAGATCAATTGATTTAACGTCAATTTTTAGCTACAAAGAAACAATCGGCCACGATCTCGGATGCACCCCTGTGATGTGGGGGTGTACCATCCCTATTTCGATCCTCTATGAAACGAATGTCTTCCTCACTTCGGTAATGCCCAGAGGAATTAATTTTGGAAATAAAGGTGAGAATGCAGCTACGACACATTTTCCGTACCCTAGTCGCAATGGAAGGTGATTTATTCAAAATGGAAGTGAAAAAATGCACAGCGATTTGAAGAGTACTAGTGTTGAAAAAAAGCAAAGAAAAGATTAAAATCATTAAAATCGTCTGATGACTTTCAAATACGCCTTGGCCGATTAAAATTGAATGAAAGGTTAAATAAAAATTTATGATCCCCTATTTTACTTCAGAGTTTAAGTTAGATAGGAAGAGAGTCATTTTAACAATTTAAAATAATTTATTGAATTAATAATGTCAATTAAATGCTGGTAAAACTTCAAGAACTTATATGATGAATGTTTAAAAAAAGAAAAAAGAAAATGTCATACTAAAAACGGAGACTACCCGAAGAAAAATTCTAAATAGTTAAAAATGTTAAAGAAAAAAGCTAAAATATTTAATTATCTGGGATGTAACTAAATATTAATCACTTCAGTACTCAATACATGTGTATTTGTTATACATAAGCCATACCTTAGTGAACATGGCGTGCTGACACGTTACAACACAATTAAATAGTATTTCAATTATTGCGGTGTTTGTTTGAAGCTTGTACGGGCGTTCTGTTTGTAAGAGTGAATAAGTGTACGTGAATAATTTTAAAGTGTATTTAGATACTTAACTTTAAATAATGAACGTAAGTAAACTATTTAAAATAGATGAAAATAATCTTTCGTTCTCTCGGATGAAAAATCTTGAAAATTATTTCATAATCCAGGCAAAAAACCTTGCCTGAACTTAAGTTAGCAAGCATCCAAATCCATTTAAGATCCATTGTCTACAAAACTGGAAAATACGCAAAATTAAAATTTTAAATTAAAGGTCTATAAAGAAGAAAGATCCAAAAATCCTATTTCAATACAATCTATCACGAAAAAGGGGTTCTAATTGAATACAATTTATTCATATAATTGAATACAATTTATTCATATATTTGAACACTATTTATTCATTAGAAACTATTTATTCATATGTATAATAATATCAGTGGATTATGATTCTCGCAATGATTATATGCAAAAACTTAAGTATCGACAACAAACTCTTGCACTTAAGTATCCTTAACAAATTCTTATACATATATAACGAAATCTTAATATGTGTGTTCCCTATAAACTCAAAAACTACTACACCAGTTTACGAGCGTTTTCTTATCTTATCATTTCTTTCTTCCTTTCTTTTTCCAAAAGCATTTCAGTATTCTGAGAAAGGTTTAAAGCTATAAAGCTATTGAAAACCTCGATCCTACAAATAGAACGAACGTTGAAAGTTTCGTAATATACAGGTTCTTGAAGCCATCTACATTTGAATAATAATTTACTATTAACATTACTACTACTGTCCATGTTCTTAAATTGGGAATAGTGCAATATAATTTTCTTTTAATATACCCAAAAGGAAGGAAATTGTTCGAGGAATCCGAAATTTAAATTTAATTATTCATATGAGTTAAAAATATATTATCAAAAGCCCCCATAATTGATTTAGATTCTTAATTATTTTATTTAAAGCTGATGACAATAAAAACAATTTTACGTGTTCATTTTTACTTTCTTCTATATGTATATATATAGAAAGTATTGAATTCGTGAAAACTTTCGAACTCCAGTTTGCGATGGATTTACACGTTTTGGGAAGTTTTGAACACGATTTGACTGTTTTTTGAAAATGTCTGTCTATGTGTCTGTCACAGTGTGTATCACAAATTTTGTGGAAGCTGTATCTCACGAACCAATCAACGACATTTAACCAAACTTGGTAATAGTTAGACCCTGGAATAAACTGGTGCTGATTAGATTTGTGGAATAATTGTTCAACAGGTGGCTGTGATCGAATTATTTCGAAATTTTTAACATGGCAGTATCGGACGAAATTTCGTATAATTGTACATCATGAAAGTTATTTTAATCGTGCGTTTGTAAAAATTTATATGAATTATTGATAACAGTATGAGTTAACTAGGAAAAACATTTTATGCATGTGGGAGCATCGCTTACCCCCTGGGGGGACGTACCTCCCGGGGGGAGTAAATTATCAACATGGGTATCTTTCGTAAAATTTCACCAATACCTTTAAAACGAATGGTTGAACTATAGATCTGTGATAATTTAAAACAAAGTTATCGATATTTTTTATCTTTTAACGAAAAAAAAACTTTGGAAACAAATAATTTCTTTTGATTTGCAAAAAATTGAAATCTTTCGGCATTTAGTGATAACTAGCAAAGCCCGGTTTGGGAACGAACCGTATTCCGAATGCGGGAAAAATTTTAAAATCAAACTCGAAATACACAAAACTCAGCCTGATGCTGTCTGCGTTCCAATAGATCAAAGTTTGTTAACGAAACCATTTTTTAATTCATGAAATCAATGAAGGCAGTGAATCAACGAAGGCTTTTCTCGCTTCGCTGGTCACTATATTTAAAGAAAACTATTTTCTATATCGCTTTACAAGCAAAAACAAATTTAAAGAAATCATGTAATTGCTTTAGTTAATAGTAGTTGGTGTATATAGAAAAATAAATAATGAAATAATGAAATATGTTAAACTGATCATGGTACAGCCTCAATGTAGCTCCTCTTGGCGACTTTTGAATTTTTATCGTCACTTCAGACAAAAATACATGATTTATGTTAATATTATTATTATTTTTTTTTTTTTTTGTTTCTTTTCTTTTCGTTTTCCTTTCCTTTTCTTTCTTTTCTGTTTTTCAATATTTTATAATTTATTTATATTTTTAAGCGCTACTTGGCTTAAAGTGGCTTTCACGAAAGTGGTGTCCTTGGCGAAAAATGTCCGATCTATTTCAGCATCAAAATTTTAAAATTTACCCAGGATTATCAATAAGTGAAGCTCTTTAATGTAATGCTGAATTAGCTTTCATGCCAAGCGCGATTCATCCGTTGCAAAAACATACTATTTAAACATAAGGGGGGGGGGAATCTAAAATTCAGGTATATATATATATTTATACTCCATTTTCATTTTTTTATTTTTTCATGTGCAGGAGCAAACTTAATATTTATTTATTTTTCGCGTAAAAGCATATTTTATTTTATTTTGATTTTTTTTGCAACGATTAAAAATTTAAATGTCCGTTTTTAAAGCTTTTACCAGGTTATTATTTTTGCATGTTAATTAATTTTGAAAAATCTAATCAAATTTTCATTGAAAATAAGGTGCTAAATGAAAGGGGCATTTTTTCTGAATCCGTCGGTTTAATTAACATATCGATCGGACAATTAGATTTTTTTAAATTAACTAAAGTATGAAAATCTGGTAGCAAATTGCGTCAACACACAGACAAACAGACTCAAAAATCTCTTAGCCATTTATATATAGAGAGATATAATACTGTCGACAAAAATCGTCTGCATTTATAATCTATATAAATAAAGAGAAGTGTCTGTGTATCTGTGTGTGTGTCTGTGTGTGTGTGTGTCTATCTGTCTGCGCTCTGGTGCTCATACTACTAATCGCAGAGCCTCCAAATTTGACATATAGGTACACTGTAAAAAATACTGCAGTAAAATTACGGGCAAAGGCGGGAGCAGAGATTCCAGTTAAAGCCCGTAAAAATACATTTAGCCGATGAATGATGTATCGCCAGTAATTTTATGTTGTGATGAAACATACAACCAACCTGCAAAAAAAGTAGCATTGACCGTAAAATTAAAAATTAAAGTATGAGTTTCTTGAATGCTTTAAAAATGTTTCTTGCAATTATTACACATGCGTGCAGGGAGAAATCCACAACACTAAAAACTTATTTATTTTTTTTACACGCAAAAGCTAACTTATGAATTTCCATGCGAAGCAAACAGTCTTGGATAGCCCGGGATTCGAACTCACAATCGCCAGTTTTAGAGGCCATCGCGTTGCCAACCGCGCCGTTAGGATCACAGAGACTTTTCTTTACAAAAACAGATAAATTAAGCATCAGAACTGACTAGTTGATAAATCTTTTCATACGCACCAAAAGACTTCTGGAAAAATTTTTAAACCGATTTACAGCACAATGTCAAGTAACAAATCTTCAATTATTTTTACAGAACTAGCTACACAAATTTACAGCAACCTATGCTGTATTTGTGCTAAAAAAGTGCTTTATTTTTACAGAAATTTTTTACAGTAATTAAATTGTTAACGTTCAAATTATGCATGAAAAATATTTTATTTTAAGACTATTTTAAAATCTAAATTTACTATTTTTGACAAAATCAAGAAGTCAGTCAATTCTCATATTGAAAAAATAAAAGCTTTTTTTTTTTTCCTATAAAGACTACAATACTGAGTTTTGTGAAAGAAAATCTAACTATTTTTCGAAATAATTTTTATTTGTAAACGGACTGGATTGGATTTGGGAATAAGGCCGATTGACTGCTGTAGGTCCTAGGCCTGAGGGGGAGTGTCCTCCGAGGAGTCTTTCTGAGGGAGTCCTAGCGCGTATTTACACAAGTTTCGGAGAAAACCACGGAAAACTCCGAACGGCTAGGCCGACGAGCGCGACCTGTGATCGAGCCCAGCACCTCACGTCTATCAGCTTTCAGCGCAGAACCGCTCGGCCGCTGGTGGGCCTTTTTTATTCTTAAACACTAGCACTAAAGCGGTAGTCTTATTTCAAGGTTCTCATTAGAGGTAAATAATTGGTGAGAATTTCTCACCTTTTTTCAAAAACAAAATGAAACTTTTGAAAACTATGTGAGATCTCTGAAAATTAACCGAAACGCAGAATAAACTTTGAATAATAATAATAATAAATCTTTTACATAAATGCAGAGAATTTATAGCTCCAATTGATACTATTTTTTTCATGGTTTTCGATCTTTATAGTGGGTACAAAGAAGAAATAACTAGAGCCTAATTCTTATTCATCCAAACAGGTTTTCATTATAAGGCCGATTTCAAACTGTGTTTATGAAGTGTTAGGCGTATTTGCACTTTTTAGAACAGCAGAAGAGGTTTTTTTTTTTTTTTTTTTTTTTTTTTTTTAGCTATATTCCATTGAAGGGAGCCCACCAGCGGCCGAGCGGTTCTGCGCTCAGAGCTGGTAGATATAAGGTGCCGGGTTCGATCCCAGTTCGCGCTATTTGGCGTAGCCGTTCGTAGTTTCCCGTGGTTTTCTTCAAAACTTGAGTAAATACGGGCTAGGACCGTTTAGAAAGACCCCCCCATGTAGGGCACTCCCCCCCTCTGGCCCAGGCCCTGTAGCAGTCAATCGGCCTTATTTCCAAAATCCAAATCCATTGAATGAAGAAAGGACTGAAGTATTTCGAGAGCAGAACCTGCTATATATGATGTAATGTACATATCTGATGGTCATATTCAGATAAAGCTTTGTTTTTTAACAGTGAAGATCATAGTTAATAATCATAAGACTTACCTTCAAATGATTAATTGCATATTCATTTCTTTTTGAAATAAACTTTATTTTAGCATATTGTAAAAAATGCATTGTGGAAACAACTTTAAAATTTTCCGTTTTCTAAGGCTTAACTAAAGGGTTAAGAGCTATTAGAATGCTGTATGCTAAAAAAAAAAAAAAAAAAAAAAAAAATGCGTTTAGTGGATAAAACAATTATTAGGTTGTAGTTTGTGTTTTAGAAATCTGGCTTCAAATCAAGAAATAATTTTTCTTTCTTTTTTAATGTTTTCGTGTTAATAGACAAAGAAAATCAAATTCATCAATATAATTTACTCAGTTTCAGTCAGATGGAAATTTTTTGAATTAAATTAAGAAAACAATAGCTTACTAAAACCAATGGATGTTTCTACAGTATAAATAACAATCATAGTTTCAGTTTGAAAATGGAAGAAAATGGAATTCTCTTTTGATGTCATTGAAACGATAGCATTTGAAGAGATTTTCGAATAAGAAAATGGTCTGATGAAAGTTAAGAGCAATTTCTGTAGATTAACGGCTTTTTTTCGTAAAAATTCAAAAAATTATGCTTTCGAAACATCAATTTATGGGCTACGACCGTTTAGCTAGCAAAACGGTAATTTCCCGTAAAATTATACGGTTATTTCCTAAATCATGCTTCCAAAACATTAATTTATGGATTATGACCGTTTAGGTAGCAAAACAGTCATTTCCCCTAAAATTATACGGTCAAATACCGTGATTTTACATTTTTTTTTTTTTTTTTTTTTTTACAGTGTACCTGGGACCCTGCAGGTGTGCACCTCATCGAGATTTTTTCGAATTTCGAATTTGAATGTTTTAAATTAATGTTTTTCCGATTTTAAATATTGGCTTCTTTGTTTCATTTTTCACAGATTTATTCTTTTGCTTCAATCGTCTGCGTGTATCTTAGCAACAGCTATTACGCAACTTATTTTTATTTAGTGCATTCATTTGAAGGCGATTTTTTTTTCCAACTTGTTATACGAGTTGTAATATAGTGTAAATAGCATGGACTATAAAATACATGGTTCAAAACTAAAATATTAAATAGATGCTGAGATACAGTCATCTTTAAAATCGTATTTCTTAAATAGTATCAGATCCCACCTGTCGTCGATAAATATCCATATTGAAGTGCCCGGGAAAGATCTTTCTGCAGGCATGGGAAACCTAGACCTGATGCAGTGCGGGCGGGAAAAGAGTTGCCGTAGACAGCGGGTACCAGAAGCGAGGTTTGGAGCAATTTCAGTTTCTTTTCTTTTCTTTTTCTTTTATTTTCCTTTCTTTTTAGTTTTTGTCTAAAATGTGGTATAAAAAAAATATTAATTCAATTCTTTCGAAAATTCATTTAAATATAGTGATCAGCGAAGCGGGCATAGCCTGCTAGTCGAAAATAATTTGATAATTTAATAAATAATTTCTATTGAATAAATTTTATGTAAAATTATATAGAAGAAAATCATGTGTTGGCCACATTATACTAGTTTTTTCTGAACATAAAAGAGATATATTTATTCATTCATGACTAATAAAACAGAAATAAAACTTTGCAAAAAAGGTAAATGAGCTGGCTAAAGAATTCTGTTATATATATATATATATATGTGTGTGTGTGTATATATAATGCAATATTTGTAGCTGTTTTCGCTATAGACTGAATGAAAACAAATTCATGAGGTTTTCATAGGCTGGAAACACATTTATCTGTATTTACCCGTCCAATCGTTTAACCTTCATTGTATTTATCTCTGTAACAACACTTAAAAAAATACTTTAATTTTTAATTAGGAAGTAAAAAAAACTCGCAAAAAATAATTTATTCCTTTTCATTTATTTAAAAAAATATATAATATAATAATTTGTTTTTCTGTATCCTTCATGTGATTATTGTATTTGTAGTATTTTGTCTAAAAACAGCAAGTCTACAAAAATAAATTATATTTTAGCGATGCTGTAATGAGTCTCATAAAAGCACCTTTATAACTTTGTTTGTAAAAAAAATCGATACAAAGATTGCTTTTATGTAGAATTATACATCTAAACTTTATATAAGTCCCATATATTGTACTATAAAAATCACCATTGTACTGAAAAATTGTATAGCAGAATTTCCCCTTATGTCTTATAAGGAATCAAAATAACTTTCTGTTGACCTGTAAACTAATCAATTTATTCCTTGTTTTTTAGGAAACTTGCTTTTGTGTACCTTAAAGGTACATATTATTTTCGTTATCTTGTATGAAATATAAAAATATTAAACTATTCTTTAAAAATATGCATCTGACAGACCATGATGTTTCAAAATTTTATTGTGGATTTCTGTACTCAAAACAGTTGCGCTAATTATAGTATTTTCACTAGAGAACAACCCATAGTGAACTCGAATATCATAAATTAAGTTCATGGTGTTCTATTGAAAAATAAAGCGTGGTTGGACAGACGAAATGAAAGACAAATGGATAGACTATTTGAAGTCATAATCACTTTTAAAAATTGTTTAAAAAAAAAAGACTGCAAAAACTTTTAACATAAACTGAAATTAAATTAACAATTGCCAAAGTGTTTATTAATGACCTTAAATTAAAGATATTTCGCCAAATTTCATCCAAATTCAGTGGTTTTCGGAAAATGCCGATAATTTGGTATTTTCGGCTGTTTTAATTGAAATTTTGGTGATATTTTCTTCGGACTTTTCCGAAAGCTTCAAGGCTATCGTTGAATGGCTCTTGAATTCGTTACAATATGGTACGCCTATATGGTACGGTAAAGATGTTTCACACTATTGTTTAGAAATAATTATGATTTTTGAAATAAAGTAGCTTAGTAAATCTATAAGGATCGAAAAAGAAATTTATATCAATGCGTAAGATACATTATAATGTAAATAAATGTTTACCACTTTGAAATTATTAAAATTTCAACTGTTGAATATCTAGTTAATGTTTTTAAAAATAATTACTTTTAATGATATTTTTGAATATAAATCTTCTAAACAATTTTAAAGTATAATATATTTTAGAAAGAAATACATTATTTATCACATTTCATTTTATAAACAATTTATAAAAGTGCTTTTCATATAAATATGCAAATAATTTTCTAGAAATAAGTTTAATATACAGTGTAAATGAAACATCGATATGCAAAAGATATTTTAGTTAGATTTAACATTACTAAAAACAATTCACGTTTAACTTAATGAAATCAAACAAGTTGTATCGTATTAGTTAAAATCAATTTTTAAATATGTTTTTATCATTCAATAGACATTGACTATATAAATTTTAATTTCCTATAGTTCAATAACCTTATAATGAAAACATTCAGTTAACATGCAAAGTGCTTAATATATTAGCTTCCTAAGCGCTACCTCTCTGCTACTCATGGAGGTACTATTAAAGTGAAAGTAACTTATTGAATAGAAAAAACAAAACTTTTTATATTTAACTTATTAAATTGTGCAATACAATTTAATTAATTTTACATACGCATATTCATTTACCAAATACTTTAATACAAATTTTAAGGAAAAATATATATATAGTTCAAAATAGAAAGGATTTAAGATTATAAAATTACTAACTTAACACTTTCGCGACCGCTGACGTAGATTCACGTCATTTGAAAATCTTTAACTCCGCCAGTGGGCGTTTCTTTTTTAATGTGTATGTCATTTATTTCTTAAGAATACGCACAATATTCATATTTTTACAACCAATATGCTATGGATACAAATTATTTGATTAGAAAGAGTATAATTATGATGTATATCCATTTGTAATACGAATCTGAATATAGAAAATTTTGTTCTGAAATATTGTAACTGGAGAGATTGTTAAAAAATATATATTATAAAAAAGGAAAAGAAAAAGAAAAATTATTTAATACAGATATGTTAACAGAAATTCACATGTGATTAGAAAAGTTTAGCTAAAAAAAAAAAAAAAAAAAAAAAAAGCATGATAATGACGTATATTACTATATTTCAAAAATGATTTTTAGTAAAAAAATATAATTAAAGCATAAGCACACAGAATGTAAAAATAAATAAATAATTAAATAAATCTATTAGTTTGTATTTTTAAAAACAGATATGAAAATATTTACTCGTTATTTTGTCGATTAAATAAATTACATTGAGCGGCTGTATTCATTTTAATAGCCACTCTAACATAAAATTTTAATTTGTTATTTTAAATTTCCTTTTTACCTAGACGACACAATTAAATTTAAGTGGAAAAGTTATACACGAACTCCTACTGAATGCACTACTACAACCAACGCATAAAAGAAAGATCAATCTTATGAACAAGCAAGTATAAAAGTTCATTGTTACATATTGTTGGAGAGTTGTTTTCTTTGCTGTGCCTTCGCTGTTCATTTTTTATTTTCTTATTACATAAGAAGCAAATTAACAACCTTCATTTGAAAAGTGTATCATCTGGTGTTACTTGGATTTAATCATAATAAAACAAATCACGTGCATCTGCATTCTTTGTCCTAATTGGTTGAAAGAGTTAACTTCGAATGCAATTTATTTCATTGTCGTATGACTATAACGTTCGAAGTGCAGCAACCTTCTAACACTGAATATCGGTATGAAAAAAGTTTCGATCAAAAACATGATGATGCATTTGTTTATTATCGGAAGAAGCCAAAAAAGGACTTATGGATGCTTGAAGCAACCAGAACTGTTTTTATTTGTGCATAATTACACAAAAACATAGACTTATTATGTTATTAACTCATTTTATGTGGAATTATTCTCATTGCGATCTTAAATAAGATAGCAATAACGCTGCAAATAAATGCTTTTAATAAAAAAAATTATAAGTTGTATTTTAAATAAACCATTAATTTTTTAAATACAAATTACATGACTTGGTGTAAACAAAAGAGCATATTACATAAATTTGTTTAAAAAATAATATTTTATATGATGAGCAGCAATACATACAAAATTCTTTAAGGGAAAATCAAATGAATATTGAAGTAAGAGTATTCATCATTAAGGTATTTATGCTAATAAAATATCAAACATCATTTTATTTATCTTATTCAAAAGCAAAAAGCATTTTTTATAGTCTGAAGAAGGTTCATGAACCAGTTAGTTTTATTTTTCCGTTTGCGTTTTTATTTTTATTTTACACACATTTCCTTCATACGATTCAAAAATATTTATTTTACTATCCTTTGATCTTTAAATGTTGATTTTTTTTTCTTTCAATATCAAAGCATTACTTGAAAAATATAATTATACATTTATTGTAGCTTTTACGGCATCCAATATTTTCATATTCTAGATCAATTAACATAGTTAAAAAAAAATCAAGTAAAAATCCCGAAGTTTTTTTTTTAAATATTATTTAATGAACTAACGTTTTGACTAAATTATTTATATAAATAATAGTCTTTGAAAAAAGATGTGTGATTAAACATGCATTAAAATAAATTAAAAACTATACATAGAATATTTAAAAAGTGTACATCAAAAGTATATAATTAATAAACACATAATCGTAAATCAATGTACGCATTCCTTTATTTATTAAAAATATAATAAGTTTAATTAAGTCACTCTTTAAAACAAGTTGATTTGCTTAACCATAAAGAGCTCTGGGGTTGTTACATTAAATAAAAGAAGATCAGAAATTACATAGTGATGCAGTTGTGGAAATACCTTTCTCATAGTAAATGGAGTTATATAAATGTTAAACTATAAAACGGTTCTGCTAGAAGGAAGGTTTGCCGCACTTACACTGTAAAAAAAGTCTTGTCTACTGACAAAAAATATTTGTAAGCTAGAGACAAAATACGTTTACAGAAATTTTCTGTAACAGAATAATGCAGAATATATTAGTAGACAAGTGTTTTGCCTAAGAAAAACTTGGTATTAATGAATCACCAAGTCACTCGGTACATTAAGGGCCCTCTTCACTCACCGCCGTCGGAAGCCGAACCTAATGTTATTCTATGGGAAATTTTTCTTTACAAATAACTTATTAACTAATACATATTTTTAAAATTCTGTTTTCACATTCTGAAAATTCCCAGCTGTTAAATTGACGCACCTTTTCTAAAAAATTATTTTTTAAATTTTTTATATTTTATTTTGAAGCTGCAAAATACGAATTTTCAATATGTGAATTTTTTTCATTTTGTAATTTTAAAATAAAATATTAAAAATTTAAAAAATACATTTTTAAAAAAGGTCCGTCAATTTAACAGTTGGGAATTTTCTGAATGCGAAAACAGAATTTAAAAATATGTATTAGTTAATAAGATATTTGTAAAGAAAATTTCCCCATTGAATAACATTGGCTCGGGCTTCCGGCGACGATGAGTGAAGAGGGCCGTTAACAAAATATCTATCTACGAATATTTTCTGTATTGTTCTGTTACAGAAAATTTCTGTCAACGTATTTTTTCGGTAACTTACAACTATTTTCTGTCATTACAGAAAATTTCTAGCAGTAAACAGGATCTTTTTTACAGTGTAGTGTTCCTTGTTACACCAATGAAAAATGGTAACCCTTAAAGGCCTGCTTCACTTACCGTTGACGGAAGCCCAAGCCAAAAGTAATCTACGGGAAGTTTTGTTTACGTATAAATCATTAACTAATACATTTTTTAAATTATGTATTCACATTCGGAAAATCCACAATTGTTAATTTGACGAACCTTTTTTCTAAAAACAGATTTTTTTTTTTTTTTTTTTTTTTTTTTTTTTTTGTAAAATGAAAAAATTTCCCATATTGAAAATTCATATTTTACAGCTTTAAAATAAAACATTTAAAACTTAAAGAATCTGTTTTTAATAGAATTCCGTCAATTTCACTGATTTGAATTTTCTGAATGTGAAAGCAGAATTTAAAAAACATATTAATTAATGAGTTATAAGTAAACAAAATTTCCCATAGAAGAGCATTGGCTTAGGGTTTCGGCGTCGGTTAGGGAAGTGGGCCCTTAAACCTCCATTTTGACACATTTGAATCAGATATAGCGGTTCGATTAATTATCCATTTAAAGCTCGCTATCTGACTCTAAAGTTCAGTGAGTGTCAAAATGGTTTAGACTCCATGTTAACCTAAGGAGGAAATAACCATTAGTATTCACTAAATAGATTAAAATTTCATATTATAAATAATACATAATAATAATGCAAAATAACATATTGTAAAACGACTGTACGAAACATGGAAGGAATTCGTCTTACTCCACACGCTATATAGAAAAGACCTATCCCCTACCAATCATCATTTTTGGTTCATGCAACATGGAATTTCTGTATAACACCTCACATATTTTATGGTATCGAAAACTGGCTCCATGAGGGAATCTCCTCAAAAGAACCTCAATATTGTTTTATCGCTCTGATAATTAAAAACAAATTTTCGATTTCTATCATTTTTAACAAAGAATAAAATCACTTTAAAATAAAAAGCATTTCCTCAGAGGTCGACACGAAGTTGATTTTCGGCATTTAGCGTTACAATTTTTGGAGAGAAAAACCGTCTACATTCATCATAGAAAATAATTTAATTAAATAATCATTTTAATAATTAGCCTGTACTTCATGAATTTGTATAAGAAAATATAGAAGGCAGACAGATTTGTGGTGACCACAATACACTAGTTTGTTATGGCATAAATAATTTACCTTTCCTTTTCTTTATATTAATAATTCCCAAATTTATTTTCTCAGTGTAAATATCAAAAAAAGTTACACAGAAATCGGAATTACAAAATTTATGCTTCTTTTATATATGCTGAAGATGACACCCAAAATAAGTAAATAAATAGATAAATAACAGCAGAAATAACAGCAGAAATAATATTTTTCAAAAGTGTTCATGGAAGCAAAGCCACAACTTTTGTTAGGTATCTGCTTTAGATAACGACAAATTTTTTTTAGGCCCACCAGCGGCCGAGCGGTTTTACGCTCAAAGCTGGTAGATGGGAGGTGCCGGGTTCGATCCCAGGTCGCGCTCATCGACCTAGCCGTTCGGCGTTTTCCGTGGTTTCCTCCGAAACTCGCGTAAATACGGGCTAGGACCCCTTAGAAAGACCCCCACGGAGGGCATTCCCCCTATAGGCCTAGGACACATAAGGAGTCAATCGGCCTTAATCCTCCAACCAACCAACCAACGACAAATTTTATTATTTTCACATCAACCTACTTGTATATAATGCAATAAAATTGTTTAATTAAATTTTGTAATAATTTCTTTTATTTATTTCTGTAAAATTTGGAAAATAAATTTCTTTTAAAGAAGAAAACTATCACTTCTCTTTTAACACATATTCCATCTTTTTTCAAAATCATATAATATCCTATTTTTCACAAATATTTTTCAATAAATTTTATGCTAATTATATTTCAAAATTTCACTCTCCTAAACTCAATATTTTGGAAAAATAATACTTTTTTTATTATTTTATATTTAAATTACTGTCACACACACACACACACATCACACATGCGATTGTTTTATGTATAATCCTCTTTTAATACATTTTACTAAAATTTGAAAAAAATATGATATGATAAAGTTTAATTTAATTTAAATACACGTCTGTTTATTATTCACCTTAAGAAAAGACAATTTTCATCAAAACAGAAATTTCCTTTTATAATTTAGATAGAAAATTTACATACAAAAGGTAGAATTCATAAAGCATAGTAATTGCTTTCTTTCAAAGCTTTCACAAAATATGTTTATTTTTCAAAAGAAAGAAATCTCATTAATAATTTATAACTACTTCATGAATGTAAACAAATGTTGGAAGAGAAGTGTTTTTGTACTAACATGGTTATTTTTTAACATGCACAAAAAACATAAAAAGATGAAACAACATAATTGTAAAATTTAAATATTTTTTGTTTTACATGTTTTCTTTTCTTTATATATATATATATATATATAATGTCAGTTTACAAGTTTCATAAAAATATCTTTGTAACAGATATTTTTAGAAAGTGTATATTAAATAATTGAAACAAGAAAAATTTGCATAAAATAATAGAGAACGAATAGAGAAAGTAAATTTTATATAGACATATAAAGGTATGATTGATTAGCTATGAGAAATGTAAAACACATATATGTCTTTCTATCAGCGTGTAAAAAGGAAAATGTGTTATATTTTAAATATTAAAAAACATTGAAATGAAAAGTGCACTACACCATGCAAAAATGTATATCTTATAATGAAATTCTATAATATATATAATAAAGCTTCAATGAGTGAAAACTTGCATATTATAACATGGTGTTAACTAATTTAAAATCGAACAAAAACTGATGTTGAATTAAGAATAATCTGAAATGTTTTAACATATATACTAAATTATATATATATATACAAAAAGAAAGATAGAAAGAAGGGTGTTTTGAATCCTTACTTTCCAAAATTATTTTTGACGGCATTCTACACGTCATCGCAGAAAAGTAATACTATTGTTTGAAAATAGTGGCTCTGGAATAAAAAAAAACACTGTTCATTTCATAGGAAGAAAAAAAAAATGTAAAATTACACGTCTTCTAAATTGTCAGAAAAGAGACGATCAGAATATTTTTGTTCATTTAAAAAAATATTTTTTCCCCTTAAAAGAGCGTTATAGGTATAGCCTCATATGAGTAGCCGTTTGCAGCCTAAAACCACAAAAATATTATTTAGAAATTTGTGCAACAAATGCGTTTCATAGGATTAGGAATATATATTAATAATACATGACTGGAAATCTGCCAATGGGAGTTATTCTGTGAATTTAACTGATGAGAAACTGCTGGAGGAGTATAGAGTTAGCTGGCTGAATGTATCGGTTTATTTAATTATTTATGTTTGTTCATTTATTTATTTCGAAAAGAATTCTTAATACCAGTAGATTTATTCGGAAAAAAACTTAAATAATTTAGTAAAATATAAAAAGAGATTAGGTTTACATATTCATATTTGCCAGGAAATGCTGACTTGTTTTTTTCTGCAGGTACCCCATAGTTCTGGTATTAAAATGAGGCTCATAAAACCTCAGATCTGAAAGTTGTTCAAAGACCATTTACTGAAACACAAGTGCGAAGATAATATAGGAGAAAAAAATATTATTAACTTTAAAAAATTTTTAAATAATGTCTGTCCAACCAGAGACTAATGACATATTTAGGTCAAAAAGTAATTTACAATTCACTTTCTGTTGAAAAGTCATCCTTATGATTAGTGTAAACGTTTTATTTACAAGCGGATAACTTAACCTAAATATAGACTTAATAAAATTCAAAATGTTAAATTTAGCATTTATTCCTCTGAAGAAAACATTGACAAAGACATCGGCATTAATTTTTAAAAATGACGCTTTTCCATATAATAGTATATTGTTACAAAATTGTAGATAATTGTGTTTATTTTTGTATAAATTCTTTCAAAGAGGCTTAGTAAGTTCATAAAGTGCTAATTTTGAGCATTTCTAGTCGTTTTAGCGTTAAAATAGCCTTATTTTCCCTTAAAAACGCATTAAAAAGCCCCAAAAAGGCAGGTAATAGATTTGGCGAGTTTTTCTCACCTTGGCGATTTTTTTGGTGACCTTGGCGATTTTTTTTGGTGACCTTGGCGAGAAAATCCTTATTAGGGATATACCAAATATGGAAGCTCTAATCTCATTGGCTGATGAGATACGGTAAATTCTGGAACTTTCCACACTTTTCTACAGGGGTATATAAGGAGCGCTTTCCCGCCAAGGCAGTCAGTATAGTTTTCAGCCAGCTTCGCTAGTACCTGCATTGCTTTGAGCCTCTTTGAAAGAGACTTGCTTCAAGTGTTATTGCTATACAGTTTGTACTGTGGATTTGCTTTTGACAGCTGTTGTTTAAGCTGTGTTTAATGGTTGAATTGAAGCTGATACTTGGTTTATAGACCTGTATTTTTCTGGAACTTTCTCTGAATAAATTACTGAATGTTTGAAAGTTTGGCCTTTCATTCTCGAACAACTCACTAACCCCCAAGTACGCAACAACTCTAGTGTCAGAAGTGGGATTGTCTGTGTATGGTGATATCTAGAGCTATGGAGCAGGAAATGAAGAAACTTCTAGAAAGCTTAGCTACCCAGATGAATGAAATGAAAGCAGGACAAAGAGAAATGAAAGAAAGTATGGAAACCGGACAAAAAGAATTGAAAGGCGGCTTGACTAAAGAAATGAAGGAAATGAAAGACAATTTGGGTGAAGTTTAGGGAGAAATTAAGTCAATCCTAGAAGAAGTTGAATGCAATCAAGAGGAGATGAAGAGAGAACGTTCGGCAGCAAAGGAAGTGATTGAAAGTAAATTATCGGATATGGAAAGCAGAGTAGATGGAATAGAAGAGAAAGTTTTGAAAATAGAAGAGAATTTTGAAAAGAAGGCTATGAAGATAGATGAAAATGTTATGAAGGTTGAAGAGTGTGTTACGAGGATTGAACGGAGTTTTGAGGAGAAAGTTAAAGAAAATTTTGATCAGGAACTGAAAGGAAGGTTTTCAGAGATAGACGGTAAATTGAAGAGAATAGAAAAAGATCTGGAGAGAAAAGTGAAAGAAAATTTAGAATCCATGCCCCAGGAAACTGAAAAGAAAGAGAGAAGAATCCAGAATCAGGAATTTATTAAGCTATCTACCTACGTCGGCAGTTCCTCTTGGCATGTATATAAGACGCAGTTTTCCATCGTACCTGAAGCTAACGGCTGGGACTCTACCGCCAAGTCAGTCCACTTAGCAACTGCATTACGAGGAGATGCAGCCGAGATACTGAGAATTGTTTCTAAAGAAGAAAGGAACAACTTCGAGGCCCTGACTAGAGCACTGGAGCTATGGTTCGGAGAGAAGTGTTCTAAGGAATATAGTCGCCTGCAGCTAAAATCCCGTTACCAGAGAACGGGCGAAAGTTTGCAAGAGCTGGCAGCGGAATTCAGAGACTGTCACACCTAGCATTCTCAGACTGTCATGCTGACACTCGAAACGACTTAACTCTTTACTACTTTATCGATGCTGTTCGGGATCCAGAAATTCGAAAAGCGCTGAGACTCTCCAACATCAGAGACGTAGAATCAGCTTTAGGCTATGCACTTAGGATAGAGGCAGCCCAACAAGCCCCCCGTAAAGACCGCCGTACCATAAGAGCAGTCTCATTAAATGATACGCCTGCTGATGAAAATGAAATGAAGAGAAGTCTCGCAGAGATCTTAAAGAGATTGCGCAGCCTGGAAAATAATATGGAAATAAAGGATCGGAAGATAAAGTGCTGGGGATGTGGAGGGGATGAACATGTGAAGAGGAACTGCCGTGTGCGACCAACTAAAGGAAATCTTCCGGCTTCACCATCACTGCAGGGAAACTAAGAGAAGACCATCTCGCGGGCGAAAGTTGCCTGAAATTAAAGAGCCCCAATTTACAGTATTTCATGTTTCATCGATGAGTGGCGTCGATAGTGGACTTTACGTCTATGGCCAAGTTAACAACACCACCTGCCTCTTGACTAAGGGTTGCACTGCCCGGGACTTGCAGTACTTGGGAGGGTGCAGTGTTGCAAAAATGTAGATAATTGTGTTTTTGTTTTGTATAAATTCTTTCAAAGAGGCTTAGTAAGTTTATTAAGTGCTAATTTTGTGCATTTCTAGTCGTTTTAGCGTTAAAATAGCCTTATTTTCCCTTAAAAACGCATTAAAAAGCCCCAATAAGGCAGGTAATGGATTTGGTGCCAAATTTGGCGACTTTTTCCCACTTTGGCGATTTTTTTGGCGACCTTGGCGAGAAAATTCTTATTAGGGATATACCAAATATGGAAGCTCTAATCTCATTGGCTGATGAGATATCGAGATTTCTGGAATTTTCCACACTTTTCTACAGGGGTATATAAGGAGCGCTTTCCCGCCAAGGCAGTCAGTTCAGTTTTGAGCCAGATTCGCTAGTACCTGCATTTCTTTGAGCCTCTTTGAAAGAGACTTGCTTCAAGTGTTATTGATATACAGTTTGTACTGTGGATTTGCTATTGACAGCTGTTGATTAAGCTGTGTTTAATGGTTGAATTGAAGCTGATACTTGGTTTATAGACCTGTATTTTTCTGGAACTTTCTGTGAATAAATTACTGAATGTTTGTAAGTTTGGCCTTTCATTCTCGGACAACTCACGAACCCCCAAGTACGCAACAATATTAAATCTAACATTTATTCACATGGATAAATCACAAAGACATAAATATCGAACTTATTGTTTCGATGCCTATCTAAAAGGGATCCGATACTGAATTTTGAGAGGAAATCGTTATTTTTGGACAATTTTAACGAATTTGTTATTATATAATGATGGGTTAAATCTATCGTTTATTCCTGTGAAGAAAGCGCAGTCAAAAATTACAGGCATGTTTAACTCGTTCTTCCGATGCCTATCTGAAAGTGAAACAATGTACTCATTTTTTAAGGAAAATCCTCATTTTGTAGACATGTGTTTTAGATTTAAAAAAAAAAACAAAAACAGTTATATTTATCCTGATTTCTAATACGTATTTGCCTTACTTTTTAAAATTAGGTCTTACCAGAATGAGATATTTCTTCACTCTATAGTGTTAGACGTTGGATGATAGGAACGAATACAGATGGTGATCATTGGCCTAACTGTTTGGGGTTTTCTCTTACTTTGTATGAAACGCACATGAATGTGGGATAAAAATCCTTAAAATATTTTCATTGAGAGTATATCTCAGGCCTGTTACTCTAAATTAGGTAACTGGCTTTGTAAACTTCAACCAACCAACAACATACAAAGCAGTGAAAACCTGTAAAATACGTAAATGTAATTATGTCTGCCTCAATTTTTTGTAACGATAATCTAATATTTTTACTTGAATCGAATCTTTATGAATACACTAAATTTAACTTTTCTTTTAAATAAAAAAAAAAATGTAATTTTTTTTTTTTTTTTTTTTAATAGCAGTCCTCAGACTTCAGAGCCAGATACTACCATGCTCCAATCTCCTAAAATAAATATCATTTAGCTTTTATTTTCACTGGTGTATTTCCAAACTGTATTTAATATTCGCGTCATAATTTTGAAACTTTATCAGTATGTATGCGTTATATTATAGTTCACTATTTAAGTCTATTTTCATTCCTTACCATGAGGAATTATTCTTGCCTCTCTCTAAATTTAACACGATTAGTTTAATGTCTGCACACTTACGTTCAAGATGTATTAAAATATTTATATTCTCATTTCTCTTACATTCAATGCTGAAAATTATTTTTATTATTATTATTATTAGTGCTAGAGGCCTATTTCAGTCGGTACAGTTGTCGAATTTTTATAGGTCACTCTTAATTAGTGCTAGAGGCCTATTTCAGTCGGTTTATTGAATGGGGATTTATTGAATGAAGTCCCCCCAACGCCCAACTTTGACATGAGTCCCCCCCAAGGTGCCCCTATTTCAGTCGGTACAGCGTTGTCGAATTTTTATAATACACTCTTAATTAGTGCTAGGGGCCTATTTCAGTCGGTTTATTGAATGGGGATTTATTGAATGAAGTCCCCCCCAAGGTGCCCCTATTTCAGTCGGTACAGCGTTGTCGAATTTTTATAATACACTCTTAATAGTGCTAAGGGCCTATTTCAGTCGGTTTATTGAATGGGGATTTATTGAATGAAGTCCCCCCAAGGCCCAACTTTGACATGAGTCCCCCCCAAGGTGCCCCTATTTCAGTCGGTACAGCGTTGTCGAATTTTTATAATACACTCTTAATAGTGCTAAGGGCCTATTTCAGTCGGTTTATTGAATGGGGATTTATTGAATGAAGTCCCCCCAAGGCCCAACTTTGACATGAGTCCCCCCCAAGGTACAACTTTGACATGAGTCCCCCCCAGGCCCAACTTTGACATGAGTCCCCCCAAGGCCCAACTTTAAAATGAGTCCCCCAAAGGTACAACTTTGACATGAGTTCCCCCCCCAAGGCCCAACTTTGACATGAGTCCCTTCCCAGGCCCAACTTTGACATGAGTCCCCCCCAAGATGCCCCTATTTCAGTCGGTACAGCGTTGTCGAATTTTTATAATACACCCTTAATAGTGCTAAGGGTCTATTTCAGTCGGTTTATTGAATGGGGATTTATTGAATGAAGTCCCCCCAAGGCCCAACTTTGACATGAGTCCCCCCCCAAGGAAAGGAAAACTTCCACCATGGAGCGGCACATCTCACGATTTAGTGCCATAGACATGTCTTTACCGTCGCCACTGAGTTCAATAGTGACCACGGCAAAGACACATCTACCCGCAGGGGAAAAATGCATCTTAGGCAGGCAGGCGAACCTGGCTGTCACTATCTAGCGATTCCGCATCCCGGGCGACAGGCCCGGGGATCAAAGTGGAAGAGTTCCCTAATTTATTTAGAAATCAAATTTTTTACAAATTTTGGATCAAACACATATTAAAACCAAAACACTAAAAAGTAAAAAAAAAAAAAAAAAAAAAAAAAAAAAGACAAGCCAGTTGCCAGTGAACGATGCTAAATCTTATATTTGATGGTGGAAAAGTTTTGAATTAGAATGTTGTAGATATCTTTTAATTTATTGTAGTTGTTTGTGTTTAAAAGAACTGTTTGCATGTTTTTACGAATTGTGTGGTTTCTGTTGAATCTGAAATTAATTGGGATTAAGGTAACGACACCAGTGCTCGTCACTCTTAAGGCCTTATTTTTAAAATGTTTGTTTTTTTCGCGTGGCATTCATGTGGAATTTATGTATCAATATTATACTTTGGTCTATTTTATACACTGATTCTTCTAGTTGTTGTTAGACACTTTCATTTTTTCAATACGTTACGCCAATTTTTTTTAAAAAATAAAAATTAAACCTATAAAAATGCACCAGTGCTCGTCACTTGAAAACTGCGTTTCACCAGTAGTCGTCAGGTGATTGCACCAGTGGTCGTCATGTAAATAAAACGCAACAATTTGCTCAATAGTTTGATTTTAATTGCGTTTTTTGCAAAATTAACAGAATATTATTGAAACAGAATATCTTTGGAACATATTTAGAACCCAAATCCATTCTTAGGGTTTAAAACACAAAACATTAAATGGTAAAATTCAAAATATTGCGAATAAAACAAATTCATATGTGAAATAATTTGAAAATTCTTTGCTTTTAAAAAAAGTTTTCAAAATTTTATTCGTTCTCAAAAATATCTTTACTTAAAGCAGAGGGTAAGTAGCAGGGGAGGGGGTAATAATCTCGTTTTTAAGAGTGATTTTGTTCCAAATTATCGCAGTAAGATTGATTTTACCTTGCTTTTTATTAACGCGTATTCTTGTTTGTTTGTCCAGTACAAATCTTACAATTGATTTTTAACTAACTTCCCGACTACCTAGACATTTGAAACTTTCAGAATAGTTCAGAACACGACGAAAATGCATTTTTTAAATACTTTTAGCGAACTGCTCTGGGTCCCTGCAGCCTTCGGCAGCGTTATCAGTACAAATCTTGCAATCGATTTTTAACTGACTTCTCGACTAGCTTTGACATTTGAAACTTTCAGAAAAGCTCAGAAGACGGTAACAATGGATTTTTAAAATATTTTTAGCCAATTGCTTCGAGTCACTGCTGCCTTCGGCAGCGTTTATATGGTTTAACAGAAAATTTATTTAACTTTTTTCCCGACTATCTAGACATTTGAAACTTTCAGAATAGCTCAAAACACGGTGACAATGCATTTTTTATATATTTTTAGCAAACTGTTTCGGGTCCCCGCTGCCTTCGGTAGCGTTCACATGATTCAACAGAAAATTTATTAAACTAACTTCTCGACTAGCTAAACATTTGAAACTTTTAGAATAGCTCAAAACACGATAACAATGCATTTTTTAATACTTTTAGCCAATTGTTTCGGGTCCTCGCTGACTTCAGTAGCGTTTATATGATTCATCAATCATATACTCGTCCCGATCATCAATCTTCCCGACTACCTAGACTTTTGAAATTTTCAGAATAGCTCAGAACACAGTGACGATGCATTTTTAAATTACTTTTAGCCAATTGTTTCAGGTTCACGCTGGCTTCAATAGCATTTATATGATTCAACAGAAAAATTTAAAACACGGTATAAAAAAATTCTTTTTGTATTGCAATTATTTTTTTTTTTAACGTATGGTTTGATTATGCGTACCTAACACATACTATAAAGGAATTTTGAGAAATCTTTCGCCTCTCCTTCCTCATTAAGTGTGGGGTGGATGCAAAAACACGTTTTCAAGAGTAATTATTCTCCAAATTATATCAGGAAAGCAATTTTTTGATGCGTTGATTGGTTATGCGTACCCAAAAATACTGTAAAGGTAGTTTGCGTAATTCTTTCCGACCAAATTTTGAGAAAGGGTAGCAAAAACGTATTTCTACGCATAACTCTGCTCTAAATAATCTTACAAAGGCGATTTCTGATGTGTGAGTTGGTCATATGCATCCAACACCTAGTATAAAGAGATTTTGAGAAGATCTTTCGTCTATGTGAGGGTGGCAATATATATATATATATGTGTGTGTGTGTGTGTGTGTGTGTGTGTGTGTGTGTGTGTGTGATTTCAATCTAAACTCTGCTGCAAATTATTTTCGGGAGGGAATTTTTTTTATGCGTTGGTTGGTTGTGTGTGTGTACCTTAGACGCATTATAAGGCGATTTTGCAAAATTTCCCTTCCCCTCTTCCCTTCCCTCGGCCGAGCGGACAAAAATCACGTTTTTAACCTTAGCTCTACTCCAAATTAACTCAGAAAGGCGAGTTTTCATGTCTGGGTATTGGTTAAAAGTACGGAATATGTAATTTGATAATATTGCGTTAAAATTCTAAATTTACCCGTGGGAGAGGGGGGGGGGATAAAAAGCGGTTAAGTCTATGCCGAAGGCAGTAGAAGCCAATCATCATATTGCGGGACGGAAAGCTATTACAGAAGCCAGCGGGAACATTAACTGCGGTTTCGACTGATTTCAAAGTTTTTTTTTTTTTTAATTTTTTTAATTTTTGATAATGATAGAGATTTTTCCTATTTTATTTAAATATAGGGACCAGCGAAGGTGGCAAAGCTTGCTAGTATTATTCTACACATCAAGCTAATGTTATCAAATATTATGGATATTAATGTTATCAAATGTTAATGTTATTTAATGTTATCAAATATTATCTTACAATTTTAATTATTTAAGAACAATTTTTATCAACATTTTAACTATTTGTTTATCTTACATAATTAATATAATGTATAAATAGAAAACTTGCTTAAGAAATGTTTTCTATGTTTAATATTTTCTATATAAGTTTTTATTCACCTGCATCTAACATAACAAAAAAGCCTTAACATAATTTTGAACCGACACACAGTCATGCTAACTATGAAATTAAGCCTTTGTATTTTATCATTTTCGAAATATATATGAATTAAAATTAAATTATCACGGCCAATAAAAAACTTAAACATCACTTAAATATATCTTCGCAAAACCATGACATCATAAAAATTTAAAATACATTAGACAGATGTATGGAGTAATCATGTCTGTTTTTCTAAAATATATAACAGAAAACTAGAAAAAGCGCTTTATAACTAAATATGTTTATGTGCCATTGTTTAATTTTTCCAGCAAAATAATATGGAAATTTTTAGGTGGTTTAAAATCAGTCATAGTGAATTAAAGGTACCATGACTGACTTTAATTAAACAAGCTATACAAGAGTTACAAGTGCAATAAAGTTCACGTTCTTGAGGTTAAAATACATTTGTTTACATTTACGAATACCCCTGACGACTACTGGTGCCGATAGTCAAATTAAAGTAAAAATTATACCATCATAATTCTAAACGAAAATATAGTATTTTTCATCAAAAATGTTACCCAGTTATTAAAAATGTTAAAACACCAGTGTTCGTCAGGGGTGACGAGCACTGGTAAAACGTGCAAAATATGCACCAGTAGTCGTCATACCTTAAAAACCTTTATATTATGTCAAATTTTAAAAAGTTGCACATGAATCGTATTCTGCATTTCATAAGCATTACATACAATGCTTTATGAGCAATGTCAAAAGCAGCGAACAACAAAATATATCAAGAAATGCATATCTATTCCCTTAATCATTTGCTTTACGTTGACTCAATTCAATTGTAATTTAACGTATACTTCCCTTATTTTGTTTCTCCCTACTCTTCCCCAATAGTTGAAATCGAACTTTTTATGTCATAAGAAGCAGAAGGCTTTAGAGAATCTTATGCGGGTAGATTCAAATCCATACAGGTTATAAAACGGTTATTTTAACACTTCTTTTAAGAGGGTGACGACTACTGGTGCAGATTTTAAGGGTGACGAGCACTGGTGTCTTTACCTTAAATTGCATTTTTCAAAGAGATAATGAAAAGGGGATCCTATTTTACTGCTGTTACATTTGCATTTATCTGATGTTAATACTTTAATTTTGTGTAGAAATGTAGGGAAGCTGCCATGGCCTGAGATAAAATATGTAACTATTTTATTTGGACTGATAAAACTTTTGCTTACGTTATTAAGGACTGAAAACGTATCCCTACCCTTATCGCTGTGCCCCCATTCTCTTTGCCAATCTGTGATAATTTTATTATTAATGGATGATTTTACTAGTGAAGCTGGAAGAGGAAGAGAGATCTGTTCATCGAAGATGTTTTGTGAAATAACCTGTTTTGCAAGTGAATCTGCCATTTCGTTGCCTGCCGTTCCCACATGCGCCTTTGTCCAAGTTAGGATTATTTGCTCTTTGTATTGATCTATGCTTTCATATAGTTCTCTAATAAGTTCGTATTTTGGATATGGTTGATTTAGGATTTTAATTGTTGATTGATTATCTGTGAATATTATTGGGTTTAAATTTTTGTAGGATGAATTTATGAGCCATTTAATTGCCTGTATTACTGCCAAGAGTTCAGCCTGAAAAATTGAATTTAGGTGGTGAAGTTTAATTTGATATGTGTGAATAATATGGTTTTTGAAGTAGACTACAAAAGCGCATGAGGTCCCGCCAGGCATTTTTGATCCGTCTGTATAAATTTGTAGCTCTGAAGATGGTGGGTTCTCTATTATATTAATTTTGTTATGTTTATAGTAGTTCGGAAAAGTGAAGGTAGGGATGGGAAGCATTAAATTTTCTTTTGAAATATTTGTATTTTGTATTTGTATAGATGAGGTTCCATGGAGAATGTTATATTGTCTGAATTTGTTTGCTATGTAGATCGTGATCGGAGGGACACCAGCCAGGACACAGAGGGCGTCACTTGAAATGCTTTTGAAGGGTTTGATAACGCTCAAGAGAGCGAGACGTTGTGCAGACTTGAGGTTTCGTACCCCGTGGCAATTTAGGTCCTCCCACCAAATCTCGAAGCCATACTCAATCTGTTTTTGAAAAACTGTTTGATACCAGATTTTTAAGATGTCTGATTGAAGACCCCTATCTCTATTTCTTAGATATGATAGGCCACTAGTGCTGTTTAAAATTTTTTCTCTTATAGCTTGTAGATGAGGGATCCAGGAAAATGATTTGTCAATTGTTAGGCCTAAGTATTGAAGAGTATTTTTAACAGGAATGCTTTTATTGTTCAATTTAAAAATTGGTGTTCTAGAAACGAAAACCCCAGTGCCAAAAACTATTGAGGTCGTTTTGTTCGTTGAGAGTTTAAGTTTTAAATTATTGCAAATGTTATTAAAGATGTTGATTAAATCGTTCGTTTTATTTTCTAGTTTGGCCCTGGTGTCTTCTCCAACCAAAATTATAAAATCATCTGCGTAGGCTATTATGTTATTATCATGAAGTTTGAATTGTTTGAGGATCCGGTCTGCGACGAAAAGCCACATCATCGGTCCAAGGCAAGACCCTTGAGGGCACCCCCTCCCGACATCCCGCCATTGGATCGACCCCGCGGTCTTCACTCCACAGACCCTATCTCTGATGAAGTCTAACAGGATTAATTTTAAGTAGTTTTGAATGGGTAAGGCCCCAATGATTTCAGTGAGAAGCCCCCAATCCAGGGAGTCGAAAGCCCCTTGAATGTCGAAAGAGACTGCACAACAATATTTGAATTTCTCCTGAATTTCTGATTTTAGTTGTTTGAATTTTTTGATCGCTGAGATGGTGCCCCTTCCTTCTCGAAAACCATGTTGTGATTCGTCAAAAAATTTTGATTTCTCCAGAGCTGTCATAATTCTATTTTTTATGATTTTTTCTATAAGTTTGCCTAATGTGGGCAGAAGTGTGATAGGCCTATAGGAGTTGGGATTTGTGTGATCTTTGTTTTTCTTTGAAAAGAAGATGACTAGACCTCTCTTCAGGATCGTTGGAAAGGACCCTAGTGAGAAACATTTATTGAAGAAAGTTATAAAGAGAGACGGGTAATTTTTGACAAGATTTTTTAGTAATTTTGAATCTATTAAGTCAACCCCAGGGGCCTTGTTTGGTGGTAGTGAATTAGTGCAGTAGTGTAATTCTTTTAGGTGAATTTTTTCATCGTTATTAAAGTCATTAGTTAAAATTTGTGTGCTGTGAAGTGTTCTTTGTAATGACGGGTAGTGAGATTCTATGAGTGTGTTAATAACTTCTGTCCCCCCCCAAGGTACAACTTTGACATGAGTCCCCCCAAGGGCTAACTTTGACATGAGTCCCCCACAAGGTACAACTTTGACATGAGTCCCCCGCAAGGCACACGTCCCCCTCATTGGGAAAAAGAGAAAAAACGTTGTTTTGCGGCTATAAGACAGTTTGGACTTCCAACGTTATTTGTTACAATATCTGCAGCTGAAACACATTGGTTTGATTTAATGAAAACTTTATCATGGAATTTAGATCGTCACGAATTAACTAAAGAAGAATTTGTCGATATTAACAAGTTTAGCAGTAGGCCTCTGGCACTAAATTGAAATCTGTCAATGTCAGATTTTCATGTTTTAAATAATGAAATAATGTCGTGTCTGTATAATCTTGTTTTATTATTATTATTATTTATATATTTATTTATTTATTAGTGCTAGAGGCCTATTTCAGTCGGTACAGTTGTCGAATTTTTATAGGTCACTCTTAATTAGTGCTAGAGGCCTATTTCAGTCGGTTTATTGAATGGGGATTTATTGAATGAAGTCCCCCTAGGCACAACTTTGACATGAGTCCCCTCACCAGGCACAACTTTGACATGAGTCCCCCCCAAGGTACCCCTATTTCAGTCGGTACAGCGTTGTCGAATTTTTATAATACACTCCTAATTAGTGCTAGAGGCCTATTTCAGTCGGTTTATTGAATGGGGATTTATTGAATGAAGTCGCCCCAAGACACAACTTTGACATGAGTCCCCCCCCAGGCCCAACTTTGACATGAGTCCCCCCCAAGGTACCCCTATTTCAGTCGGTGCAGCGTTGTCGAATTTTTATAGGTCACTCTTAATAGTGCTAAGGGCCTATTTCAGTCGGTTTATTGAATGGGGATTTATTGAATGAAGTCCCCCCAAGGCCCAACTTTGACCTGAGTGCCCCCCAGGCCCAACTTTGACATGAGTCCCCCCCCAATGTGCCCCTATTTCAGTCGGTACAGCGTTGTCGAATTTTTATAAAGTGCTAAGGGCCTATTTCAGTCGGTTTATTGAATGGGAATTTATTGAATGAAGTCTCCCCAAGGCCCAACTTTGACATGAGTCCCCCCCAAGGTGCCCCTATCTCAGTCGGTACAGCGTTGTCGAATTTTTATAATACACTCTTAATAGTGCTAAGGGCCTATTTCAGTCGGTTTATTGAATGGGGATTTATTGAATGAAGTCCACCCAAGGCACAACTTTGACATGAGTCCCCCCAAGGCCCAACTTTGACATGAGTCCCCCCCAGGCCCAACTTTGACATGAGTCCCCCCAAGGCCCAACTTTAAAATGAGTCCCCCCCAAGGTACAACTTTGACAGGAGTTCCCCCCAAGGCCCAACTTTGACATGAGTCCCCTCCAAGGTGCCCCTATTTCAGTCGGTACAGCGTTGTCGAATTTTTATAATACACCCTTAATAGTGCTAAGGGCCTATTTCAGTCGGTTTATTGACTGGGGATTTATCGAATGAAGTCCCCCCAAGGCCCAACTTTGACATGAGTCCCCCCCCAGGCCCAACTTTGACATGAGTCCCCCCCAAGGTGCCCCTATTTCAGTCGGTACAGCGTCGTCGAATTTTTATAATACACTCTTAATAGTGCTAAGGGCCTATTTCAGTCGGTTTATTGAATGGGGATTTATTGAATGAAGTCCCCCCAAGGCCCAACTTTGACATGAGTCCCCCCCAAGGTACAACTTTGACATGAGTTCCCCCCCATAGGCACACCTTTGACATGAGTCCCCCCCAAGGCACATCTCCCCGTGATTGGGAAAAAGAGAAAAAACGCTGTTTTGCGGCTATAAGACAGTTTGGACTTCCAACGTTATTTGTTACAGTATCTGCAGCTGAAACAGTTTGGTTTGATTTAATGAAAACTTTATCATGGAATTTAGATCGTCACGAGTTAACTAAAGAAGAATTTGTCGATATTAACATGTTTAGCAGTAGGCCTCTGACACTAAATTAAAATCTGTCAATGTCAGATTTTCATGTTTTAAATAATGAAATAATTTCGTGTCTGTATATTTTTTTATTATTATTATTATTATTATTATTATTATTATTTTTTTTTTTTTTTTTTTTTTTTTTGAGGAATTCTAATATTGGACATTTATCCTAATTGCTAATATTTCTGTACCCCCCCCCTTTTTTTTTTTTTTTTTTAACTAGGCTTTACCATCGACGGAGTGTTTCTTCACTCTATACTGGTATACGCTAGGTGATGGGAAAGAATCTAGATGGTGATCGTTGGCTTGTCTGTTTGAAGTTTTCTTTTGCTTTGTTGGAAATGCAGATGAACACGGGATAGGAGCCTTTAAAACATCATCATGGAGAGAGATAAAATAGGGTAGGTTATTCAGTTATAAGAATACAAATGCTACATCCAGAAATACTGGGAATAAATAGCCGTGGGATAAAGCGCCGTGTTTTTATCCCCATGGCAACTACGGTCTTCGATGATTAATAAATTTCATTTTTTAAGTACATTATTAATTGATGCACTTCCATTAAATGAAAGTATTAGTATAAAGGAAATTCAGATTCAATTATTAACTGACGAATGTGTGATTGATACTGAATTTCAAATTAAATAAATATCTGCTTTTGTAATGCTAGTGTTGTTAACGTTGTCTATATAGGTCACTCTTAATTAGTGCTAGAGGCCTATTTCAGTCGGTTTATTGAATGGGGATTTTTTGAATGAAGTCCCCCCAAGGCCCAACTTTGACATGAGTCCCCCCCAAGGTGCCCCTATTTCAGTCGGTACAGCGTTGTCGAATTTTTATAATACACTCTTAATTAGTGCTAGGGGCCTATTTCAGTCGGTTTATTGAATGGGGATTTATTGAATGAAGTCCCCCCCAAGGTGCCCCTATTTCAGTCGGTACAGCGTTGTCGAATTTTTATAATACACTCTTAATAGTGCTAAGGGCCTATTTCAGTCGGTTTATTGAATGGGGATTTATTGAATGAAGTCCCCCCAAGGCCCAACTTTGACATGAGTCCCCCCCAAGGTGCCCCTATTTCAGTCGGTACAGCGTTGTCGAATTTTTATAATACACTCTTAATAGTGCTAAGGGCCTATTTCAGTCGGTTTATTGAATGGGGATTTATTGAATGAAGTCCCCCCAAGGCCCAACTTTGACATGAGTCCCCCCCAAGGTACAACTTTGACATGAGTCCCCCCCAGGCCCAACTTTGACATGAGTCCCCCCAAGGCCCAACTTTAAAATGAGTCCCCCAAAGGTACAACTTTGACATGAGTTCCCCCCCCCAAGGCCCAACTTTGACATGAGTCCCTTCCCAGGCCCAACTTTGACATGAGTCCCCCCCAAGGTGCCCCTATTTCAGTCGGTACAGCGTTGTCGAATTTTTATAATACACCCTTAATAGTGCTAAGGGTCTATTTCAGTCGGTTTATTGAATGGGGATTTATTGAATGAAGTCCCCCCAAGGCCCAACTTTGACATGAGTCCCCCCCCAAAGTACAACTTTGACATGAGTCCCCCCAAGGGCTAACTTTGACATGAGTCCCCCACAAGGTACAACTTTGACATGAGTCCCCCGCAAGGTACACGTCCCCCTCATTGGGAAAAAGAGAAAAAACGTTGTTTTGCGGCTATAAGACAGTTTGGACTTCCAACGTTATTTGTTCAGTCTGTTTGAAGTTTTCTTTTGCTTTGTTGGAAATGCAGATGAACACGGGATAGGAGCCTTTAAAACATCATCATGGAGAGAGATAAAATAGGGTAGGTTATTCAGTTATAAGAATACAAATGCTACATCCTGAAATACTGGGAATAAATAGCCGTGGGATAAAGCGCCGTGTTTTTATCCCCATGGCAACTACGGTCTTCGATGATTAATAAATTTCATTTTTTAAGTACATTATTAATTGATGCACTTCCATTAAATGAAAGTATTAGTATAAAGGAAATTCAGATTCAATTATTAACTGACGAATGTGTGATTGATACTGAATTTCAAATTAAATAAATATCTGCTTTTGTAATGCTAGTGTTGTTAACGTTGTCTATATCTATATATATATAAATGAATGTTTGTCTGTATGTTATTTATAAAATCGTAAACGGCTTGACCGATTTCGATCATTCTTTTTTTGTTTTTTTCCTTATAGGTCAGGGGTGGTTTAGGAAAAAAAAAATTTAAAAGATCTTTAAAATTAATTAAAATATGAAAATAATAAACTTATTGACTTATATTGACTTAATATAAGCCTTTTAAATTTTTAATTGTTGCCAAAAAAAAGTTTACGAGATATATTTATTTATTGTTTTCAGCATAAAATGAAATATGCTTTCATGCGAAAAATAAGAAATTACTAAATGTTAAATTGGTCAATGAGAAAATGACACATAATTTTAAAATAAAATAGTAATATTACAAATCTAACATATTTCTTCTGAATTTTATTTCACAGCATTTTTTTTTTATATACCTCAACTTCAGATTTTTTTTTTTTTTTTTTTTTTTGGTATGGCGGATGAAACAAGCTTGGCATATAAGTTAATTCAGCATTATGGTAAAGGTATTTTCTTATTGATAATTCTTGACAATTTTTTATAATTTTGATGCTGAAGTAGATCGGACATTTTTCGCCAAGGAAAAGATAGAAAGAAATACGCAAGCGAAGTGATGACGTCACTGGCTGTTCGTGGATGCAAGAAAAATATTTCCTATGTTAAACGCCCATTGGATTTTTTGTAAAAAATTATTAAAAATCGAGGAAAAATATTTCCCGGTTTTAATCCGCATATTTAGGTATAGATATGTATTAGTTATCATGTCCATGCATTAGATTAAGTTATTTTTGTTGTAAAATTGACAAAATTTGAATTTTTAATTTCAAAAGTCTAGAAAAAAAAATGGCAAACTTCCATATTCGATTGAAAACACAAACATTTAATTTCAAAGGATGATATTAACACAATAAATATCCAACTAATATACTGATTAAAAGGGAAATGATAAATATTCTATCATAATTTGAAGTCAAATTTGTTTTCAAATGTCTAAATAAAGTATCTGATATAAGGTACTAATATGTTGTAGCGGAGTAGATTTGATATCGGTCAACCTTGGTAGAAAAATCGCCAAATTATTTGGCGCCAAATCGCCAAATTATCGCCAAATTATTTGGCGAACATAATTTAATTCCTTTAAAAAATCATGGTTATTTTAACAACTTATTTTAAGACAGTAATGAATAATATGAAACAATATTTCGTACAATGCATATTACGAAAATATACATCTGGCATGTATATTTTGGTATTACGTTTTTGATCACCAAATACAATAAGCGCCAAGAACGACAGAGTTTTGAAATTTAAAATTAAAATTTTGTCAATTTGACAGCAAAATAACTCAATCTAACACATGCACATGATAACTAATACATATGTGTACCTAAATATGGGGATTAAAATCGGGAAATAATTTTCTTCGATTTTTAATCATTTTTTACAAAAAATCCAATGGGCGATTGACATAGGAAATCATTTTCTTGCATCCACGGACGGTCAGTGACGTCACACTTCGCTTGCGTATAGGAACAATAATCGCATAAATTATATTTTGGTCTAAAACGGCAACAAAAATTTAAAAGTCGCCAAGGGCATTAGGCTGTACCATGATCAAGTTTACATACTAATTTATTTATTTTTCTATATACCAACTACTATTAACTAAGCATGAAGTATATATAACCACAAAATAATAATTGTCTCATGCGATAGAAGTTGCCGATCATAGCATATTGTAATATTATATGTGGCTTGAAATTGCTGTCATTCTATGGTTGATTGATTAAATCAAATAAATATAGGAAATAACTTGAGAGCAAATATTATGTACATCACATATAATGTTGTTCATATGTAACTGGGATTCAGATATAAAACAGTTACTTCAAATTTTTCGATACTATCCGTATCGAAACTGTTATGTATGATAAGCAACCAAATGGAAGCCCACGGGTAAGCCATTGTCGCAGGCAATAGGGACAGGCACCGGAGATTGGAAGGACGAACAAGGCGCTGCCTAAGGCAGCGGGAACACAAAGCAAGCTTTTGACCGATTTCAGTTTTTTTTTTTTTTTTTTTTTTTTTCATAAAGCATGTAGAAAAGAGTTTGCCAGCGAAGCGGGCAAAGCCGTCCAAAATTGTTTAAGAACTAAAATATTATTCAACAATTCGCCGGGAAATGAAAAAAAAAAAAATATTTATTTGTAAAAAAAATATATATATATATTTATTTGTAAAAATAAATAAATAAATAAATAAATAAATATATAAATAAATAAATAAAAATTTGAAACTCATAAATATTATATGTATTTCACCACATAGTTAAAATTTTAATTAACCAGTCACCAAATTATTATTAGAACCAGATTAATATTGTGCAATAGTGAACTAAAATCATACAAAGAAAGGTTTCGAAATAAAATTCATAATTGACGACCCAGTTTTTATACTTCCACAACGCAGTACTCTTTTAGTACAGAATCCCTATGGACGAATTTTAAATTTTTATCGCCATGTTGGCGATAACTTTTTATTTATCTATTTTGGCATTTTATTTTGGCTTTCAATGAGTAACAGATTTTTTTTAGTGTACTTTATCAGACTCTGTTTTGCACAGCACCACAATGATAAGGTTTCATTTCATTACATATTATGATCAAACCGTCAGTTCCCACACATACACATCAAAATTTCCACGTGAACGAAGTCGCGGGTATCAGCTAGTTCATTATATAAAGCGCAAAAAATTGTTTGTTTGTGGAGGGTAATCTCTGCAACTACTGAACCGATTTAAAAACTTCTTTCCCTGACCGAAAGCTACAGTATGCCATATTATTATAGGCTATATTTAATTTTGATAAAATAAATTTTAGTTTAAAATCTGAGCATTTTAATTAAAATCCCCATAGAAGCCGTAATAGAAATGGGAATAATGAAATATTAAAAAAATTAGCTGCTGCCAACATAAAAGAAACATTTACATGTTCATTTTGTTATGAAAAAGTAATAAATAACTTTCAGCATATCAATCTTATAAACTTTAATAAATTTTAAATCCAACGTTTCGGCTAAATTCCTTCATTAGCCTTCCTCAGGGAAAAATGATGTTAAAAAACACATAAACATAGAAAATTTAAGTACATGATACCACAATTACAACTTCAAAACGTTTAACAGATGATTACACAAATTGTAAAAATATACTATATACATTTTTAAAAATATGCTAAAACACTCAAAGGAACATGAAACATGATCACCACAAGACAAGGATAAAGAGCTACTAAAGCAAAGGTTAAAAATATCAAAATTGCGGGGTTGCCAGAACTAACTTAAAGCAGGGTAACCATAAATTAATTTAAGCCCAAGAAATGAAGCCAAATTGAGGGGGGGTTTACGGATAAGGAATCGTTACAAATTTCTGATTTTCTTTTAATAATTTCGAATGATTCATAAAGAAGTGCTTGGTTTCTATTGTCAGTATTGTAAATTATTTTGGCATTTTCAAAATCGGGGTCAATGGGATTAGTATTATAATTTCTAGAAAAAGCTGTGTTGGGTCTATTATATTTTAAATCTGCAATATGCTCCTTCATTCTATCACAAAAAGGTCTATTGGTCATACCTATATAGTAGTTAGTTTTATTATCAACTTTATATGGGATTTCATAAACACCAGATTTTAATTTGGGGGGAGGAGGATCAAGTTTTTTAGAAATTAATGAATTTAATTTTAAAGGAGCTTTAGCAACCAAATTAACTTTTTTATGTTTAAATAATTTAGAAATTCCTTCATGAAGAGATGGCAAATATTGAATTTTCTTAAACTTACTATTAGAAGATTTATTATCATTAGAAGATGAAGAAGGGGGAGGAGGGGACATAATTTTATAAATTAATTTATTTATAGTCTTTATTTTATAACCATAATTAATAGCCAAATTATAAATAAAATCGATTTCATGGTCTAAGGCCTCAAGGGCAGAACTATGACTAAAAGCACGTTTAATCAGAAATCTAAAATTAGCTATTTTATAGGATATAGTTATTTTAGATTTCTGATTAAACGTGCTTTTAGTCATAGTTCTACCCTTGAGGCCTTGTTTTAGCATATTTTTAAAAATGTATATAGTATATTTTTACAATTTGTGTAATCATCTGTTAAATGTTTTGAAGTTGTAATTGTGGTATCATGTACTTAAATTTTCTATGTTTATGTGTTTTTTAACATCATTTTTCCCTGAGGAAGGCTAATGAAGGAATTTAGCCGAAACGTTGGATTTAAAATTTATTAAAGTTTATAAGATTGATATGCTGAAAGTTATTTATTACTTTTTTATAATTATAAAAGCAGCATATATAAAAAAGTGGAATAAATATATCTGAATGTTCATTTTGTTTTTAAAATATCTTGACGTGAAAAGAAAAGAAATATATTTGCACGTGCATTAAATTGAAATTCATATAAAGCTTTTTTAATTGTTAAACTTACACGTTAAATCTCACGTCATTATAGAATTAAAAGTGTTTATTTTTCTAATAATTTAATTTGATATGATATGATATAATATCTAAGCATCAATGTTTAAACCACGGAGTCTTTATTACTCCGTGATTTAAACTGATGTGTGTAAACGAAATTGGAATTTAAAAATAAATAAATAAATAAAATAAAATAAAATAAGAAATTCTATTTTATAATATTATTTATTTTAATTTATAATTGTTGCCAAAAAGATTTACGAATTAATTTATTTTTAGACATATAATAAAATATATTTTCACGCGAACAATAATATAAAAAGTGAACTGGATTTTTTGTAAAAAAATAATAAAGATCGAGGAAAATTATTTCCCCATTTTAATCCCCATATTTGGATATAGATATGTATTAGTTATCATGTGCATCCGTTAGATTAAATTGTTTTTGTTGTAAAATTGATAAAATTGGAATTTTAAATTTCAAAACTCTAGAAAAAAAAAAATGGCAAATTTCCTTATTCGATTGAAAACATAAACATTTCATTTCAAAGGATGATATTTACACGATAAACATCCAACTAATAAACTAATTAAAAGGGAAAGGATAAATATTCTATCATAATTTGAAGTCAAATTTGTTTTCAAATGTCTAAATAAAGTATCTGATATAATATACTAATATGTTGCAGCGGAATAGATTTGATATCCGTCATCCTTGGCAGAAAAAAAAAATATCGCCAAATTATCTGGCGAATATAATTTAATTCCTTTCAAAAATCATGGTTATTTTAAAAACTTACATTAAGAGTGTAACGAATAATATGAAACAATATTTCGTACAATACATATTACGAAAATATACATCTGGCATGTATATTTTCGTATTACGTTTTTGATCGCCAAATACAAAAAACGCCAAGGGTGACAGTTTTGAAATTTAAAATTAAAATTTTGTGAATTTGACAGCAAAATAACTCAATCTAACGCATGCATACAATAACTAATACATATCTATACCCAAATATGAGGATTAAAATCGGGAAATAATTCTTCTAGAATTTTAATAAAAAAAAAAAAAAAAAATCCAATGAGCGACTAACATGGAAAATCTTTTTCTTGCATCCACGGGCGGTCAGTGATGTCATACTTCGCTTGCGTATTGAGATGTTTAAATTTATTTGGCGACTATTTTTAGCAACTAACAGTTATGGCAAGTAGCTCAATATACATAGCGCATACAGCCATTACTGAAATGTAAATAGCATTTAATTATTTGAGTTACATTATGTTGACTGGAAACCTATTTAATATAAAAAACCTATACTAATATAAAAAAAAGAAAGGTTTATATGCATATGTAGAGAACGATCGCTAGAACTAAAAAGCCGATTGCTTTTTTTTTTTTTTCTTTCAATAATCAAAAGTTACACTGTCTCTCTCTAAGTGCTAGAAGCTATAATAAATTTTGGTAAAATAAATTTTTAATTAAAATTTTCAATATTTTAGTTAAAAACAAAGCATAGATTTGATATCTATCGTCATTGGCGATTTTTGTATTTGGCGATCGAAAACGTAATACGAAAATCTGTATATTATCGTAGTAAATACGAGATGTATGTGTTTACTTCAATTACCCTACTACCGTAGGTAGTGGAAGTATTGTATAGGTTTTGGCAATTGGTCAGTGTGTGTGTATATGTGCACGTGTGTGTGTAATCTTCTGGCTGTCATATCTCCAAAACTAATAAAAATAGAACTACTAAACTTCACAAGTGATTCAGGTCTGGTGTACAGATAAATTTTCCAAATTTTCGTGAAAATTGAAAAACCGGAATTGGGTCATCGAAAACCAGAAATGGGACCCTAAGCCCATATTCAAAAACACCTCTAATGATTTTCTTCAAAGTTGCTATATAAATAATATATTAGATGCCCTTTCGATTGAAAAGTTGCTTAGTTCAGGAAAATTGATAGGCGTCCTCTATAAACAGCTCAATTTCAGACTTCGCAAGTGCGTTCCTTTAAAAACGCCTGTACGGATTTTTTTCAAACTCGCCATGTGAACTTCCTATTAAATATCCTTTTGTATGTAATTATTGTTTTTAGGTCAATAATTGAGCATGTTAAGTTTTGGTAAAAGTTGGTATCTCAAAAACGGCTCTAACGTATTCTTGAAAAATTTTTCTTTAATCCAATTTAGATAACCTTTCTCAAGTATTACGTGCTTATTACAGGAATATTAACGGTCATCCTGTTTAGGTAGTTCAGTTTTAGATCTCGGAAATTCGTGTTTAAAAAAAATAACTATCTATTTTTTTCCCCTTATTTTTTAACTCGCTATGCAAACTCTGTTGTATGTGTCTTTATACGTGTATCAAGTTTCTCTTACTCGAAAATCTCAAAAAATGCAAGTAATATCTCCAAAAAATTGTATATATTACGTATAATAGTGGGTAATGGAAGTCGTGTGGTTGTTCACACCAGATTCTGTAATAGTATATATTGTACAAATATTGTTTCATATTATTGATTTCTCCTTTAATATACATTATTAAAATAATAATCAATTATGCAAAAAATTAAATATATTTGCGAAATGAAAAAATAAATAATAATTAAAGCTATTATGACGTCAATTTTATCAAAAACATTTTCATGTCATAGGTTTATTTTTCAATGTTTTTTATTCATGAGTAAAGAAATGTTTCTTTTTATGAAATAAATAAATAAATAAATAAAAAGCATTAAGTAAAAATTGCCAACATTTAAGAGCTAATTAAAAAAAATAATTGTAAAATTATATTTTGACTTTCCAGTTAATAATATTGCCTGACTATAATATATAAACTGATATATTTCTTGATTTTTTACATATCAATCCATCTTTAACTAAAATTTGTTCATCAGTGCGAAGCCGGACGGGTCAGCTAGTCTTTTATATTTTGATTACCTTTTCAAAAGTTCTGAGATTAAAATGTTTCAGACACTGACGCATTTCGTCCAATTATTAGTATTACAAAAACACGTTTCTTGAAAAGGGAAGAAAGGAAGGAAAATAAACTTAAAGGTGAAAAATAAACTCGCTCTAAGTTTTTTCGATTTTTTTAACGTTTAAAATTTTTAGTTAATAGCACCTTTATGTGATTTATTGAATTAAGAATATTTGTAAATGGTAACTAGAAATAATGCATGAAAGCCTTTTCAACTTTAAATGTGCTACTAAATTTTCCACATGAGCTTCTTTTTATGTCACAAGAGGGTTTTATCAGACGTTATCTAATGCTCTTTTGTAATTCTCTACATATGAAAACATCTTTATTGCAGATTCTTTGTGTTTAAATATCTTCTTCTTTTTTATATAAATATGCATTGCGTAATTTAAAAGGAATCTGAAATATTATTAATGAGAATGTTTCACTATAACAATTTATTATTATTATTATTATTATTATATCCCGCATTTTCTAAACGTAGTAAAGCTTTGTACGTTAATATCAAAAATCCACAGAAAAAAAAAAAAAAATGTGTCAGAAAATATCCTTTTAAATAAATTTTCAATTAACCATAAACTTCATTTGATTAATGTTATAAAACAAATAATAGCAGAGCTGCCACAGGCAACTTTATTATTATTATTATTTTTTATTTTTATTTTTTTTTTTCGCACAACTATTTCCAAAAAATAAAATATATAATATATTTTAAGCAGGTAAATGTGCAGTTTGCTAGCATAAATTTAATAAAAATTTTATGATATGCAAATAGTGGTTTCGAAAAAAAAATGTCGCTTTTGGCAGCTTTGTAATAGCGATATCTTATTTATTTATTTTTATTTACTTAAAATAACTCCTCTGTTTAATAAATAATTCTTTTGTTTTACAGAATATTTTTTAAACAAAATAAATTCTATTTGATGTTCTAATTAGCCATTTTTAATAATTATTCTACTTAACAAAAACAAATATTTCTTATTTTTTCTTAATCTCAAATCTTTTCTAGACGACGAGTTTGAATGACCATTTTTCCTTTTCAGTATTAAAAGAATCTTTTAAAAATGTCACTGTCCTATTCTTCCTTTTCTAAATGAAGTTTTTTTGACATTCTTCAGAGTCTTTGATATCTTTCGACCACAACCATTTCTTTTCATAAAATCGGAAAATGTTTCGAACATTTTTTTACGTTACAATACAAAAAAAAGTATCTTTGAAGAAAAAATGACAATGTACATATTGCCGACTTTGAAATATATAACAGAAAAAGACATATTCTTATTTATTATCATCTTTTCCCTTTTGTACAAACTACTGTTTCTAATGGTATTTCTTAGTAACTTTTATATTGATAAACCTGAAGGAAATAGAAAGAAATGATTTTTTTCTCGTTTTCTTAGAAATTACTTTTATTAGGAAACTCTATACGTATAAAATATAAATTGTAACAGTCTATTAAAATATACCAAACTATTTCCTTTTTTGTAGTTTCATTGAAAGAAAAATAAAATTTCATGTACAGTAAAATTTTACTTAAAAAAAAAAAAAAAAAAAAAAAAAAAAAAAAACCTACTCCTTTTAATTTTTTGTTATATTTTACGTCACTTTCTTATTCGTTCAATAAAACTAATTCTTCATTCATTTATATTAAAATATATAATTAAAAGTTTAGCACAATCACAAGATTAGTTAATATTAGGTTTTATTTATTTGATTATCTATGGTACTGTGGTGGTGTTATGGTTAAGGCCAACTCACTGCACTTAAGGGTCCTACTCCTGGTGGTAAACCCTCACTATTATTTGTCTATGGATGACTATATTTTCTTTATCGACGAGTTTCGCTCATAGGCTATATCTTCTTAATTAAATACACATACAATAGAGACAATGGCTTTAACTGACTCTTTTTCAGGCAAAACCTTATTCATTGGAGATGAAGACCAGAGACTTTTTAAGTACTTTTGTACCCTTTTTCTAAAAAAAAAAAAATCTTCTATAAACTTCTATGCACTGATAATATGATAAAATTACTAATAAAAAAAAACAGTGTAGGTAAATATTGCTACTATGTTAATGATATATAATTAATTTCATCTTTATCATTCATTATAACCGGGATTTGGTTAAGTGTTCATAAGGTTTTGCAAATACAATGCATTCAGTTTAATCCACTCACTAAAGAATACATGACGCAATGTACCAAATTGTGGTAATGTTCATTTCTTTCCGCATTATATTCGAACAGATTTTCAATGGGATTGTAACCAGTGATCTTGCAGCCAAGTTTTCATAGAATGTGAAAGTGTTTATAATATGAGACAGATACGTGTCAGCGCTTTGGAAATTTTCTGTTACCGTTTTGATAAAAGGGTTACCAATAGCTCATATTTTTTGAAAATTTTGACGGAAGATCTGCCCTTAATTATTGAAATTGTTAAAATAAACCTAGTAACTACTTATAGTGATCAATGCAAAAAGTTAATGTGATTTATAGTATGAAAAATAACCACAGAACATCACAGACACAATCCGAATTTAATTACTCATTTCCCATTTTTGGAGTACCACATTATATTTGGGATCTAATAGTTATTTCTATGCCATACATCATTTGCAAGAAAAGGAAAAATATAATTCATCGAACTACATCTGACAATGTTACTCAGTTACTTTCAGCGTTCCACAATTTTTGACTCATTAAAGACGTGCAAATTTGTTCGTTTGTGAGAGCAATAGTCTCTTACGTGCTATGCAACTAACATTTCCATTGCATGAAAATTTCATTGCATTGCTAACTAATTAGTAGATTATGATGAACCTTCATCCACTAACTGCAGAAGCTCCCGTTGGTTTAGGATGAAATTTTGATTGACAAATTATGAAACTGGTTATCACAATAAATGGTTATGATAACCATGAATGACAAGTAATTGGTTGACAAAACCATTTTCATGATTGACAAATTATGAAAATGGTTATCATTTGTCAAATTATGAAAAAATTGACAAATTATGGTGACTTGTGATTAGGATCTATTTACATATATTAGGATCTATTTATATATTTTATCGTATATCATAGCTGTTTTCTTTAAACTACTAATTAATTACTCTACTGCTTGTAGCCACGTTAAAAAAAATTCTAAATAACCAAATCACTTCATTGTGCAGGTATGTCAAATTCGATTTTTTTTAGCCTTATTCTCATGGAAAAAATAAATTACTGAAAACATTAAAAAGGACTAACTATCACTGAACTTATATGATGCAACCAAGTTTCGGAATGAAATACATTTTTTTAAATGTAATACCGAAAAATATCAACAAAACTGGGGATTTTTTTATTGTATTCATTTATTTATTTATTTATTTATTATTATTATTATTATTATTGAAGTGACATCAAAACAAAAAGAGCATCTCTGATATTTTTTAATACTATATCTGTCATAAATAAGAATTTTTTTAACATAATAATACATTTTTAGTAAGATTTATAGCTTAATCCAACATCTAAGATTTATTTTCTGTAAATGCGTGATAAGATTGGTAATAAAATTTTAGAAAACATTTTCCATTTATTTAAGAATTTTAATCTTCAAGTCGCAAATAGTTAAGACAGTCAAAGTTTTCATCCGATTACGTTGAGTGTAAGACGTCATTTACTTTTCTTTAGAGAGCATTGGTAGCCCTTTTTTAGAAACTTTCTGCACTGTTTCAAGCCTATTGTTTCCGAAGTCAACTTCTTGTGGTCTGGCGTTTTCATGTACAAAACGCTAATTATAAATGGCTGCATCCTGAGGTATAAAATGAATTCTGAGTTTTATCCTCTATAAATTTTTGGGGCATCAACGGGTGTTATTCCTCATAATGAATCCATGTTTCCATCTGTGTTGATTTTTCTCCATTTTAAGGAATCATATCTACTATTATTAAAAAAAAAAAATCACAGAACTGACGTTTAAAATAATAAGTACAAAACATTGAATAAACACCATGAAATGCAAGAAATCTCTACAACTGTTGCGATTTTTTTGCATTTTATGGTGTTTATTCAAATGTTTGCACCTATTAATTATATCTACTGTTCTAATATCTTCTTGTTACTGACTAGGATTTACTTCCTCTCATCATACCTTTCAATATCAGAACGTATTATGCATCACAGTAAAGGGGAGAGTAGACCTTTGAAGCTAATTTTTTTATATATAAATAGATTTATTCAATCATTTCACCAATAACTCATAGTGTAAATAGGTACATAACTACAAAGTCTATACCATTACTAGTACTTTAAATAGGCAAAATTTAAATTTTAAAAATTAACATACTTCAAAATGCTCCAGACGAAAATAATTTTAACATTTTGATAAATTTCAAAATATTTGAAGATAATGAGCTTCGAATGGAGCATCCAAAACTCTGAGAACGTTAAAAATTTCATTTCTGAGAAAAACAATTTTATACATGTATAACTGTAAATTCTCAGTGACTATATACTGAAACATTTTGAAATATAAATAAAGTATATAACCTTATAACGCATATAGTATACACTCCTGCTCAAAAGTTTAGCAAGTTTTGCAAACGGCCAGTTTTTACCAATTTAGAAACTTATCTCTCAAGGAAATATTTTCAAACATTGGGTATTTAAAGAACTGTGTTTTCCTCATGTTTTTCAATGAAGGTTAGTTTAAGACAATATTTAGGGGGTCGGTAACAAATTGAATAAAATCAATAATGTTTGTGATCACCATGTATCACTAAATGAACGAAATGATTTGAAACTTTAGGATATGTTAATATAGACCCAGTGCATTTTTTGGATGAATTTGCGTGTCGATAACATGTTAAATAACAGAGATATAGGCATTTATTATAACACACTAAAAAAAAAAATAGCATGATTTTTATTTATTATATACAGAGTTTTGAATGAAAATTATTCATATTCTCAGATACAGTAGAGCTCCGATTATCCGCGAGTGCGAGAGCTGCGAAAAAAAATTTAAATTACTAACATCCAAAAACCCAATTTTAATTCAAGTCAACAACAAGGAAAATAAAATAGGTTCTACGGTGCGAAGGTCGAAAATTACTGACATGTTTATTGTGCATCGTAATTCTATAGGCCTACTTGTAATTGTTTTGACGGTTTTAGGAGGAAATGGATCTTTTTGCTTTAGAAATAGGGGTTATACTGTTCTACCTGTTATTTTGTTCATGTTTTTCACATTTGCACCCCATTTTGCTCTTTTCGGGTTATCCGTGATTGCCACCCAATTTCGCGGGTAATCGTTGCTCTACTGTAAATTGAAAAAAGACTTTTGAAACAATATACTGCAATCGGAATATAAATATCTTAAATATCTCATGAAGTATGAGCATTTTTATGAAAAAAGGTTTCTCTGTGCATGTACTAAAGACAGAAAAAGTTTTATTACACAGGTTAAAAGCTAGATATATTGGGCAACTTTTGTCAAAAGCTCATTTGAATAGAATAAAAATTAAGCAAATTGTCGGTAAAAGAACGATCTAGATTTTAGGTATTTTTCCAGAGCTCAAATTTCATAAGGGATTTTTCGCATGCCGCATAATTAATTTGAAGATTCAATTATTGCAACTCTTTGCAAAAGTTCTTTTTGTGAAAAACCCCTTATGATCACCCATATTTTAGTAAACAAATAAAATTAGAGTTACAAGTTAGAGTTACAACTTTATAAGGAAATTTTAAGAAAAAAGTACTTTGAGGCGTGGTTGAAATAATTAAATCTTCAAATTTATTACGCAGCATGTGAAAAACCCTCATGAAATTTCAACTGTGGAAAAATACCTAAAATCTAGCTCGTTCTTTTGCTGATAATTTGCGTAATCTTCATTTTATTCAAACGAACTTTTGAAAAAAGTTGTCCTATATATCTAGCTTTCAACCTATGTAATAAATTTTTTTCTAGCTTTCGCACATGCCCAGTAAAAACGTTTTTTATGCAAATATTTATATTTCATGAGACATTTAATGTATTTGTATTCTAATTGCAGCATATTGTTTTAAAAATATTTTTCCAATTTATCTGAAAGTGGAAATTTTTTTTCGTTAAAACTCTGCATATTATAAATAAAAAACATGCTGATTTTTTTTTAGTGCTGTGAAATAAATGGGTATATCTCCGTTATTTAACATGTTATTGTCACACAAATTCATGCAAAAATTGTACTGGGTCTAGATTAACGTATCCTAAAGTTACAGATCATTTCGTATATTTAATAATACAGGGTTATCACAAACATTATTGATTTTACTCAATTTCTTACCGGCCCCCTAAATGTTGTCTTAAACCAACCTTCACTTAAAAACAGGAAGAAAACCCAGTTCTTTAAATACCCAACGTTTGAAAACTTTTCATCGACAGATAAGTTTTTAAATTGAGAAAAATTGATCGTTTGCAACACCGTGTGATTCTAAATAGATGTTACAGCGATTGCCTCTTGAACGGACAGTCATATAAACATACTTCTAATTACAAAATTGGCGCAAATCAAGCGCAGTTTTCAGATAAATCTTTTTTTTTTTTTTTTTTTTTTTTTTTTTTGTACAATGAAGCGTACACATAATAAATTACGAGAATTAATGTTTATACTCTCATACCTTTTCTATGAAAATATCTAGAAAAATATTGTCCTCGGTCTTAAAAGGAAAACAATAGAAATCCCATGTCACTGAGGGAAAAATTCACTAAATTATCGCAATTTGAAAATTCTAACATTTTTCGCCAAATCTTAAGAGTTTATTTCAAACATCAGACACTTCAAATAAACTTCATTTATGTTTGCTAATTATCACAGCTTTAATTTCCATATCTATCATAGTTATGATTTTTTAAAAGATAGAACTGTACTTATAAAATAGATTCAATAGTATGTAATAAATGTAATAACAAAGATGACTCTGAATTGTGATGGAAGTTGTGATTCGTTGGTTGTTGTGATTGTGTGTGTTAAGGCCGATTGACTGGATTTTAGGCGGGAATTAAGTGCCTTTCGTGATGGTCTTTCTAAGAGGTCTTATTATTACTCATTTTCACTGATATGAGAGTTTCGGAGAATACCACAGAAAATTACGAGCAAGGCCAACGAGCTCGATCGGTAATCGAGCCTGGCACCTTCCGTTTTATTGGTTAAAAGTTAAAACCTCTCAGCCCCTTGTTGAGCCATATTGAAGCAAGAGAAAATGATATCATTTAAAACTTTCTTACAAATATAAAAAGGTCTCTGGCAACAAATTTTTGTCTGCGACCGTACCTTCTCGCGGAGAGCAGGGTCATTCGCGTCATGAGAGGTATCAATCTGTTCTGAATACCCCAAGGAAAACATTTCAGCTGCTTAGAAATTTTAATTAAAAAAAGTTATTAACTAAAAACGACGGGTTTATGAATGCACTCTATTTGCCACCTTGAAAAAATTTTCTCTTATGACATTGTTTTTTTTTTTTTTTTTTTTGTCATGAAGTCATTTTACGCGGGAAAATTAAAATATGATTAATGGCTGTAGGTAGGTAAGTAGGTAGGTTGGTTGGGTTTATATAACGTCGCACCCTTACTGCGCTGTTGGTAATTAGCGATAGTCAAGGACGCACTCCTAGGTATGTTTCGGAGATATACCATCACAATTTTGATCCTCTATGGAGAGGATAGCTCCCCCGCTTCAGTGATCCCCAGAGGTATTATTTTGATGGGAACATGGAGGGCTTTGAAGCCATGACTGATTTTATGCGCAACAGCCACCATTAGTGTACACGACGGTCTTTGGCCGGCTCAAGTATCGATCTCGCAATCTTCCAGTTACGAGCTCGGCGCTTTACCGACTGGGATACCACGGCCTGGATCCATGTTTTAAAAAAGAAATAAAATAAATATCAATGTTGTATTAGTAACTTTTTTTTAATCTACTTTTATGTTGCTTATATATATATATATATATTGTGAATAATGAAATAATGTGTCGTGTTTGTATGATTGACAGTATTTCTTTTTGTCTTCAAAGTATATTTTTTTCCCTCTATCTATTAAAAAAATTTACTGTCATCGGCGTTTTTTTTTTTTTTTTTTTTCTTTTTTTTTTTTTTCTTGTCTGCGACTGCATCTTCTCGTAGAGGGCAGAGTTCATCTCGTCATGAGAGGTATCAATGTGTTCAAAATACTCAAAAAAAAAAAAAAAAGAAAAGAAAGAAAAAAAAAACATTTCAGCTACATAGAAATTTCTATCATATTAAGTAACAAAGTTATTAACGAAAATCAACGGGTTTATAAAGGTACTCCATTTGCCACCTTGAAAAAAATATTTTCTTATGACGTTGTTCTTCTGTCATGAAGTCATTTTGCACTGGAAAATTACAATGTGATTCGTGGTTGTAGGTAGGTAGGTAGGAAAAAAAAAAGTCCTTTAAAACATCCATTAAATATAACCTTTAAGTATTATTATATTTTTTCTTCCTGCATGTTGAAACAATTTTAATACTTTTGAAATAAATATTACATATTAATAAATACTATTTATATGTCCAACTTATTGCGCTTAATATAAGAAAACATAAAATGCTTAATCAATCGGATATCATTATTTATAATATTATCATTATTTCAGGTTTTATTACATATTTCTGTTGCTCTATATGCTGTCTAAAATAGAATATGTCCGATACGATGCACAGAATTTAGTATTATTAAAAAGCAGCTCTCATAACAGAATTAAAAACTCCCTCCATTCATATCGCATAATCCATCTAAATATCTTATGGGGTCCTTTAAAAAATCAATAATACTAACCACAATTTGTTCTATATCAGACATATGCATCTAGATAATGTATGTTAATTTCGTTTTGTTTTGTGCAGTGTAACTATATGAAACCAAATGTTAAAGAAGTACGTCTAATAGACTGTCACGTATAAGAATTCTTTTGTGAGTACAGAAACCAATTGTGCTAATTTTACCATTTTCAACACGAACATGCTTCAATAAATTTAATAATACTTATCAACTTCAATGTGTTCTAGAATTATTTATGGAAATTTAAATGCGAGAAGTAGGAAAATACAGAACTGAAGTCATACACACATTCAACTTTGTAGGAAATTCTTAAATTTATACCTATTGTAAATCTCTTTTTCTAATTAAAAAAGAATATATATATATATTATTCTGGTTTAAATACATTTCTGGTTTAAATACATCATGATAACTGGAAATCCTTTATTGGCCCCATCTGGTGGTTGACTGATCTGCACTGTAAGCTTCAGTTCACAGAAGCCAGGTTCGACTGCCTGTAGGGCAGAATTCTTCCTTGTTTTTCAAAATCTACCTGGAATCGTAAGTCCTTGCCTAATGAACCGTAATGAGCAAACAATGACGTCAGACTGATACAGAAAACGTAGCTGAACTACTCTTTTATTTGTCTTTTAATATCTTTCAATATGCCTTCCTCTCTTAAAGTGTTTTAAGTTGCAGATGACCCCCTAAGATATTCAACTGTGTATTACAATTTTTAACAATGCAGAATAACATCACTGACTAGTTAAAACTGCTGATTTATGCGTTTAAATGTTTTTAAATGTTTTTTTAAAACAAATAAATTTTTATTTAATTTTTCTCATCTCGTGGATAGCCCCCTAAAGGAAGCATTTTGGCGCCGCAAACTGGATGTCAAAATTTCAGGTAAAGTGGTGTAAATCATCTTTTTTAAATTGCAATAACTCAGTGAAGTGTTTTCTTAAAAAGAAGATTTTTTTTTCTTCTTAGACCGAGGAGAGTATTTAAAAAATATATAAGTCATATGATAGGAGAGACTGTATAAAAAATAAATTTTGTATTTTAATATATATACAAAACGTATGCATATTATACATTTTGTATACATAATATGTATACAAAGTATGTATTAAAGTATGTATTACAGAAAGGATATAAGTATACAAAGTATGTATTAAAGAAAGGATATGAGTATACAAAGTATGTATTAAAGAAAGGATAAATATAAGGTATTTAAATTTAAATCATAAACAATAATCCTTTAGTATTATACCTATATCTGATGGATTTTGATTAATTCAAAGTCCACTTTGCTCTTAAAAGTGTATGAGATATTGTCAGTAGAATTTTTTTTTTCTTAATATGCATCTGATCTTGATGTACAATAGTAAATATTAGTTTCATCAGCAATTTTTAAATTTTTATACAAGAAAAAAAAAAAAAAAAAAAAAAAAAAAACGACTTTTGCTTCTATGAGTAGAAGTCATCTTCATACAAATTAATTTATACTGTATAAGTTTGATTTCTTAAATCTTTCTTCGAAGAAATCCCTTTGTTGGTAATGAATAGCATTGTGTATTATGTTTCGATGAGCTCTTATTATAAAATATTCATTATTTCTTGTGGTAAGAAGTAAATGGTCTCGCTTTAACCAATATTTCATTTTCCTAGTTTCTAGCAAATAATTCGACGCCCGTAAAACTTTGTTTTTCATTTCAATCTATTCCGTTGCATTTTATTTACATTCTAGTTTTTCAAAAATTCTTTCGGCATTCGATTCCTGTAAAACGTGTTGCTGTGACATTTAATATCAACTTTTAAACATAAAAACTTCTTCGTACACCATAAAATAAAGAAAATCAATATCGTTTTCGAATGGACGTTGTCTTTCCTGTTCATGTGTAAGAAACAACTCCGTGGCCCATTAGCTCAACTAGATAGATCTTCATGTTGAAAACGCGAAGGTCGTTTCTTGAAATGAAACAATTTCTATGGACTGAAAAAGTGTTTAAGTCAGAAGCTTTAATAATTCCAACTCGGAGAATTTCATAAGAAAACAATATTTATTTCCAATAAAATTATTTGATGTGATTTCTATACGTATATAATTGATGAGACCATTGGACTGTTAAAAATTTAAATACCGTAATTTCTATAGGCATCTGTTTGTCGATATCAATTGTTTCTGGATTAAGAGATGAAATCTGAAATGTTTTCTCTCTGTATTTAATCGCTAAGCGAAAAACTATTGTTTGTTTATAAAGCAGAATAATTTAAAATTTAAATAATTTTTTTTTTTTTTTTTTTTTTTTTTTTTTTGCTTGAATTCAGTTAAGTATATGTATTTTAAAAATTACTGAGATAATTATAAATATACACTAAATTCTTGAAAGTGGGGAATAGTTATTTCATATCAGTAAATAAATTAAATATTCACTTTAAAAAGCTTTTCATAACCGCCATTCTATAAAATTATTTCATTTTCTTATTTTCTTTAAAAAACACTCTACCAGTTTTCCGAGAAATACTCTTGGTATATGTTTTATTTTAATTAAAATTTCTAGGCGAAAAAAAATCTCTATTATATATAAGTATTAAAAGAAATATGTTGGAATTCCCAAGGCTACAAATGAAAACCTATTAAATTTGCAAATGAAAGGAAAAAGACTTTCTTGTACTTCTCAAATGAAATTTGAAATTACATCCGTTCAATCTGAAATTTAAAAAAAAAAAAAAAAAAAAATGAAAAGCTATTTTCTTAAAAATGGAATTACCTTTCAGACGCTGTCATTTTTATAGAAGAAAAGTAATTGATTTTCTGAAAAAATGTATAGCATATAAACGTATATAAATATGTTAGGTAAACGAAAGTTACGATCTTAGTATAAAATTTCTTAGTCAAGTCAGTTTGAATTCTTGTGACTTGAGTATAAAATGCATATTATATTTTCGATTTAACGCTTGTCATTCTAAAATATAAAATATGATATTGTATATTTCCATTTAAAGATATTTTTTCTAAATACATTCCTGCATTTTCTTTCACCAGTAAGTCATATTTATTATAATATGGCGAAAAAGATTTCAAATGTAAAAGTGAAATCAGTTAATGCAAAACTTATGCTTTTAACAAAATTTAATATAATCAAAAAAATTACCGTAAATTTAACTTTTTAAATCAATTTTGATATAATATGTCACAAAATATTTTAAATATAAAAATGTTAGGGCTTATAGTAAAACTCCTTTTAATAAAAGTTTATTTAAAAAATATAGTAACACACCTTAAATTCTTTTAACTCAACTTTATTGTAATATGGAGAAAAACATATAAATATGAAATAATTGGAATAATTTACTGCAGAACTTACGTTTTAAAAACTTTTTATATAATTTAAAAATGAACAGAATGTTTGAAATATTATTTTTTGCATTAAATAAGACTACAATATATATTTTCCATATTACAGAGTCACTTTCTCTTCCAGATGTATGTGACACGGAAATGAAAGATATATTTAATGCGTCAATATTTTTTACTATATGCTTTGCTTGTCCTCTTTACATATAGAGATATGTGAAATTACATTGCATCACTTGCTGCAATCGATGTTTCACACGGAAAATAGTAATTGTGCTGCATGCAATCGTCATGAACTATTGAATGCAATAAAAAAATGTAGTATTTCTATATAGTCTGAACTACAGACGAAGCACATTACTGCATGAAGTAAAAATAAAACAAAAAAAAAGTAACACATATTGTGACAAAAGTGTACATTACAATTCTTTCTATATTCCGTAACAGCATGTCTTCTTCCCATGATATCCTCAGAATAACCTATGGATAAAAAGACATCCTATGGACATCTTCCGAATGTACCAGGAATAAGTCTGCTGTTCGGGTTGTTAATAAAACTTCTTATTAAATAAAAATATAATTCAGCTCAGTTATTACAAGCATATATAGGCACCGTAGCAGCATCACATATCATCGGATCTCTGATACTGTAAATATATTAGTCGCTTTTTGTTGATTCCTGTAACATACCTAATAGAATCTAGTATCACATAAAATATGATACAGACGTACATTCATAGCATAGGTGCAGGTATCTGCATAGAAAAAAAGTTTGTTGAAATAGCAAAAAATTTTATTAAATCATCTATATATTTGTTAATACTATAACTTCAACATTTTTTTTTTTAAATGATAGTTACTTTTATTCAACCAATGCATGTTTAAATCAACAAAATTATACTGTTTATAAAAAAAAAAAAAAAAAAAAAAAAAAAAAGATTCACCACAGAGATCTATCTATACGTAGACTATTGAACTACCCTTTCACTCTTCTTTCAAAGATTAGTATTTTAGTTAATCGAAGCAAATTTATTTTGGTTAACGGAAAAAAAAAATAATTGCTAAAATGACAAACTAAATCTATAATTCAGTTAACGAAAAAAAATTTCTTTTTTTCAACAAAAATTGTTTTGCAATTTAGTAATTTGAAATTTACCTATTCTGATACTGTTTGCTGTAACCACACAGTGAGCCACCCTTTACAACAACCACTCCATCTATAATGTAACCCCGTTTCTAAGACTATCAGTGACGACGAGTCCAAAAGCTTGGAGGTGTGTCAAATTTCCTAGCAGGTTCCGATTTGGAAATATCTAGTCTTATCCATTCCAGTCATCTATTGGGAAAAAAAATCCTCTCTTATCGCTTATTTTCTCTCAATTGGATGACTAGCATTCCTATTTTAACACTGAACTCGTTGAGTCAGCATTTGCGCCAGTGGCGGCTCGTGAACCGAAAATAGGTGAAGAGCTCAAAAATAATATTTAAGTACTTTTAATCATAATTTTTATTAAGCAAGGTCTTAACTGAAATTAACTAAAAATACTTATTTAAATGTAAATTTATATTCTATAAAGGATTACAGCGTAAAATACAGTGTGCCTCTTCACCAATTTTCGGTGCACGAGCCGCCACTGATTTGCGCATAGGCCTCCATGGTTTCAAGAAATGTGGTTAAAGAGTACTAGATGAACGCATATACCTACGTGTCAATTTACAATTAAAGAAACCATCCACCTTCCTTCATCTGTGTATGATTTTTCAATTCCGAGTTTTCAGTGCTAAATTTGTACTAGTTTCACAGCAAAAGAAACACGAAATTGAATTTCCTGAGGAATGATTCAATAATTGAATTTCCACTCCTGTATTACTATGGAATTCCAACTCGTATTTAAACCACTTATCTCACCCTTATACTTGAACATGCTTAAGCGAAATGTCATTTAACATACACAAACATCAAACCGTCCCAATTATATATATTAAAAGCAAAAACTGTTTTATTTAAGAGACAAAAATTTAAGTTAAAATACATTTAAAAAACAAAAATTACATATAAAAACAATTAAAATCTAGACGTTTCGAAACCCGCCCGGGTTTCCTCATCAGTAATTACAACACAATATGCAAACATTACATGAACACTCAAGGAATTTAAAGGAGTACCGAATATTGAGGAGCCAGTGCGGATGCTTCATTCATAGTATGGAGATGCTTGGCAGTGTGCCAGCTCTCAAGGAAAATACGCGATTTATAATTATGAAAACCAGAATTTAGAATTTTTATATTATCGAAGTCAGGAATATGATCGGTTTCTATTGAATGGATTACAATTTTAGAATTTTGGTTCATCATTGGAATTTTGGTTCGTCATTTGCAATTTTTTGTCATTTATATGCATATAAACATTTTTTTCCACTGTGTAAGAGAACAAAAGTGGAAATTTTCATATTTTAAAAAAGAATGTTTTTTAGGTTACGAGAAATGAGACAGAGATTTTTACAAAAGATTCAATGAAAACGGATTTTAAGAAAGATAGAATGCAAAAAGGGTGGATATGTATTCATTCTTTAAATTAAAATATATTTATTTACTTATATTAATCATTTCGTTTGAAGATGATGCAGTGCACGTATTTAGTGATATTTGTTGATATTGGGATCAGGAAATTAGGTTTGCACACAAAATCTCAATGCAAAATTTGCAAAATATCTTATTAAAATACCTTTTAATTTTTAATCAAAAGCAGTGTTGCCAGATTTTATTTCTTTTTTAGTCAATATCACCAATAATTTTGAGAAGTGATATTTGACATACATAATACACGATAATTCTTCGAAGTAATTAGGCAATCATTACATTTAAAATTCAGAAGTGGATATTGAATAAAAAAGTCGCAAAATCTAGCAACACTGATCAGAAGTACTAGCATGCACAGTTTAGTATAATTAATCTAACTGCAGATGTAATTATGAAAGTATTATTAGACGAAAAATGAAGTATTATCTTATAATCTTAAAAGCTTTTAAAACTTTTATAATTAGTAATTACATTTTTAAATATATGTTTGATCATTAGTTCGTTATTTTATCTTTAATTTTCAGTGAAATACAGTTAAATTATATCATTATTAAGCTAATTAAAATAACATTATCACTACTGTAAGCGTCATTAAAATAAATTGTTATTGAATTTTAAATTCCTTTTGCAGCTTCATTAAAATCTTATATTTTAATTTATAAACTGTAAATTAATTGTATAATGTTTATTTTCCTATAATAATTATGAGAAAATTTTAAAAAGGAAAATTTTGTATTTTTAAAAGAAAATGTTGTTAAAATCTTTTAAATTTTAAATAAGTATAATATATTAATTTACTGGATGTAATCCCTTTTAATTAACGAATAACTATTTGTTGGAGTAAAGGTTTTCGGAATAAATTCATGTGCTAATTTTGGTAAACTTTCCATAAAAACAAATAAATAAATAAATAAATTTTGACCATAAATCAAGGATCATAGTTCTTCAAGAGAGTTTTTTCCATTATCACAGCAGAATGTTATTTTATTTTAATTTATACTTTAAACTCAGAAGAAAGAATGTAATCTGACATGAGAGTTTCTTTGCTTCATCTTGAATTTAACTATCAAATCCCTTTAATTTGCTGAAGAGGATTAACGATATTATTATTTTTTAATATGTATTTCGGTCACCTGTAAATCAGTTTTTTAGTCTGAAAATAGGAATCGTTTTGTAGTAAAATAATCTGGTGTGTCACTCACACGACTTACCCTGAAATCTAATACTATAAATTCATGTTGCAGATTAATAGGTAAGATAACGAGTACTGTTATGTAAACCTGTGTTAAACAATTCAAATTAGGCTTCGGAAGAGTTTTATATGATAATTAGTTCTGTGTGAGGGGGGCTACCGCCCCCCTGAGCCCCCCGTTTCATTAATGCACCTACATTTATATAGAATTTAATTCGGTTATTAAAAAATAATTCTGTTTTTTAAAAAAAATTATTAAAATTATTATTTAAAAAAATTACCTTTTATGATAATGCAGACGATTTCCATATTAGAGAAGTAGTGTAACACTAAATATCCAAAACAAAAGTCCATTTTATTCTCAATAAAAAAAAAAAAAAAAAAAAAAACGATTTTCTTTTTAAGTTTTTTTTTCGTTAAAAGTAAAAAAAATCAATAATTTTGTTTTAAATTATCGCAGATTGATGGTTCAATCATTCGTTTTAAAGGTTTTGGAGATCTTTTTTGAAAGATACCCATCATGAAACTTTACTCCCCTCGAGGGGGAACTTCCCCCCCAGGGGGTGAGGCATGGCTCCTACATACACAATTTTTTTTTCCTGTTGACTATCTCTATTACAAAATATATATATTCGTTTCATTTGGTTTAGTGCAGTCTATAGACGTTAAACTCTACTTACCTGCAATTTCCCCCATATACGTAATGTATTAGAATTCTCTTGATTGTCCCTGTACACGAACCATTTGCTTGATCTTAACAAAAAGCTTACTGTAGCATCTTTATATGATACACATTTAGAATACCAAGTTTGAACTTTCTGCCATAATTTGTTTTTGAGATATGCTGATAACAGACATACACACAGACATACACACATACATACACACAGACCATTTGCTAAAAACATGATTTTCGTATTTAGGGGACCTCAGAACATGTAAATATAACAAAAACTCACTTTCGAAAATTTGACCCAAAAACAATACTTTCTCTACCTTATGTGTAAGAGAAAGTAAAAAGCACGGTTTGATTTTGGCATAGGCCTCAAGTTGTTTGACTTTAGAAATATCTCCACTCTGACTGACTTTAGGATTAGACATATTATAAATTCCTTTAGTATACTATCCAACCGGAGGACTTTGTATTAGTACCCGCTTTTTCTTTTAACAATCTTGGAATTATTTTTCTATGTTAAATATTAATTTAAATTATTTGTAAATATATTTTTGAATTACTTTAATTTTTGTGTGAAATTGATTTATAAGACAAGAATATAATTAGTTCTTCTCAGAACCAAGTTCTGAAATCTTGGTCTTAAGTTTGTCGGGGTGACTTTTTTTTTTTTTTAGAAATTTTATTTGTAAACATTTTCAGATCTGCACTAAATTTTGGGAGGGTTTATTTTTGGTCAATTAAAAATTATATATGTATACTTCAGATTTCATTTAAATTTTAAACTGAAATGTATTTCAGAGTGTTTTGCGTCTGCTGTTGAACCGTCGTTGTTTTTCTGTTATGTTCTTTGTAAATTGCATTTATGTTTATTTTTTACAAATATCGGTCTTAAAGTAGTATTTAAAGATTCTCTTTTTCCTGTTACTTATAAAAAACATAAAAATAACAGTAAAATAAACGTAAAAATAAAAAATTTCGTAAGAAAAAGAAAAAAGTAGTGTTTATTTCATTTCTCCTTTGTCCTTCATCCTATTTTTTTTTTTTTTTTTTTTTTTTTTTTCTGTGAACCTACGCCGATTTCCTCCAACTCATTTCTACAAGTCTGTTTGCGTAGACAAATGTGTGGTTTGTGTTTGGTGTTTTGGGAGCAAGGCCAATTAACTGCACTAAGGTCCTCGGTGTGGGGGCGAATATCCTCCATGGGGTTTTTTCTACGGAGTCTTAGCCCATATTTATGCAAGTTTCAGAGAAAACCACGGAAAACTCCGGATAGCTAGGCCGACGTGCACGCCCCGGGATCGAATCCGGCACTTCACGTCTACCAGCTTTGAGCGCAGAACCACTCGGCCGCTGATGGACAGATAAACGGGTGATATTTGGTCGCAGGAGATACAGTCCTCGATCATCGTTAGAATTCATAACGAGTAATTTTTGTATACTGGTGTCGCTAGATGTAGGATTTATTCAATGTCTTCTCTAATTTTAAGTTAATGTCTAATTTTATGAGTTAATCGGATTTCCTAATATTTTTAAAATAGCGTTATATCTTGTATTAAAAAATTCCCTTCAAGCTAGAAAATATAAATTACTATCAAGCCTTTTAATGATAATTCATCCAAGGACTTCACCGAATAAAACAGATTTGAGCAAATTTTTGGGGGAGCTAGAATTTTTAGAAAATTGTCCTTTTAAGGATTTTTCAAGTTTAAAGTTATATTTTAATGTATTATTGTTTTTATAAAAATTTGGAGTTACTCCACTCGAATTTCAGAGAATGTAATATTTAATGGTTGTTTAAACATAATTTAAATGAGAAAAATCGTTAAATAAACGATCGGGAAAATCATAATAATGCGAGTATTTCTCCCTAAGTTGCATGTTGTTTCTTGTATTATGATCCTGTAAAAGAACTGTAAGTTCTGTACTGTTTGTACAAATAGGTACAAATATGTAAAAATTGTGCGACAGTTACCTATAACATACGTACTGACTTTTAGCTCAATCGGATAATTATTGCTTTTCAAATAATTTGGATCCAAATTCCATAATGAAAAAGAATATTGCTTTGTTCCTCTGCAAAAGAACTATAAGATTTATACTCACAAAAATCTATATAGGTAGTGGAACGATGGCCCATAACATGCTTACCAAAATTTAACTCAATCGAATAAGATGTTTGGGCACTATTGTTTAAGTCCGTGGGTTACAATGATAAAGAATTCGTCTTTGAGCCCATGTGAAAAAACGAAGTTGTACACTCAACAAAATCTACAAAGGGCGATAACCTGTGTATACCTATGAAATTTCCTCTCATTCAAACAAAGAGTTTAAATGTTATTATGTTCTCACACACATAAAATAATGTACACATGCACACATACGCATTCATACATAACAGTAAAAAGAGCAAAAATGAACTCAGTAATCTACAAAATGTTTAGGTACACGAAAATCTCAAAATCAAATTTTACGCCAAATTTTATTTTCTTTCTTTCTTTCTTTGTTTTACCACATTGTGAAGCAAATTTCATGATTTCTTACTTTGAGATATCTGGTCTTGCTGCTTTGGTTAATCGTTATTAAGCGCAACTTAGTCATCCTCTTCCATTTAATAAAAAAATATTAAGTATGATAAAAGATAGTGATTGTAATTTCAGTCTTTAAAATCAATATATTAAAATCACTTAATAACCATACGTTATGAAGGCATTTGCATTTACTTAAACTTTGAATATCGTAACAGTTTTATACCACAGACATTTATAAGAAAAAAATCTTGACATCAAGAATATGAGTTGCATATGCAGATATGCACCCATAGTTGTCAACATAGCATCTTTTGGATACCGGAAATATTAAATACAAATATTTATTTTATTTTATCAGTGAACTATGACGGTTTCCACTGATAAATTAAAATTTAAAAAAATTGTTAAAAATCTCCGGTAACCAAAAGATGCTATGTTGGTAACTATATATACACCCATTAACCCAAACATCATACCATATGCACAGGCACACAAAAGAAAATATCTTTGAAATTTACAGTATCAAAGTAATAAGTAAAATAAAACGATTTTTGAATCAATTATTATTTAAGATTTCATGTTAACCGATATAACACAATATGAATAATATTTACAATCTATGGTAATTTAATCATTCTTGTAAGTGGAAGATATAATATGTTTTTCTATCAGATTCCTAAAAGAATAATACGTATGAAATAGGTACACATAAAACGCAGCATAGAAAAAAAAAAGGATTTAAAAAAGTATTTTTCGCGTTCTTCATCAATATAATGGCTACATATAAAGCCATTTATTTCTTGTGTATAATTAAAAGTACATTTTTGTACATTTATTTCTGACGCCGAATTTTTTAATTGATAAATAGTAAATTGATGTGCAATCAAACTATTTATACTTTTATTGCATTTTAATACTATACTGTTACAGATTACAGAATAAAAATATAAAATATTTATTGCATATATCAGTTATATGAGTTGCAAATTAAGATACTTTGAAAGTTTTCTGAGTGCTTTAAAAACAGGTGAAAATGATTTTATAAACAGTTACATGTGGCACATATTTATGTGTGAAGGAGGCTACTTATGCCTCACAAACTGAATTGTATTTTCATTAATAAAGAAATAAATGTTGCTATTAAATTAAAAAACAAAAAAATTGTATTTCATCATACTTTTCTTTGAAACACACAGATCATAGATTTTTCAAGTGGTATCCTTATTTGACTTTGAATTTTCTGTCATTATTTCAAAAATGTTCAGAATCAGAGAACATCAAATCATACATTTAGATCTTAAACTCAGTTTGAAAAATTCGAATCCAAACCAAACTTTTCTCTACCCTACATGAGAAAGATATGATAATAATATGGTGAGAGAACGTTAAATGTACTCATAGAAAAATCAAATTCAATATTACTACCCAAGGGCTCATTTGGTAAGACTGTATCAGTACTATATCTTGCTATTTTGCTGCCAATTTGTATCTTTTTAGCTATCAGAAATTTTTTATAAATTTTTGTAGCAGTTTCCTACGTATACATCAGATAAAATTTTTTATTCAAAATAGCTAGTGTTAAAAATCGCAATATTTGGTTACTATGTAGTTGTAAAAGAGTCCTTGTAGTACCCAGGATTAGGAACTTAAAAAAAAGAAGTCGGGGCCTATTTTTGTGTTCTACGTATTAGATATAAAATTTTGTACAAAACAGAAGGTAATTTAAATCAAAAATAAAACTTAATTGCCGCTGTCTGCTGATCGTCTGGGAATTGGAAGTCAGATTTCTACAATATTTTTTCCCGGGAATAGCACGGGTTACCAAAAAATGTTAACTTTCCTAAAGATGTTGATAAGGCAGGTCAATCTGCCTTCCCAAAAAATTCTCAACCCGTAATTCCTATCAAAATCGTTAGATCCGTTTATGGAAACCCAACACGCATACAAGATGTCTCAAAAGGGCATGGTCAAAATTAAAAGGCAAAATAGGCATACAAAAGTTATCAAAAATTTCATCGGAATATGCGGTCGCTTTTGATATCTTGAACCGTTAGAGGACGTTTAAGATTTACGTAATACAAGGAGAGAGAAAAAATGATATCACTTTATTTATCTAATATTTCCACATATGTCATACATATACAACGAATGTGCTTAAAGGTCTTCATACATTACATTAATGTTGTGTGGAATGGCACACCTTATTTAAAATATCGACTGCATGTTATGTATTGACGATGCAGTGGCGTTTCCATGCGTTTTGTAAAATACATGATCACTACCTGGTCGTAAATACGTAACATTGATTCCAAATGTGTACTATGTGTAGAGAAACAGTATAAATAAAATGATGTAGAATGATAATTATTTGTAACCCTTTGTACTGCGTATTAATTTAAACGCCTTCCAGCGGCTCACGTTTGTGATACCTTTTTTTTTTTTTTTTTTTTTCTTTTAATGTCTGCTTTGCATTTTTGTTTGGACACGTTACTTTAAACAATCCTGAACATAAATATGTATATAAATGAAATCTTTTTAATCTCAAGACGTTAACATAGAAATTTTTACAAAGTTTAACATTTTCAACAATATTTACCTTCCTACATTGAAATTAATTTCCCTATTTCCATGACTATAATTCTCTTAAAATTATAAATAAAATTAATATATACTTAAGCATTTGATCAAAAATGATCATTCACTTATATAACTGATTTCAGATAAAATTACATTTTTTCGAATTCTCAAATCATTTTTCGAATTCATTATTAGATGCTTCCTCCTTGAGATTCAATTACTTCTAGTAAATTGATAAGATCTGATTTTAGTCAGATTTATTTTATTTCATTCAGTCTAATTTACGATGACTTGTAATTTCACTTCATTCAATTTTGATGAGGAAGGATTTCATTAAACAGAAGAATTCAATTCTCCTTAATGCCAAAGTTCATTTGCTTACGTTTCCAACATAAGTCATGACAAAACCTTAATGAAAATTCTTGTGTTCATTTCCTTCTATACATACGAAGTAATTGATATAATATTACGAAAATTATTTAGCATATTAAAGACCCTCTTCCAGTTTTATAGTTTATCAAACTTATTATAATTCTATATTTAATATCGTAATTTGCTGTCTTAATTTATAATAATAGTTATTTCAGTAACCAGATTTTTATGCATAAATAGATATTAATGTTTTAACAAAGCGTAGAAATTTTGAAATATAAATTGATGAATAAATTTCCTAATCTCTTTTGGTTTCCAATTACCAAAATAAATATTTGAATAATATTTTAGTCTAAAAGTTAAAATATTTGAATTTAATATTTTTCAAACAATTAAAAAAAAATAATAATAATAATAATAATAATAATAATTTTCTCGAAGTGTGATTTTATATATATAATCTATATACATATAGTTATGATGCAAATTTTATAACTTTATAATTCTATGGTTTTGTTTTATTTATTTATTTATTTATTTATTTATTTTGCTTCTATTTCCGTAGTGCATTTTTTTTTTTTTTTGGTTCACTTCTTTTTTTATTTTTATTTCCTTAAGAACGATAGATTTGTTTATCTGCTTTGTTTATCTACTATTATATTTTTATATACTTCCATTCACACAGTACCTTTCTTTTCGGTTTACTTCTTTCTTTATTTTTTATTTCCATAACAACGATAGATTTGTTTATCTGTTTATATATATATATATATATATATATGCTTCCATTCACATAGTGCATTTCTTTTCGGTTTACTTCTTTCTTTATTTTTTATTTCCACAAGAACGATAGATTTTCTCGTTTGCAGACGTAATTCATATGTTCTTTTAGACGAAATTTAAGATTGCGATTAGTTTGGCCAATATATGATAAACCACACTGACAGGAAATGCTATAAACGCCCCAAGAATTATGCATATCAATGGTATTTTTCAACTGAGAAAAGGTGCGTTTATTAGAAGGCGAAAATATTATTTTAAAATTATATTGATTGAGAATTTCAGCTACGGTTGAATGGATTTAGGAAAATAGGGTAAAACAATACTGATATTAAAAGAGACTGATTTAGTAGACGAAATACGAGGGAGCTGTAATTTTTGGATAGATTTGTCTATAATGGAAGGGTCATAACCTCTGTCAATTGCAATGGCTTTCAGGTGTTTAATTTTAGATTTTAATAAAATAGAATTTGAACAAATATTAAGGGCACGGTTTACAAAAGTATAGAAAGTAGCCATTTTTTTGGTTAGGTGGGTTAATGAACGCGCATGGGGAGGAAGGGAGACTGCAAGATTTTTACTATAGACGGTGGTTGAAAATCCATTTACAGGGTATCAGAGACGAGGGTATCAAGAAATGAAGGGTAGCCATTATTTTCTATTTCTGAAGATTTAGCCATGGGTTCCACTCTCTCTCCAATTCTCGCAGATATTTACATGCACTATTTCGAAAGCAAGCTTTTTAAAAAATATCTTTTCCTTTTTGGACCCGTTACGTTGACGACACCTTCACGCTTATCGGCATATCTCGTCACAATATTGACCATGTCTTAGAAACTTTAAATTTAATTGACAGTAATATCCAGTTTACATATGAAACAGAAAATAATGGTTCCCTTCCATTTCTTGATACCCTCGTCTCTCGCACTGTAAATGGATTTTCAACCACCGTCTGTCGTAAAAATTTTGCAGTCTCCCTTCCTCCCCATGCGCGTTTATGTTACCCACCTAACCAAAAAATGGCTGCTTTCTATACTTTTGTAAACCGTGGTTTAAAGGTATTGGCGAGCTCCTTTGAAAGATACCCATAATGAAAATTTACTCCCTTGGAGTAGAGACTTCCCTCCCAGGAGGGAAGGCGACGCTCCTACATACACAAAAAAAATTTTCCAGTTGACAATCTCTATTACAAAAAAATATATATTCGTTTCATTTGGTTTAGTGCAATCTATAGATGTTAAACTCTACTTACCAGCAATTTCCCCCATAGACGTAATGTATTTGAATACTTTTGAGTGTCCACGTACACGAACCATTTGCTTCATCTGAACGAAAAGCTTACTGTAGCACCTCTATATGATACACATATAGAATACCGAGTTTGGAATTTCTGCTACTATTTGTTCGTGAGATATGCTGATAACAGACACACAGACAGACCATTCGCTAAAATCATAATTTTCGTACTCAGGGGACCTCAGAACTTGTAAATATAACAAAAACTCGCGTTCGAAAATTTGATCCTAAAACAATACTTTTTCGACCCTATGGGTAAGAGAGAGTAAATATTGGTATCCGAAAATCGCAGCAACTGTATGTATATCATAAAAAAAAACAGACTACGTAGCAATAAAAAATTTCAATTTTCAAAGATGTAGCAAATTAGTTAAGTAATCAACAAATTTATAATAATTTATGTTTAATTTATCAAATCAATTTTATTAAAAACCTTCAATTAGGTGCACAAATATTTTGCGATGTCACACAAAATATGAACCAGACTTTTTTTGTTAATCCTTCTTCTTATATTCTCTACCATTTAATACATACATTTTTAAAATTTCTTATTTTCGTCATCTATGTTATTTGCGTATAGTTTTCTGAAGTTTATTGTACGTTTACCAATATTCTTTAGAAAAAGTAGTTAAACTTTGGGTATAAACAACTTTTTTAAGTTCAAATCCTTAAAAGATTTCACAAAAGACATTTTTAGTTTCGATGCAGTGGACCGTTGAGTTGGCAGTTTTTTTTTTCTCTTTTTCAAATTTAAATATTTTTGTTTCCTTTCTTTCTTAAAGCTTGTAAAATGATGAAATTTAGAATGTTGTATAGAAGACTTCAAAATTTATTGTATCGATAAATAAAATTTCTATAATCTCCATTATTTTAATGTTATAACTTAACCCAAAACAACCGCAATAAGGATTAATTTAAGACTTATAAAATTAAAATAATAATTTATAATTCGAAAGCTTAATTTTTCCTTTTGTTTGCATAGACAACTTTCATTTTTTAGTAGATCTGAAATTAGAAATTTTTATTACTGTTTTTGTTCCACAAGGATTACTTAAACTAAATAACATTCGAATACCTTTTATAAATTCTTATTGAAGAAAATATATGAAACTTGCTATGGTAGTATGCTCTGTAATAACAGTAATATTAACACATCATTCGCATGTATGCTAAAAATTAATTTTACTATTTAATTTGAAATTTAGTTTGATATTAAACATTAAGTTGTTAAAGTCAACAATAGTTTTGATTTAGATTTCAGAAACCATACATGAAGTTTTGAATTTTTTCCTTGAGAAATCTTTTATCTGAAATTGTCAATTATTATTTTTCTTAATTACAAAGAAAACAATAATGATTGTAATTCCTGAGAAAATCGACAATCAGTTACTTTTGTGTTTTATATGTAAATTAGTTGATCTGGAAGAGTTCTGTCTTATAAAATTTTAAAAAAATTTAAATTGCACGGAATTCTGAATGAAGTTACTAAATAGTTGAATGGAATTTTCTAATTTGATAATTCACATTCCAATCGATAAATTACCGAGTTCTTAAATTTATATTTCAGAATATATGTGAAATTAATATATGACTTTAGTGCAAATTTCAATTTTCATAATATAAGAGAAATATACAATAGAAATTTATTATTTTATTAACAAAAGTGAATAATTTAATATATCAGTGATTTTTGTAACTTGGCATTTTTTAATATACGCAACTGTATGCGAAGAAAAATTAATAGATTTTGAAAATTTTAATATTATAAGTGTAAAACTTCTTTTGAATCATACAATTTTTCATTTAAATTTTTTTCATTAAGTAACTGCTAGAAACTGCAATTTTTGTTAATTAAAAATAACTTAAAATAATTGTTAATAAAATATTTCTTAATAAAATGTTAATAAAATAACTTAAATTTTATTAACTTTTGTTAATAAAATAACTTAAATAATAATAATAATAATAATAATTTCTTGTATTGATTTGAGACGAGGTTTTTCAGCTTGATAATTGTACTACATTAATTCTAGAAATTAATAAAAGCTATATAAGATATTTTCTATAATTTAAAACTTCCTACAATACTGAAATCCGATATTACCTAAATAAAAATAAATTAATAAAATTATTTTTTTCCTTTATTTTGAGGGTGTTATTATTATTATTATTATTATTATTAATTAGCTTTTCTTATTTTTCATTGTGTTTTTAAATTATATTTCGCTGAATAATTTTATGTAATTTCTTTATATGCCACTGTGATCATGATTAAAATTTTCTAATGTTTTCAGTTAATTTTTCGTGCTATATTTTTTCCTTAAAACAACTGTTTGCTTTTGTTTATTTCTTATTTTATTTACTCTTCTTTTGCTTAAATATTAAAATATACACCGGGTGTCCTATTACGCTGTAGATATTTTAAAAACTCATAAAAAACTCATAAAAATGTAGAAATTGGTAGAATTGAATAGACTTGCAAAGAAAGTTACTTTCGTGAAGGGATATTTATTTTTATTTTTATTTTATTTTATTTTTATTTATTTATTTATTTATTTATTTTATTTTATTTAGAGGTACTCGCCCCATTTCATAATGATTATTGAAAAATAATTATCTTTCTGCACATTTATACAAAGTTTTGTCCTATACCTCCATGTTTAAATTTTAGAGAAAACGGGATAGCAACGCAACCTGTGAGACAATTTTTACCAAAAGTTGATAGGCACTAATTTATGTAAATACATACCAATTTGTATGAAATTCTGTGCAGAAGTTCCTGAGATACAGTTGCCACAAAATTTTGTCACACACACACAGCCAGACAGACATTTTCTAAAAATGGTCAAATCGTGTTCGATAGATCTCAAAACGTATAAATCCATCAAAAACCCGATGTCGGAAATTTTTACGAATCCAATACTTTCTTCTATTGAATATAGAAGAAAGTAAAGACTCTTTTTAGACATCCATTTTCATTTTCAAATATATATTGCCTTTTAACCATGACCTTCATTTTTCACAGATTTTGCAAAACCTGATACTACTCAGAACCAAAATCGATATTCGGGTTTCGAACAAAGGCATATGTTGCAAAAAAACAAGTCTGTATATAAATAGTGCTGTATCTAGGAAACTCATTCTATGAGGAAACGTAAAAATCAACAGTTTTGCATAAACATAGGCAATTTTATCAGAAGTAGAAATGGCACAACAATTTTTAGAAGAATGAAATAAATAATTATATTTTTTTAGTATAAAATTTCCTAAAAATTTATTCCAAACTATGTTTTTTTTTTTTTTTTTTTTTTTTTTTTTAAATAATAATAATATTAATAATATTTACAAAAGTAAAACACAGTTGAACTAATGCTGTAATTGTTTCATATAACATAATTATTAAATAATTAAAATGATTGTAATTAATAATTAAAATAACATCATTACAAGCGTTTTTCGAAAAATCTTTATTTTCTCTTTTAAAATATGAATAAAATAATTATTATGAAAAATTAACATGGCAATGTGATAAAAAGTAGGTTTTACTTTAAAAGTATTTTTCATAAGTTAAAACGTTAATTATTAATTGGTGTTTGTACTACATATTTTCACTGGTATTGTCTGTTATCATACTCTTTAAATAATTTTTATTAATTTCTATCATGCGTGATATAAATCATTATATTTTTTCATTTTTGTCATTAATATTTAGATTTTATTATTTTATATTTAAATTAAAAGTATAACTATTCATATTAATAATTAAATTCAAATTTATTTTAAGTATCTGTGCTTGAATTTTATATATTTTGTAATCTACACAATCCCGTTATCGTTCTATGTATAGACAGAATTAATCAAAATAAATAATATCTTCCTCAATAAAAAGAAGACACACATATATAATATATCTTAAGCTTTAAATCGACACAGATTATGCAAATAATATTTACATTAAATTCAAATATATAATTACTTGAAACTAAATGAAAAAATTAACTCATAAGAAGAATCATACCAGAAAATCTGATCGGCAAAGAAACATAATTATAAAGTAAAGAAATTCATTCTGATTGGCGCCGAACTCTTGAGTATGATTATTTTTTCATCATTTTCCACGATTTTTTTTATTATTTCAGATTTCATTTGCACACAGAAATTTAGAAAAGTAATTTAAAATCTTAGAATTTGAAACTTCCGATTTAAACTGCATACTTTTATCCATAAAATCCAAGTAAATACATTAAATATTTTTTATTCACCTTCAAAGAGTTTTCAAAAATATTCTTATTTTCCTACGACTTCCTTTTGCATGCATTGAATTCATTACTTTCATTTAAAATTCTAAATTACTTTTATGCACAAAAATATAAATTTCTTCCGTCTTCCAACTTTTGTGATGTTTACTTTTCCAACATCTGATTTTTTATGCAAATAAAAAAAGCCTTTATTTAAAACCATAAATATGTTTTCGAAAAAAATAAACTACAGCAAACGACGATCTTTTAATAGAAAGAAAAAAAAATCAGTTACACTTTTTAAACTTTTGAAATAATCCAGTTTTATGTGAATGTTTGCCAATAAAACTTCCTATTCTATTTTATTGGCATAAGATTTTTTTCATTGATTTTTTTTTTCTTCTACATTCTTTACTTTCTAGCAGAAGTTAAAGATTAGTATCATTTTTATGTATTTTCTTTTATAAAATAAGAAATATTAGGATTATATTGACATTTTTTAAAAATAAAAGCAACGTAATGTATGATTCAAAGTATTGTTTTATTTTTAATGTAATTAAAACTTAATATAATGACTATTAGAATCCAAAACAGGAAGCTAAAAGTATAAAGTTTTAGACAAGCTCTAAAATGTTCATACGAGGTTCACTCTGAAATTTTTGAGATAGGATTAGGTAATTAATGTTAAACTTACCAAATTTTAGGTGTGTTCAAAGTAGTCTCCCCCAGCATCAATGCACTTCTGTAGGCGAATTTTCCAAAGTTTAAATGCCTCTAACCATTCATTTCTTCGAATCGATGAAAAAAATGCATTTATACCCTCATCAATCTCAACTTTGGAATGAAAACGACGCCCATGCAAGTTCTTTTTCAGATTAAAAAATAGCCAAAAGTCACACATAGCTAGATCAGATGAACAAAGTGGATGTTCCAGCACCTTGATGCATTTTTGTTGCAAGAAATTCAGCTATTAATCCTGCTGAATGAGAAGATTCATTATCATGGTGGAGAATGAGTCCTCTAACATTCACTTTTTTAAGAATTTCTCAAAGACATTTAGTAGTGTACCAGTTAGCTGTGACTGTCTTCTGACCTTCCAACTTGATATCTTTGACCAATCCTGTACTTCTAAAGAAAACGGCATACATTACGTTTTTCTTGGCATGTTGTCTCTTCACCCTTGATGGTTTTGGATAATCCTCAAGGACCCACATTTTGCTTTCTTGGCGTGATGGAACATCAAAAAATGGTATGTATGTTTCATTTCCAGTTATTATTTTAGAAATAATGCGGTGGCCACCATCATGAAGTAATTTAAGGGTTTCTTTGCTAATTCTGAAACGCTCTTGTTTTTGAAACTCTGTTAAATTATGGGGAACCCAACGACAAACTAATTTTTTTCATGTGCAATTCTTCATGAATAATTTTATGTATTGCAGCGGATCCAATGTTAAGTTCCTTCTGTATCATATAGTAGGTACAGTGACTGTCGTCGATTGATATTTTCCGAATGGCAGACACATTATCCGGGATTGCTGCTGACAAGGGCCTTCCTGTGTGTTTTTAATCCTGGAGAGAATGACGACCTCTGTGAAATGCTGTAAACCATCTGAATACAGTTGCACAAGATGGACTTTCATTTCTAAAATCTAATTGTAGGCGTTGAACGCATTCTCCTTGATTTAATCCCACTCAAATCATGGAAAATCATAGCACGATAATGTTCTCGCGTCAACTCCATTTTCTTTTCTGTTTAAAATTTATTCTACGCTACACTACTTGCAAATGACCAGTAAAAAACGTCTGCCAAGCTAAAATAGCTCATAATTTCAAACCTAATCGATAATTATTTTCTACTGCTTATCGTCTGCGCGTATCTCAAAAATTTCAGAGTAACCCTCGTATGGATAAAAAATCGCCTTTAACACTTTATCTACTAACGATATTTTAAATTACTGTTAGATTAAAAAGCATATAAAATTGGTTTTTTGGGGGGAAATGTCAAAGGTATTTATAAAGATAGTACGTACATACCGCATTTAATCACACAACATGGCACTGGACGCTACACGTAGCCGATTTAGTTCAATAAAGGACTTTATAAAATGCTGATGCTGTTTTTGCTTGGTATTTCTCAAAATCTTCAAATGTGTTATAGTTAATTGCTGCATTACTTCAAAAATATATCATCAATCTTAAAAAATATAAGGAAATAATTAATTTTTTATTCTTTTTCTTTAATATCCTAATATCTTTTATGACCTCTATGCACCATTGGTACAATAAAGTATCACCTCACAAGTTCCTCATTAATTGATTAATTGATAGACAATATTTTTATTGTATGCTTGCAATTTTTATTGCAATTTTTATTCCAGTGTCTTTAAAAAATTACTAAACTCAGTAACTAAAAAAATATGTTTCAATAAATGTTTGTATGTTTCATAATGCGACAGATAATGTGTAGAACCGAATTTTGATTCCTAAATTGTAAACGTCTTAAATTCAGTTAAAACGTGCCTCATACGAATGGTCACATTTTAAGCGAAGAAAAAAAGTCTTACTTTTTGACACACCTTTTTGCATCTGAAATTAAGACATTGCTAATGTCTTAAAACGCCGCCATTTCTTAGGCTTAAAAAACTGCCATGTTAGGCATAAAAAAATAGTTAAGGCTTAATAAATGTTAGGCTTAATAAATAAGATTAATAATAGATGAAAAAAATATAAGAAATGTAATACATAATTTCAGTGGCATATCCCCCCTCCCCCCATCTAAATTTCTTCCCTTGCCGCAAATGTTCATGTTTTAGAATTTTCCAACTCTGTAGTCCCTCAGATGATATTTAAAAGTTAAAATAACCCCCCCCCCCTAAAAACGAAATTTATAGCCATACAATTACCGAAAATTGATAAAAATAGGGGGCCGTCGATAAAAAGCGATGAGTGATAGGGCAAAATGGTCGTCATATTCAGATTCAGGAAGTCATTTTACATAAGAATTTGCAAAAATGGTGTTGGGGCAATTTTCATGTCGAGCAGTGTTATTTTGTCTACTATATGGATATAAATATATAAACAATCGCTAGGCTAATTTCGTGGATTTAGTAAAACTTGATAAAGTACTTCCATCAATTATAATAATAAAGAAGTTTTTGCTATATTTTTGGTGGCCCTGTATATTATCCATATTTTATATACCCGCCAAAAAGTGTACTTAAATTTAGCTCAGTATAAAAAACAAATAACTCGACTTTAAATGAATTTCAAGCTATTTCCTAGAATACATTTAATGAATCATAATTTTCCGTTCGTTCTGTAATCGAATGATAAATGAGAATTTTATACCATATTCTAAACAAAACATGATTTTATACACATATAAAATAGAAGTTCATCTCATTTTTTAGTGCTTTTTTCTTTTTTCTTATTTTTTTTTTTTATGGCTAGCGCTAGGTAAAAGTTACAGAGGACTATAAAGTTAGAAAACAAATTATAAACAATATAACATAGAACAAAAGACCGAAGTCATTGCCTAAGGAGCGATCTTGCCTCCCAAAATCTCGACTCTTCTGTAGAACATCGAAGAGCCCCACAACGGGGCAGATGGTCCCTGTCCATTACTTTTCCAGAATCACAAAGTGGGCAAGTAGAATCGTTTAAGATACCTATGCGCTTCAAAGGCAGTCGTGTCCTGTAGATAGGCGGAAAGTCGCAACTGCCTTACGTCTTGGTTTATCAGGCGTAAGAGAAGGACTTAAATTCTTCCAGTTCTTTAGAGCAGTACGATTCTCAAGATTTTTAGTGAAATTTAAAAATGCTAAATTATGCCTACCAAAAATATTGCCAATAATAAATATTTCATGTAGTTTCTCTAAATGATACGGATTTAGAAAAACCAATATTAATTTCCTGCTATTATCTCTTTTTAAGATTTAGTGTTAACAGATATGGAGACAGACACAGATACGGACCAACTCTTAAAAATTTGACTTTTGGATTCGTGGGACCTCAGAACGTGTAAATATATTAAAATCTCAATTTTTAAAATTTGAATCAAAAACAATACTTTCTGTACCATATATATATAAGATAAAGTAAAAATCATGAAAATTTACTGTTTTTTAACTCTTCCGTGTACCACTTAAATATATATATATATATATTTTTTTTTTTTTTCCACGGGACGTTTTGATGGGGGACTATTTTCCCTGACACTACACTGGCTATTATTTTTCTCTCTTTTCTGGCTTTCTAGCTCGTCTACTAGCTCGTCTTGTCTGGCTTCCATATTCTGTAGTCCAGGTTTCATGTCCTTTCTCCTCAACAGATCTTGTCCAGTTTTCATCTTTTCTGTCATTTATCTAATCGTGCAATTAAAGTTTCGAAAAGTGTATCCATTGCTTTAGAGCTACTTTAAATTACTGGCATTTAGTAGAACTGCTAAGGTTGGGCACCCAATGTTGCAAAAATGTTTCTAATTTCTAGTTTTGAGAAAGCAGTTCACAAATAAATATGCAGGTTCTAATCGACAAATACAATACAACAAAACTGTCATTTTAAGGAATATTCTGGTGACAGTCCAATAATATTGTCAAAATGCATTTCCAGCAATTTTTAGTGCAATCTAAACGTGTCAAACTGTGTCTATCAAAAATTTTGCCTTTAGATGTAGGGTATTTTAATTCTCTTGGATGTTCCTTCACATGAACAATTTTTTGGACTTCTAACAAATATTTCATGTAGCATCTCTATATTATACGGATTTAGAACACCGAAATTGATTTTATGTTATTATTTGTCTCTAAGTTTTGGTGTTAAAAGACATACAGACACACATACGGACCAACGCTAAAACCTAATGTGGATTCATAGAATCTCAAAACGTGTAAACATATTAATATCTCAATATCAAAGATTCACTTCTAAAACAATTATTTGTGTATGCGAAAGTGTAACATATTTCCCAACTTTTATATCATTTTTGTGTACCGAAAATTTTTAAAAGAAATTTTCATTTTATTTAATGATTTAAAACAATTACAGAAGTATATAAAAAATTTCTGTTTAAATTTTCCAGTAGCCAAAAGGCCGAAATTTTCTCAGCTGTGGTATAAATAAGAAATGGGATCTAAATAATGAAATAATGTACTCAGTTCATTTTTAGTCTCCTGGTCTGCAGATTTTCTTGCCTATATATTATTTATACAAAAAAAAAAAAAAAAAAAAAAAAAAACTTTTTTCACAGTGATTAAACGCAAAGAATCCATATTAAATTATTTTAAATATATATATATATATATATATATATATATATATATATATATATATTCTCAGAAGAGTATATCAGAAACATATGTCAAATTGTATATTTAATCACAAAAGAAAAAATTCCAAAATAATTGCTTCATTTAAAATTACTTTCATTTACATAAAAGTCTTGTTTAATAAAAACCATTTCTGTATTAATGTACATGCATGAAATCATAAAAGATTTATCGAACAAAAATGTTTCAGCGGATATTTTCTTTATAATTACCAAAATAAAAATCTTATTCCATCACGAACTAAAATATTCGACCATAAATAAAGGAAATATTTACTAAAAGCTCTTAATGTGACAAATGCATTTCTTGAATATGAAGCGTCTTATATTTGCAAAATAAAAGAATTAAATTATAAACAAAGTATTTTGAACCATTCTTAATATAATTTAAAAGTTTGTTCGTCTTATAGAATAGAAGGGTAATTTGTTTAAAATAATTATTTAAGAAAAGCAATGTGAAATGTCAAAATCCTTTTAATATCACACGAATGTTCATTTTTAATATTATTTCGTCTTTGTAAGCAATTTAATGCATCTTACATTTGGTTTGTCTATTTAAACAATGTCTAAATAAACGAATTAAATAATAATAATAATAAGTAAGTAAGTAAAACTCAAGTATACTATTTCTAAACATAAATATCTGTATTATTTTTTAATTGTAACTAAATTATGAAACTTATTACAATAACATAAATTTAATTGTTCTAAGTATACTTTTCAGAAATAAAATGAATGTAGAAGATGTCCGATATTAACTTAAACGACCTCTATTTTTTCAACTATTAGTTCTATACGCATACTACCAATTGCAAAATTTGTTCAAACGAAGAGTAAATTTCTGATATGGCTTTTATTGAGCAAAGGGCTGCTGCATACCTATTAAATATGAAATTTAACTTTTATACGATTCCTCGTTTTCTATGAGTTATATTTAGAAAAATATTGCTAGGAATTGAACTATAACTAACAACTGAATTTTTATATGATAATAATGTTTATAAAAACAAACCAATCGTTATTGAAGTATAAAAATCAAAATTGAAAAATCTCTCTTTTTTTTTTTCCTCAGAGGGGGTCGAAACCATAGTTCTATTTCTTTCGGACTGGTTAGTTCGAATTTACGTCGCACTAGTGCTACGTAGATGGCCAATTTGCGACGGTCTGTGACTCTCCCCTAGAGGTGGTCCGGAGACATGCCATCGCAATTTTGATCCTCCACGGAAGGGATGAATCTCCCGCTTCGGTGATCCCCAGAGCTATAATTTTTGATGGAAACATGGAGGACATGCGGGCACGACAGATTTTACGTGCACCAGCCACCATTAGTGTACACGACGGTCTTTGACCGACTCGAGTACCGAACTCGCAATCTTCCAATTACGAGGCCGGCGCTCTACCGACTGGGCTACCGTGGCCCTTTCAGACTGAAAAAAAAGCGTTGTCTCTTTCTATCACACGTCATTCAAGTTTTCATAGCAAGAAATACGGCATCTACGCGTTATAAATACGTAAAGAGGGGATATTTAAGTGAAAAATAGGACTATGGTACTAAAATTCGGTTTAGTAAGAAACTTTTGTTGTGTTTTTAAAGCAGTGTATAGCGATTTTGCGTATTGATTTATAGATTAAAAGTATTGTGTCGCGAAGGTCCCGAGGTAAGACGTATTCGCTGGTATTGGCGGCATATAGTGCGTGCTGAGACTCTCAGCTGTCGACAGCGATGGTGCGAGCTGATGATGCACTTCTGACGCCGTTAAAAGCATTAGGATTACAAAACATTTTTGTTTTTGTTTTGTAATTTTAGTAGTGCGTCCGCGAAAGATGGAGACACAGGCTGTAGGTATCGGAGTAGGAAAATTCGGGACAGAAATAATTACGTAGCTTTCCGCACGACTAACCCCATAGGTAAGTTTGGGACTAAACGTTGGTCCCGAATTTACCTGTTCTTTCCCCGTCTTCTCTTGTAAACAGAAGGGTCTTTCACAAATAAAAATTAAATCGGTAACGATTATCATGTTATATTTTAACGAGTGATTTAACAATTTATACTGCATAGTATTGTGTTAATAATTTTAGTTTCAAAAATTACTAATCCATATTAGTCAGATTATCCAATTACTGTCATACATTAAAACTAAAACTAAGTACTACAATTTTCCAAAAGAACTCAAAATATATTTTTAAAGAGTAAATCATCAAACAAATATTTAAAATTGACACATATTTTAGTTTAGTATTTATATACATTTATTTAAAAAAGAAAAAAAAAAAAAAACAGAGTTGAAAATAGAACTGCAAAAAATACTCTTTTTACAGTATGGTTATGAAAAATTTATTTTGCAGTATTCGTCGACATAGTAAAATGTACAAAGCACTTCCATCAATTACATTCAATGAAAAAGAACGCTTTGCTTAATTCTGGGTAGCCCTGTATATTATCTATAATCAATATGCACTATAAACAATACTGTTTATTTAAAACTTGTCTTACTTAAAAAATATCTAACACAAAAGGTATTACGAATCCTGAAATTTCCAAGTATAGCCCCAATATATCCAAATACTCTGGATAGCCCTGTAAACGAATGACGGATGATTTCCATACCACAATCTACACAAAACATGCTTTTATGAATACAAAAAATTTTGTTCATTCTATTTTGTTGTCAGGCTATAGATGATACACTTTCCTCCCAGAAATTTCGTCCATGGACGTAATGATTTGAATTTTCTTTGATGTCCCGGTACACGAATCATTTGCTTCATCTCAACGTAAAGTTTACTGTAGCATCAATATATCATGCACATTTAGAATACTAGGTTTTGACTTCCTGCTATTATTTGTTCTTGAGATACGCTGATAACAGACAGACATACATATAGACACACACACACACACAAACCAACCTCAAAAAATATGATTTTTGGATTTTGGAGGCCTCAAAACGTGTAAATATAACAAAAATACAATTTTGAAAATTTGACCAAAACAATACATTCTCTACTATATATATGGGTGAGAGAAAGTAATAAATAAATAAATAAATAAAATAAATAAGTACAAAACTTTGAAACAACGCCATACAATGCAAGAACTTTCAACAATTGTTTCGGTTGAAAGAAAACGCGACCCTTCTTTAGGCGAACAAGGTACACATATGCTGCAAACACAGCAGTTATGCACAAACTTCATAAACGCCAACTTTGTTCGCCTGACAAAGGGTTGTGTATTCTTTCGACCTGAAACAATTGTTGCTAGTTCTTGCATTTTATGGTGGTGTTTCAAAGTGTTGCACTTATTACTTTTAAATTCTAGTTCTGTAGTTTTTTTTTTTTTTTTTTTTTTTTTTTTATAAATAAAATAAATTACTATTTTTTATTTCGCTTTATAAATAAAAACTAAAAATGAATTATTGAAATCGTACAAATCACTTAAGACCCTCCACTGACTTCGATAGCGAAAAATATATTGCGCCCTATCTTCGCCAACCGTACGTCGGATCCGGGTTCCCACTACTTAAGGCAGTATCTTACCACCCAGGCATTTCAGCTTGAGTGTTTATTGGACGGTAGGTGATCCTGTTAGGCTCCAATTTTCCTTGTTTATTGGTAGGCTATATCTCATATTCCGCAGCGCATAAGTGCACAAGTTTTTATTTTAGTGTATGCATAAGTCGACAGGTGGCGGTGCTACATTGAAAGATTTTACATGTATTTCAGCCACTACACAGTGTGTAAGTGCACCAGCTTTAACTTAAATGTACACAGACCGACAGGCAGTGCTGTTATGTTGCAATTTCTCTTGATTGTGAGAAGGCTATATCTCATTTTCTACAGTGTAAAACTGCACCAGTTTTAATTTACGTATATATCATCCGGCAAGTGGTGTTATCTGAATGTTATCTTAAAATTTTCTTATTCATTTGAATTTTGTGTGTCATCTTCTAGTGTAAATAAAGGCACAACTTTTAATCCATATGTATTCAGCCGACAGATAGATTATTTTTCTGTTATATTACTTATATTTTTTATATTTTGTTCGGCTATTTCTGTTTTAGAGTTAATTTTGGAATTAGAAGCATAACAATACGGTAATGTTTAAATGAACTGCAATATAAGCAAATTTCTTAAGAATATTTTGCAGTGTATATTTTAAATTCTTGTTTTATAACTGTATTGTTATTTCAGAGTAAGATGCTAATAAATCAATTGAAATTTATGCATTTTAATTGTTGATCGTACACATAAGTTTATAAAAAATAATATATTTTTAATGTATGATATATAAATAGAGTTTCGCTTGTATTTTATTGTATTTACACTTTATTATTACTGCAGCAATTGAGTTCTATGAAATCTGAGTATTATCTACACAATGATGGATGAAAAGTTATTCATACGGAAATTAAAAAGAAAGGAAAATAGATTACATTATATCCAGAACCACTATTTTATGCATATGCATATATAAAACTAACAGTACAATACTGCATCAAACTTATTTTGTAAAACAATTAAAAAGCGAAGATCCCTTTTTAAACTTGTAATTTATCCCTCGCGTTTAACGAATAAAAAAATAATAATAATAATTCTTGCAATTGAAAAACAGAACAGGGAAATAGCAGAAAAATTAACATTTAAGTAACAATTCATGTTTAATTAAAAATAAAATTCTATAGCATAGTATTTTAAAAAACAGTAAAGAAACAGTCACACTCTTTTACCACATTTCATAATGTATAAGTGGATTAAAATAAAAGGTTGGGTTCCGAAGGATTAACCTTCCACCCCACTAACACTCATGCACACCTACTTTTCGGCTTTCTACTTTGATGTTATCAATGAAACTGATAAATATAACAATAAAGTCCAGGCATCAGCGGTGTCAGTAACGGTGGACCTTAAAGTAGTTCCCTTTAGCCAGTAATTCAAATATACTCATTTATATTATAACTCACTCATTTAAATACCGACTTATTTGATACAATTTTAAAAGTGAATTACTTTCCTTTCCACTGCAAAGCTGCAGTCATAGCTCCAATTCCAAAAAGTTCCATTCTCCCTGATAGGATATGAAGGTATCGACCAATATCGTTACTAAATTTCTTAACTTAACTATTTGAAGCCTTTATCACTCAACACGTAGATTAGCATAGACAAAAAATAATAATTTGAAACCAGAGCAGTTTTGATTCTGAAATAGTTTTTTTCAGCCCCACATCAAGTCTTGGTGATTCTCAAATGGTCAAAGCCAATACTGGATGTCCACAGGGTGGTGTTCTTTGTCCACTGCTGTGGTGTCTCGTGGTTGATTCACTTCTGAATGAGATTGGTCACTCGGGGTTGGATTGCATTGGTTATGCTGATGATATTGTCATTGTAACCAAGGGGAAGTTTCCGGATACTGTTTGCTGTATCATGCAGAATGCCCTTAAGAAAGTTGAGTCTTGGTGTTCTTCCAGGGGTCTTTCCGTGAACCCTGCGAAGACACATATGATTGCCTTTAATAGAAAGAGGACCATTATCTCAAAAAATATCAAGTTTTTTGGTCATAACCTCACTTGTTCAAGTGAGGTTAAGTATCTTGGTGTCTATCTGGATGAGAAACTCAACTGGAGGAGTCATCTTGATTATTGCATTTCTAGGGCTAAAAGGGCTTTTTGGGCCTGTAGGAATGCTATTGGTAGGTCTTGGGGTCTTAGTCCTATGGTTATCCGCTGCATTTACTCCATGATCATTTGTCCAATGATCACTTATGGTTCTATTGCCTGGTGGTCTAGGACTAGGCTTGACACTGCTAAGAAGAATCTTAATAAGATTCAAAGGATGGTGTGAGTCGCGATGACTGGTTGTTTAAGGACAACACCAACTGGAGCTTTAGAGTTACTCTTGGGCTTTATCCCTCTGCATATGCGCATTGAGGCTGAGGCTATCTTATGTGTAAAGAGGTTAAGAAGTTTTGGGCATTGGAATAATTATTCCAATTATCTGAACTGGAAGCATCTTAATAAGGAGATTTCGGATCACCCGCATTTTATTATGCAGTGTGATAAGGTTCTCCCTAGGTATGCTTTTTCTAAGCCGTATATTATCCGCTTGCCCTCTAGGGACATTTGGATGAATACTCCACCTTGGGGTAATACGAATCACATTAAGTGGTACACTGATGGCTCCAAGATTGATAATGGCACTGGTGCTGGTGTTTGCTGTCCTGAGGATGGTACTTCACTTTCCTATCCTTTGGGGAGGTATGCTACTGTCTTTCAGGCTGAAGTCTTTTCGATCCTTATGTGTTGTAGGACTTGCATGAATAGGGGCTATAAGAATCGATATATTGACATTTATTCTGATAGTCAGGCTGCCCTGTTGGCTTTACAGAAGTCAGTAATGACTTCTTCTCTTGTTTGGGAGTGTTATTTCACTCTTTGTGCTCTTGCTGATAACAATAAAATCTTCCTGTATTGGGTACCAGGTCATGCTGGTATCCTGGGAAATGAGTTAGCTGATGAGCTGGCTAGGAAGGGTTCTGATACACCTTTTATTGGTCCTGAACCTGTCCTGAGTATTTCTGGTAGTTTGTTGAGGGGTACTATTTTCTCCATCATGAGAAACTTGCAGTACTCTACTTGGCTCAAGACTGAGGGGAGCAGGCATGCTAAAGAGCTTAACTGTGGTAATCCTAGTGCAAGGGCTAAGGAGCTCATGAAGGTCAATAGTTATGGCATCAGCAAGGTGATTGGTCTCCTTACGGGACACTGTCGCTTAAAAAGAAATCTTTATTTTATGGGTATTGCTAGTGATCCATTTTGTAGGGGTTGCAAGTACAAGGAGGAAACTGCAACACATATTTTATGTGAATGTGAAGTCTTCTCTGCCTATAGGTTTGAGCGCACTTGGGGCGGCATATAATTGAGCCTTGGGAGCTTCAGGATATTCCGGTTAGGTGTCTGCTGGGTTTTCTTTCTGCCACAGGTCTTTTTAAAGATTAGGTTTTGTGGGTTAGTACAATAGACCTCTGGTCGCAGTGCTTGGTTTCTTGTAAACCACCCGCTTATAATTCATTCATTCATTCAACGGTGGACCTTAAAGTAGTTCCCTTTAGCCAGTAATTCAAATATACTCATTTATTTTATAACTCACTCATTTAAATACCGACTTATTTGATACAATTTTAAAAGTGAATTACTTTCCTTTCCACTGCAAAGCTGCAGTCATAGCTCCAATTCCAAAAAGTTCCATTCTCCCTGATAGGACTTGAAGGTATCGACCAATATCGTTACTAAATTTCTTAACTTAACTATTTAAAGCCTTTATCACTCAACACGTAGATTAGCATAGACAGAAAATAATATTATGAAACCAGAGCAGTTTTGATTCTGAAATAGTTTTTTTCAGCCCCACATCAAGTCTACAGACTTGTTGAGCACGTCAGCAACAACGCTATTAAACAAGAACGAAAAATTGTGTGGTTAGCATAGATTATTAACACTTTCCAACAGTACATATTTGTTGCATCATTTAGCATTCATCGTACTTTGTCTAAATCATCACACTACAGACAAACAGAAGTAAAATACAGGAAATAAAATATTGAACATAAGTAAAAAAAAAAATTAGTTCATAATCACTTCTATATGCTGTTGGAAAGTATAAAAAATGTTTAACACAAACAAAAATGCAATTCCATAAACTTCCATTTGTAGCCCTTATGTAACAGAATATTTTTGTTCGGCCTTTTAAATTCTAATGCTAATCATTACTACATTCTATAGAAAGCGTTATTTGAACATTTAAATGCTAAATGTCAATTTCATTATGCTTTCTACAAAATAAATGTATTAAGATGATATTTATAGAAATAACTCTCATAGAAGCAATGCTATGGAATCATTTTTAGGGTTATCCCTGCACATAAACCAGCGGTTGTATTTACCTTATTTACATCGGGAATATTCCATAAATGACTTGTAAAACGTATATCAATTACAAAAAATTACCATAATATTTCCGAACGTTAAAGAGTGAACAGACAGACTGACAGAAAGACAGACATATAGATGAACTCATGTCATAATCACTCGTAAACAGCGTTAGAAAAAAATGTTAAAAACGATTAGACTAAATGAAAATGCAGTTACAGCAGTTTCCAGTTACAGCTATTAACACAAGTGAAATTTTTTGTGTGCCTCTGTAAATCTTAATGATAATCATATTACATTATGTAGAAAGCCTTTTCTTGTGCATTAAGTCAAAATGCTTTGAAACTCTTTCGAGTGTTCGAGTAGAGTACCCGGTGGTGATATTTACCACATTTTCAACAGTGAACATTCCACAGTGAACATGAACAGCATATATCATATTTACGAGGGGTTAGAGCGAGTAAAGATAGACAGACAAACAAACCGAAATCATAAGCACATTTTTACTTTGTTAGAAAGCATAAAAAAATAATATACTGAGACAGTTTTAATTTATATAAAAAAAGATGTTTGGCAAAGTTTAGCTTAATGGTTTAATTTTTAAACTTTTGTAATATAATTCGTCTCCTCTTCTTTTTAAATTAATTTACAGTTATCTTCTTGATTGAATTTTCCTCGTTAAAGTGAAAGATGCCCTTTTACAGAACTACTTTGACAAGTTTGATGTTCCTCAAGGTTCCGAAATCAGACCCATATTAATCAACACACACTAATTCACAGTTTACCCTAGCCTTTCTGTAGCAATTTTTGTGGACGATATCTGTAATTTCGCATCTAGCGTAAACAGGCTTTGCACAATTTCGGCAATTTCCCATCACCTATTTTTTTTTTTCGAAATGGTTCTTCAAAAGGATAATTGCTCTTAATATTGGAAAAATTGAAGCTATTCTACTTTTACGTGGATTCTACTTCACGACACATGATACAGGGGATAAATGTCGAATTAAATCATCTTGCTCTTCCCTACTATGGTGTGAACATTGCAAATACTTTGGATTTTTGGATGATCAAAGCCTTACTTTCAAACACAACAGATTATCATGACGCGTACTAAATTCCGAATTCTTAATACTCTTTATAGCTCAGAATAGTAATTTAACCTTTAAGAGCAAGCTCCTTCTTTACATAACTATTTACGTCCCATTTTTACATGGTCTATACGTGCGTATGGTGAAGTCACATGCAACTAAAATTTAACAACATGCAAATTTATTAAAACACAAAATGCAACAATTTAGCAAGTACTCAATATAACCTAGTACGTGAAATTTTCGTATTTATAAGGAGCTACTATATATAACGACTTCATTCAACACTTTAATGTTCAGCTCTTTTTTGCTCCTGAAGCTATAGACAACTCAACTTTAAACACACTTGCTTCATATGACCACAATTGTCCTAATAATAGGAGTAGACCCAAAAGGAGCCTACATCTTAACTCTCTTTAGACTTTATATTTTGTGCTTTTGTTTTTCTTTAAATATTTTTCCTTCAATTAGTATTAATAGAGCTGAGTTCCAGACCATCGCCAATTACGCACAGTACTAGTGCGATGTTAAACTCAACCAACCAACCAACTCATATTATTATTACTAATTATTATTATTTCGTTTATTTATACATTAAAAAAAAAAAAACAGTAAAATTGGATTGTAGGCACTTCTGCCTCAGAGCAGAAGTTGCTCTTTTCAAAACAAGTGTAGACAGCTTTTAATTCCTCCATAAAAAAATTAAAAATTGTTCAATTGAAATACAAAAAAATCTTGCTGACCCTAAGCTTTCAATGAGAAGTTTAATGATGTCCTTAAATTTTCTAAATTTTTAACATTTGTACTACAAATTTCTTTTAAACTCCAAAAATTCTTGGACGTTGTTTATTTGTGTACTTTTCTTGCTTTTATTCTCCATTTGGCAATGAACTTAAATTCAAAACAATCCACGCCTTTAGCTACCACCTTTATATAGTTGAAGATGCATGTCACTGACACAGGTTAAAAGTTGTCAACTTTTATAATTTATTCCAAAGCATTGTTAGCCCCGCCTTTTTTTTATACCAATAATTTTATATAATGATTTTCATCTTAATTAATCATTCTCACATATTGGAGTAAAATACACCAATATTATATAGAAATTATGGTGCGAAAAAAAAGGCGGGATATATTATAAAATTTGGCAACTCTGCAGGTTCTCTCATCCAGAAATTTTCAAAGTCGAATTTTTCGTTCGAGTATGGGATCAATGTGATCTATAAATTTAGGAACGACGCAATATTATATATTGATAGAAAACGTCCTATCCCTCTGATAGCAGTAAACGAAGCTTTTAGACTAATTTTTCTGCTGAAATTGAAAGACATGAAATAGCTGTTACATAATCAACTTACTTTAAACGTCAGACAATAAGATTTTCATTAATAACAAGTAAATATAAAATTCTTATTTTGCGTTCATTTATAAGACAAGAAAAATAAAATACAATACAAGAAATGTGCAAACATTTTTTTCATTCATTTCCATAAGAATTTCAAAATAAAACAGAATCCTATTAAACAGTAAAAATTTAAAAAGTAAAATAAAAGATGCTATTTTGTTAAAATATTCATCGTAAGTTTTTTAAACACTTGAAAAATGCAAATTCTTTCGATCCATTCAATTTCTAAATGAATAATTGAAAAAAAAAAAAAAAAAAAAAAAGATTATTTACATTTTACAGTTCGCTAGTTTCTGTAGTAAGTTCTTATATTCTGTCTCTCAAAAAGGAATTTCCGACTAAAGTTGGTGCAATATGCCTTAAAAACACTTTTTTGAGTTACCTGCATTTCAAGACCTATCAAAAAAGGATTTACCCTATTCAAATGTAATTGAACTTTTTGAGTGTATCTTGTTCCGCCGTATTTTCTGTTAAGGGAATTCCTTCTTGTTCATTCTATGGTATATATGTGCTTCAAAAGGAGTTTATTTCGAAACTTGAATATCATGATGATAAAATATATTTTACGCATCGGAATTCCTAAAAATACCCTTTATAAAGTTTTTCAAACGTAAAATGAATACTTTCTTCCTTTAGTATTAATTAAGTTTAGTTTAAAATAACTGATAAAAGAAGCTTCAGGGTTAAAAACAAAATTAAAGAACTTATTTATTTTTAAATGAAATTTATTTTTCTTAAATTGCGTATAGTTGATTTTACTTATAGTCTCAGTATATCGCTAGAAATATAATATTCTTGCAAGTGCAATTCTTATACGGCTTTCATAAAATTAATGGTAGAAATTCAGATATAAAGATAAAATATCAGTAATATAACTGCATCAATAGTAACAATTTAAGCATAGGCTTTTTGGCCAGAAAATTTAAACAAAAAAATTTCATGAATTTCTGTAGTAGTTTTTAGTGATTAAATAAAATAAAGTCTCTATAAATCCTTTCAGGAAGTAAAAAAAAAGTAAAATTTGGCAACTTTGCTTTAAGCATATTTTCTGACTACTTTTGCGTTACTTTTTTTAGTTATAGAGGCTGTAATGATAACTAGTATTCGATATCTACGATAATCTACATTATTTCTTTTTACGCAATATAGATGACTGTACTGCGTAATATACTAACTGAATCATTTTTACACTCAAAATAATAATTTTCTAGAGAGTTAAAATGCGGTAGAAGTGGACACCTTTGAACGTTTATAGAAAACTTTAAATAAAATGCGAACTGTATGAAAATGTATATTTAATTTACAAAAAGTATTGCATTTTCGATTTCATTAATGCGTGAAAAAAAAAAAAAAAAAAAAAAAAACTTAAAATTTTATCATAAATTATAAACAGATTATCTCCACAAAAGTTGACGTATTCAATAACACTTTGCTTGACATAATATCAGTCAGTATTTAAATAACATTTTAATTACCCCTTCTGTGCATATATTTATAAATATCATGGCTAACCAGATTTTCTTTGAGATATTTACTTGAATTCTGTGTGTCATTTCCAAAAATGCAAATAAATACTAAACGTTTAAAAAATATATTTTTTTATGAATATGATTTCCAATTTTAAGCGTTAATAAAATTTTGTCAAAAATAAATTGATATTTGCTTCACATTCCGAATTTGGGAGAATATTAAATTGTGCACACACTATATCTGGCTTTAGAACACAACTGAGGCAGAATTAAAACAGGGCGTCCATTGCTGGTCATGAGAGCATTTTGGGGCACCAATGGAGGACTCTAAAAAATTCAATGTCTGTTAATGGAAAATCAAAACTTTAGATGAATAAATGCATTTCACATACTTTTTTTAGTCTTGTGAAAGCAAAAGTTTCTGTAGTTTAAAATAAGCAAAGGCAAAATAAACAAAATTTTATTTTATTATTCAAAACTACCAAAAAAAAAAAAAAAAAAAAAAAAAAAAAAAAAGGCAAAATATGACAGAAAGGGCAAACCTCACTATGGTTTCTTTTGATGTGAAATAACTTTTCACTAATGTCCTGATCAGCGGCGTCCTCTCCTTTCTAGAAAATAGAGTTTAAAAGAATTTCATTACACAAGCTTTAAAATCCAAGAATTAATTTCTTTTCCCCGCACTTGTTTATCTAAAAGTACCTTTACTTTTCAAAGCAAATTTACCAACAATCTGAAGGTTTAGCCATGGGCTCTCCTCTTTCACCAATTCTTGCTGATATTTACATGCATTATTTCGAAAATTCTCTCTTTAGAAAATTATCATTTCCATTTTGGACCCGTTATGTATATAATACTTTCACTCTGATCGACACCTCTAGGCACAATATTGATAACGTATTACAGACCATAAATTCACTTGACAATAACATCCAATTTACATTCGAAATTGAAAGTATTGGTTCACTTCCTTTCCTTGATACACTGGTCTCTCGCACTGAAAAATATTTTTGTACTATCGTTTATCGTAACAATTTTACGGTTTCATTACCTCCTTATGCTCGTTCCTGTCATTCTCCTACCCCAAAAATAACCGCATTTTATACTTTTTGCAATCGTGCTCTTAATATTTGTTCAGATCTTGAATCCCACCATTCTGAAATCAAATATTTTAAAACAGTTGCTATTGACAGAGGTTACAACCCTTCCATTATTGATAAAGCTCTTTTTAAATTACAAAATCCCCATATTTCTCGTACTTCTACGTCTAAGTCCTCTTGCAACATCAGTATTGTTTTGCCTTTTTTCCCTACATCTAATTTTGCCATTGCTAAAGTTCTTAAACAATATAACGTTAAAATAATTTTATCACCCATAAATAAATTAATCTTTTCTAGATTAAAAGATCCTATTGATACACACAACTCTTGGGGTATGTATAGTATTCCTTGTCAATATGGACAATCATATATTGGTCAAACAAAAAGTAAATTTAATTTCGCCTTAAAGAACACATGGGTAATATTCAGAAACAAGAAACTAAAAAATCGTCCATTGTTACGCATTATTGGGAAAATAACCATAACTTCAAATTTAATTCAGGTAAAATAATCTGTCAGCCTAAACACTTGCATGAACTTGATTTTCTAGAAGCTTTCCATATCTATAAAAATAACAAAAATATCATTAATTGTGATATTGCTGTACCCCTCTCTCAGATTGTTGAAAAAATTATATAAAATCCACATAATCTTAATTTTTACATAGCTTTCTCCATCCCAAATTCCCATTGGCTTACAGCTCTAGTTTCCTAAATTCCTACTGGTTGCTACTCTGACTCTATAATCCGCTTCCCGACCTATTTATATGAGCAATAATCCACTTCGTCATTCTATACTGATGACGGTACGCTTTACACTACCGAAACTGCAGTCTGCACTTAACAGTTTTTACATTGGTGTTTTTAACGTTGTGTTAATATTGATATAGAAAGTGCATTTGTTTTTATTTAAACAAGTCATATTCTAAAACTTATTTCTGGAAACATTTGTAGTTTAAGACATTAATAGTAGATTGTAGAGAATTAATTTTAATTATTAGTAGAGGATTGTAGCACCAATACTGAACGAGGATAGAACCTTCGAAAGAATTTGAGAACTCGTTTTCAGAGTTAATATTTTAAAGTCTTCACTATTGTGCATTTATCTTTTTGTTATGATTTTTTTTTTTTTTTTTTTTTTTTTTATTAACCCTTCTTTTCTTAAATTTAACATTTTTATTAGTTTAACAAACACATGCTATATTGGACAATTTCTTTCAATTAAGTATCAAAACATTTTAAAATTATGCTAATTCAAAAAACATTCAATATAATCTGAAAACAAAGAATTTGTAAATGATGCAAAAATACAGAATGAAAGAAAAGGTCGTTAGCACTGATAACAGTAAACGAAGTTTATAAATGATTGTTCATGTTTAAGTAAAATAGTCTGATGTGTCATTCACACCACTATCTCTTACCCTACATTTCAATGCTAAAAATGCAGATTGCAGCTAAAGAGGTAAGGTAACAGGTACTGTATACGAACTCACTTTAAAAACAATTTAAAATAAGTTTAGGAACACTTTTATTTGATATATAAATTAGTATGAGGAAGGCTATTGTCCCCTACAAACCAGTTTAAATGTAGTGCATGCACTTATAAAAAATTCAAGACTGATATTAAATTGAAAGGTTTATTCAAAAATATTCAGACAATTTTAACGTTTAATACTCCTTGAAACACATCACTCTTGATCAAAACTTTTCAAGTGGTAACCGTAAATATGAACTTCAAAATAAAATATTTGAATTCCCTGGAATTATTTGTGTTTTAAGTTATACTGATAACAGACATACAAACATGTCAACCACTAAACCCTTAACTTTTATATTCAATGGACCTCAAAACGCGATAAAAAAAAAAAAAAAAAAAAAAACTTTAAAAAATCAAACTTCAAGTAATACTTTGTTTAAAATCCAATAGAAAAAATTGTGTTCGCTTTATTTAAGATAGTCCTGTGTATTGTCTATATGCTCTCTAATTATATGCTCGCTACATTTTGTTAACAATATTTATGAGTCAATATGTTTTAAATTATTTTATCTGTCATTCGGCTAAACTCTAGCGTGCGTAAATATTTTCAGAATTTCTTCAAAATATTATAAATTATTCAAGTTCACTATGGAATGTTCCCTGTTTATAATTTATTAATAGGCACTATAAATTAATGAATAGTCCGACAAACAGACGTAGAAACTTAAAAACGACATTCTAGTATTCACATAAAGAAGCAATTGCTAAAATTAAAACAAATGTGGCAGCGTAATGATTTCAGTTGATTTCCTTGATTTCTTATACCTGTGATTATATATTTTTCCCCTGTGCCTTTTTCTCCATGATTTTCCCCCTATTTTTTCCTTATGCAAATTGTAGTGGTTTTATTTGATTAAAAATTAAAACCACATGATGTACTGCCTAACTAGCAGTCGAGTGGTAGCGCTCTGTTCTTCAGTTTTCAGCTGTCGAATTCTAATTATTGTTCAACCATGCTTATCCATAGTACATCGTAATCCACTTTAAGCCATAGATTCCCATTTCAGGACTCTCTATGAGCGCAGAAATGACAGTAGAACTATGCTTCAACCTCAAACCTCAAAAGTACATGCATAGACAAACACTATAGTTTTATTTGCACAAAGATTATGAATTATATTCTAAATTAAATGAAAATTTTAAATATATATATATATTTGATACAACATTCATTTTTCGACATTTTATATGCAAATTTTTCATTTAATAATTTAATATGGGGTTATTACATACTTTATGAAATAAAAAACTAAAAATTAACGTGAGTCCAATCTTTAAAAAAACATTCTATTCTTTAAACATTATTTTAAAAAAATCTATAAAGATTAATCTGTTGATATGTGAAATCGAAACATATGCTTAGTGTTATCATTTATTCTTATTTTTGACAGGAAAGAAAAGCTATAAATTTCACTTACTTAGATATATTACAGCTATTATAGAAAAGCATCACGGTAGATTTTTAACCGAACTTATTTCAACTGTTATTGTATATTTGATTTGGGTAATAATATCGTACTAAACGCACACACATACTATTGCTGAAAATAAATTGTTTTCGGATTTTCTGAAATTTGTTGAAAGTAAAAAATATTATTTATACCTTTATTTATTTATTTTTTTTTACAGATAGAAAGTGAAATATTTTAAATCAGTGGAAGTCAAATCGACCCATACTTCCCACTAGCTGACTTTCCAGCTTTTATGGTGGGCGGTAGAGGTTTTCTTCGATAGAGAAACACTTTTTTTTTTTTTTTTTTTTTTTTTTAATACTGAAATGGAAAGAATGCTTTATTATGTTATGACAATGACGTTAGACAATGACGTTATTCATCTTTAAAATTTAGAATTATGACATCAGAATTACAAAAACCTGTATATATATTTAAAATATGTTTTAAAATGCTATAATCAAAAGACAATAGTTTGATTTGCTATAATTTTAATTTTTTTGACAAAAATAAAAATTTGCTTGTCGCAAAAATTTAGACACGATTATGAGTTTCTGTGAATATTTGCTGGCATAGGCAAATTTGAAATCGATGATGTCACAGATTTTTAGTACTTAAATTCTGCAAACGATATCGCTTCGTAGTCGACATGCCGCGAGCTAAAATATTCAAGGGAATGAGGTTTCAATGATGTGGCAGCTGAAAGCTGAAGGGAAGCGCGTTTCAGAAATTTTGGCTATTATTGATAGATCCAAGAAATCTATTCATCGAGTTTTATCTCGTGGTTGTGAATATAAAGCAAAATGTAGATCTGGGAGGCCACGTGTAAGAAATCTTTGTATCAGGATCACCTGATACAAAGACTAGCGAGTATCCAACAAATGAGTGTACGTGGAGTTCAAAGGCCATCGGGACTCTCTGTATCAAAGGATACGATTCGTACACGAATTGTGGAAAAAGTAACAACAGTTTGTAGCAAAATGTAAAAAAAGCAGCTCTGAAGCCACACCATAAGTTACAAAGAATGTTGCGGGCTCCAAAGCATATGTCATATGGACAGAAATGGCTATTAGTCATATTTTGCGATGAAAAAAAGTAGAATCTAGATAGTCCAGATGTCTGGTCATCGTATTGGCATGATTGCGGAAGGAACCTCTAGGTTTTTTCAGTCGGAGATAAGGAGGGGGCTCGGTGATGATTTGGGCTGTCATTTGCTATAATGGACAAGTATCTCTGACCTTTACCAGTGGTCGTCAAATATCACAGCATTTATACAAAGACATTAAAAAAGAACTTAATGCCATTTGCTGAGCTTCTAGGCAATTTCAATGGCAATTTCAACAAGATAATGTTTCGATCCACACTGCAAACAATACAAAATTTTGGTTTAATCCTCATAATATAAGAGTTCTCGACTGGTCAGCATGTAACACAGATCTTAACCCTACAGAGAATCTTTGGGGCATCATGTCTCGCAAAGTTTATAGCAATGGTAGGCAACACTTTTCTGTACAGGAACTCAAGACATCTATTGAGGATGCATAGTATGACATCGGTCTCCAAACTATGCAAAATTTAGTTTTTTCGATGGAATCTCGTATTTATGAAGTAATACAGAAGCACGGATGCACAATTAGATTTTAAAAGTTGTTTATTTAGATTTTATTTAATTTTTGTGTAAACTTTTGAGACAGTATTATATTTTTGTTACCATTTAATTACTTGCACTATGTACAGTATTACTTTTCATTGCTATAAATATTGTTTATATGCACAGCACATTACATTCAAGCTATGTTAGGAAAATTGATTAAATGTTTTTCGAAATCTGCATGAATTTCCTCATTGTCTAAACTTTTGCTTCGTACTGTACTAACACTAACATACATAAAAACGTAGGCAGCAAATATAAAATGGTTGATTTCCCCTGTTTCAAACTATCTAAAAAAAGAAAAAAAACTCAAATAATTTTAACATATAGAAATAGCTGTGCTGTATAGAAATAGCTGTGCAACTTTTTATGTCTTTATTAATTATGAATCTTTCACAGGGACACACCAAAGTTTTTCTTATCATTGCGGCCTGTAGGGTGAATTTCGTTTAAAGGCATTTTAACACCATAACTCTGAATTCAACAAAATAAAATTAGCTGACATTATTGACATGCTTAAACTCATGTTGTTTTCTGTAGAAAATATGTGCGCTTATGACTAATAAGTAATATACAGGACCGTATGAAAGTGTTCCGGCAATGTCACGTAATAATCAAAATTATGTGAAACTTTGAACATTTAATCATGAAAAACAAAGATTAAGTTCAATAGTTTTTACTGGTGCATACAATGTTTATAGTTTGTTTAGAAATGTACATAAAAGAATTTCGTGACATTAGAGCCTACGGACAAATATTTATTTAAGAGCATTTTAACGTATTTAGGCTGCATTCAACATAACGGAATTAAAAGACATCAACATGATGCTTAAAAACGTGTTTTCTCTAAAATAAATTATGCATAGACGTAATAATTTATTTACAAGACCACACAAAAGAAATCGATGACATTTTTAATCATTCAAAAGATGTAAATTTAGGTTGAAAAATTAGGGAATTTTAACTAGTTAAGTGTATTCTTTTTATTGGTGTATATAATTAATAACTGTGCCTCCTTTTCATGGGTACACAAAAAAAAAAAATTTCATGCAAATGACAATCTGTAGACGGGATTTCTTAAAAGTGCATTTTAACATTGTTACACCCCAATAAATAAAATAAAATGTTATTAGAATGTTTAAAAACTTTTTTTTTTTTTTTTTTTTTTTTTGTGGATAATTGTGGGCATAGAATTGGTAAGGAGTTTACATGACGGTTACACAAAATATTTCTAATATGTTATGCAACTGAGCTTTGCATACTTGGAGATAAACCATTCAGAGACCCACTTTTCTACTTTTTCATACGTTGTGAAATGTTACTTAAAACATGCGTGTGCCATCGAGTTGAACAAGTAGTAAACTGAAATGGCATGGTCTGTTGTATTCGACAGGTGAGCTGATATTTTGCAGGCATAATACTTTAACGTGTCTTTATCATACAGAAAAATTACCTGGCCGTATGTTTTTGTCCCTTGTGGTCGTTTGACGATCAAATTATGGTTCAGATTGACTATTTATTGTCAGCAGCGTCTTTTCTAACAGTTTCACAAGATTTTAGTAGTTCATAATGTTTTCCGTTGTTTGTTTTCAAACAGTTTCGATTGATATGGCCGTTCATTGTCGTTCTCATTAAATTTATATCTTTTAAAACGTTTAAACCACCGTTGACATATATCATGAGATGGAAAACGTTCATACAATAATTTTCAACTTTTTTTTTTTCAGAATAAAGATAATTTTTACTTTCTTCTGCATTTATAAGAAGAATGTATTAGATTCTTGAAAATTTTCGACTTTTAATTTTCCATAGATTTACGATTTTTGAGAGGACCTGAATTCAGTTTGACCATTTTTAAAAATATCTGTATGTCGGATTATGTATGTGTATTAACAAATTTTTGTAGGAACTCTATCGTACGGTGAAATGCATGAACTTTTATGGGATTTTGAATTCATTTAGACCATAATGCATTTTATCATCTATCATGCTTCAGGAAGCGCTTCTGCAGTATCAATCCTCCATTTATGGGATGGAAATAGATCACTTCTATAGTGAATATAAGTGCACCAAACTTTACAGGGTGGCAAGAAAAAACTTGGACGAAGTTTCAAATGAAATTCCTGTAACTACCACTAAAGATATATATTTATTTCATTAAGTATTGTTCCTAGAAATCGACTAAACAGGTGTAAGTAAGTTCGTTGTGATAACCGTTATGGTTAACAAACGATCTGCCCTACTTAAATTACATAAGCAAGGAAAGAAGCAATGTGAATTTTTTTTTCAACTATTGAAAGTGCCTACGCAGACGGTTTCATACACAATCAAAAGGTTTAAAAAACTTCGACATGATGATGACAGGCCAGGAAGAGGAAGAAAGCGCGCAGTTAACGCATCAAGAAACCGGAAAGTTATCAAAAACCAATCTCAACGAAATCCTAGGATTTCAATGAGAAAGGTTGCTAGAGAGATAAAGATCAACAGAGACACCGCACGCTTGATGGCAAGAGTTGAGCTTGGTCTTCGCCCTTACAAAATGAAAGAGGCTTAAAAGCTAACAGCAGAGAACAAATACACAAGACTTCAATGGTGTAAAGAACTGTTAAAGCGAGCCGCAGGTGATCGATGGCAAACATTTGTCTTCACAGATGAGAAACTGTTCTCGATTGAACAAGCTCACAATAGCCATAATGATAGAGTTTGGTCAGCAGAAGCACCTGGACCTTCTTGCATTGTTGAACCGCGTCAACGAACCCAATCAGTAATGGTTTGGGGTGGGATATGTGCTAGTGGGAAAACACCACTCGTTTTCGTTAATCAAGGGATAAAGATTAATCAACAAACATATCTCAAACTCATTTTGGAAGATTTTGTCTTACCTTGGTCGCAAAAGTTCTTTGGAAACTAAAGATGGACCTTCTAGCAGGATTCCGAACCTGCACACAGAGCTAAACGCACTCAAGATTGGCGCAAGACAAATTTCCCTGACATCACTGGAGCTCAAGAATGGCCACCGTATTCCCCAGATTTGAACCCAATGGATTATTCTGTTTGGTCCATCTTGGAGACAAGGGAGTGTGCTAAACCTCATAAAACTTTGGTATCCCTAAAGAAATCCTTATGCAAACAATGAGATAAAATATCAGTAAGTGAGTTGCGGTCTATACCCGAAAATTTTGTGACACGTTTAAAGCTCTGTATTAAGGCTAAATGTAGCCACTTAGAAAATTTTTAAATATATTAGACAAAATAATGCATTCATATTTATTTTGAAGTTTGGTCGCAATATTTTCATTAGCATTAAAGTTATAATGTATCATGTGTGTCCAAGTTATTTCTTGTCACCCTGTATATATAAAATTCTTCTAAAGATCAATTTTGCCAATTACATTTGTATGCATATTAGACAATAAGTGTCGCTGAATATTGCAATTTTTCAGATTTACAGAAGTTTCTATAGTGTATTAATGTCTCAAATATAATAAATACGACGACTATTATGAAAAGCTTGGTCTGAGAGGATGTCAGTTGATTTTAAGCGATAATATACAGTATTTTTGTTTTTCATTTACGTTAAGGTCATACTTCAGCTTCTGTTGTATACAAATTTAGCAAATGTATACAAAGGCATCAAACTTAATATGTAAAATGTTTTTTACAACAACAAAAAAAAAAAAAGCTGACGTGATTTAATTCTATATCGGCTAATAGGTGGCGTTGTTATGCTGCCATATTTATATTTTATATGGTTTTCTAGAAAATTAATATATTTCAATGATATAGAAGAAAATTTTGCAATGACCACTGCACATTAGTTTAAATAAAGAAACCGAAGCTTAATTTAGTTTTCTAAGTAATAGATGTCCTACATTAAATTTTGTGTAAAACAGAATTTAATTTAGAACGAAGTTTTTTTTGTCTGATATTCTATATGAAAATACGTGGTGAACTGTGCTGCGATCCTTAGCAATGGGCTACTATATTAATTTATTAAAATTTCTTGCGTACGTTTTCCCTTTTTCAAAAATAATAATAATAATAATAATAATAATAATAAGTAACTTTCATACGATAAGGAAAAAATGTTTTTAGTTGGATTAAATATACAAAAGCATAAAAAAAGATTCTATACCTTATAATAGGATGCAGAGTACCTTAGCAATAACTACTATATCCACTAATTAAAATTTCTCTTCCGAGTTTTCAACAAATTTTATTTTTAATGCTCATTTTTTATTTATTTTTAATATTTTTTTACTCGTTATCAAAGGGAGAAAAAATGGAAAAGTTTTCATTTGGTCTGTTTTGTCTAAAAGCAATAGTTCTGTCGTTTTAATAATTGAACGTATTTGTTTTAACATAAATAATAACTCTCACTAATATATGTTAGTATTATATTATAATTTTCATATATTTTGTAGGTATAACATTAACATAAATTAGTGACAGCTCGTTAATTAATGCCATAAAGTTTATTAGCAGTGTTATTGTTATTTTAGTTCCTCGTTATACCAAAGTTATGGGAAACTTTTTTTCGATCTCGATTTTTTCGCGGTTCTATAAATTTTGAGCTCTGAGGAATTGTTATTGTAGCTGTCTGAAATGTAATCACTTTATCCGTTTGTTCATTTGTTATTTTTTTCGTATGTTAGAATGTTAGTTTGTTAGTTCGTTAGTGTGTTGCTTTGTATTCGCACCTCATCCTAAAAACATAGAATTGCAAAGAGATAGCAATTATTTAAAATATCAGTTTGGACACCATTCATTCAGAAGAAACTAATTTTAAAACTTTGTAAGTTACGATTTTTATTACATTTACGATATTCTTAACATGTGTTGATTGGTTGATTGGTCGGTTGGGTTTAACGTCGCACTAGTACTGCGCTGTGGATAATTAGTGACTGTCTGGGGCGCACCTGTAAGGATGGTCCAGAGACATGAAATCATAATTTTTATCCTCTACGGAGGGGATGGCTCCCCCAACTTTGGCAACACCCAAAGGTATAATTTGGATGGGAATTTGGAGACCATTGCGGCCACGACGGGTTTTGTGTAAACAAGCCACCATTTGTGTACACGACGGTTTTCGGCCAGCTTGAGTATCAAACCTGCAACCTTCCAATTACGAACTCGGTGCTCTACTGACTGGGATACTGCGGCCCCGAATTTGGACAAAATTTCGCATAAACGTGGATTATGAGGATTATTGTTATTGCATATATATTGAACTAGCTTTAGAATATTGTTTATGATGCTTCATGAACGTTACTGACTATGAACATTCTACTTTTAAAATTTTGTAAGTTGTTCGAATTTTATGATTTCTTTAAGGTAAAGCTAGGAGAGTTAGCGAACAATTCGAAAGAAAGATACAAATAATCCAAGTATTATTTTTTTTGCTAAACTATATCTGAATAATTTTGAATTAATTTGTATGCAAAGGCATAGATTCGCATGCAAATGCATTCGAATGCTGCATTACTATTTTCTTGTTATGCTATAAATTAAAGCAACAGCTATAATAAATGTAAGAGAGCTATTTTGCAAAATCTCTCTTTATAAGTTAGGAGAGATTGCCCACATCAGTAGGAGAAATTGCGCTTAATTATAACTACAATTAAATTACTAACAATAATAATTGCACGTAAATGACATTTTTGTAAGGTTTTGTAAACAAATATTTTGTATTAGGAGTGGCTATTTCAATTTAATAATTAAAAAATATATATAAAAAATTAAAAGAAAGGAATTAAAAAATTTTATTTAAAGGAAAAAGTTTTAAAAAATCATTCAAAAAAAAAAAAAAAAAAAATCATATAATAAAAAATAATATTTATTTACTAGATAACACGTTTAACTTAAAATTAGTACAGTTCCTTTTCAGTTTGAATGTTTTCTTGTTTGTTGACCTAATCTGTCATTGTCCTACAATTGTTGCACATATTGTTGTTAAGGGTGCAGCTTTCGTGTAACCAACTAAAATAAGTAACTTATAAAACTCATGTAAACATATGAAAAATTAATTAATTCGAAAATACTTTGAAATGTTACCATTCTATAGAAACTCCTATGAATAGTTGTGAAAATTCAAGCAATCACTTTTGAAAACGACACTAAATAACTGCGTTTTACTTTAGACAGTTTAAACAATCAACATTCATATTCAAGACAGCACTCCACTGTTAATGTTATACAACTATCTGAAGTCCCAGTGCGACCACTCTACTACTTCCAGCTGATCCTCTATATGCTGAATCTCTCCTACCGCGTAATCTCGCCTAGCTTTACCTAACGTGGGAAATTAGAGCTACATTTTGCATAAACGTGCGTTATGTGTATTATTTTGGTTATAAACAAGTCGGCTTACAGTCGGCAGCAAAAGTATCCGAGCACTAGAAATAATTCCTATATAAAAAAGTCCACTTAATACAGTTTTGTTAAAAATAAATCCATGTCTAATACTGTACTTAGTAAGTCTAAGAACATGATTGACAAGAATTTATTCAATGAAATAGTATTAAGCGCACTTTTTCTATATGGGTCATTCTCTGAAAAGTGGTCATTTCATGTCCCAGTAGTCTTGAGGGTATATTTTTAAAAGCACAAAAACAAAACGTTGTTTAAACTATCAATATTAGTTGGTTTTACATATAAACTGTTATTCTTTGGTTATTGGAATTCAAATATAATTTTTAAATAATTTTTAAAATGCAAAATATCATTCCCTCACTGTGTCCCCATTCCCACATGTAAGTAAATAAAATGGTTTCTATAGTATTAAAGCATGTATATTTGGATTATTTGAATTAAAAATTTATTAAACATACTTTAATAAATATTTATCCATTATACTACATTTATATATTATGCAATGAAAGAAATTAGAAGACACTTTATTGTTGTCCCTGGTATTAGATATCATTCCCTCATCAAACTATAATCACACCCCTACTTACTCCATTAATGGCAGCCCGTGCTTTATATAAGTCAAACTTAATTTGTATAGCAGCAAAGTAAAAAGCCATGTTGTGTTCTGTTCGAAACATTTTACAATGAGTTGCATAAGGCTCTCAAACGTTAGATTGAAATACAGTATTTTTATTATACGTCATTCCCTCACTCATTATAAAGTTAACTAAAATAAATCAAATTTGCTTTTTTATGATATTATATTAATAAAAATATGTTTTAATAAATATTTAGTGTTTGAAAATATAACTAAACTTAATAATATTTTTATAAAGTAGTTTTTAGAAGAAATTTGTCATTCCCTCACAGTCATTCCCTCATTTTTCTAATTAATAAAAGTAATTGCTATATCAAAAATTATCAGATACAGTTTGGTTTATATTATTTTTTTTATTAATTGTAACATATGTGTAAATGTACAAAAATAAAAAAAAAAAATTTGGAGCAATTTTATTTGGACTAAGGTTTTATCTTTTTTACTTAAAAAAAAAAAAAAAAAAAAAAAAAAAATGCCCACTTTTCAGAGAATGACCCATATAGAATTTTTGCTAGTGCTCGGATACTTTTGCTGCCGACTGTAGCTATAAAATACCACTTATAATATTATTATGAAAATTATTTTAAATAAACATTGTAATTATAGTTTGCTTAAAAAGTTCATCCAAGCCATCTAATTTTTTCATGCTATTATATAGAAATACTCAATTTATGTACTGTCAGTGAAAAAAAACCTGTGCATTATACACTGTTAAAATTGGATTCTTTAAAACTGAGCTAAATTGTCTCAAAATAGCTCCGAAACAATATATATTTAAATTTGAAAACCCATGTACTCATTTTTAAGTGTATTGAAATGCTTAAAAATGGGGTTGACTAATAAGAATCCCAATATCCCCATGTTTGACACATCAATATACTCAAAAATGAGTACATTGGTTTTCAAATTTAAGTATATATTGTTTCGGAGCTATTTTGAGACACTTTTTCTCATTTTTAAGAAAGCATTTTTAACAGCATACCATATATCTGCTTCAATAAAAACAGTTAACACAAGAAAAAAGTCACATATGAAAATATAAGATACATAGAGTATACATAATATAATTACGATTAATTAATTTGAAATAATTACTATATTTTAAGAATAAAATAACAGAAATAAAATCAAACAGCTAAAAATCCTAATTAACTGTTTATTCAAAATTACCTGTTTTCTTTTCATAATGCAAACAATTCATCAAATCAAGTTAATTATCCACAAAGATTATAAAGTAATTTAACATAAAAAATATTTTTTTATGCTTAAATATATATATATATATTCCAAGTATGTTTCATTTTTTTTTCGATCAGGAAACAACATGATTTTTTGCTAATTTAAACACTCAATTTTCTTTTTCGAATGAGATGAAATTCCAAACGCAATTTACATATGCAAATGGAAATTGTTGTTTTATTTCAAAATACGAGTAACAAAATGTGTTCGATTGTTTATAAAATTACATGTTATCTTCTCATAATGTAAACAGTTCAAGTTAATAATATTATTCAAGAATTGAAAATTTTTCCAATTATTTTTTATCTATTTATTTTTTTATTTATTTACTTATTATTTTTTTAAGAAATAACATTTCATTTCTTGGAATTTTTTCGTTATAATTAATGGATAACAGTTTTTCAAACGTAATTATTAAAATACGAAAACATTTTCCTATTTTACCTTTATTTTCTTCTTTATTCAATAGGAGAAAATATTAGATTTGTTAAAAATTTCAGATTTCAGGTTTTCGATGCATTTACACCTTTTGACAGAACCAGAACACGATTTGATTATTTTTAGAAAATGTCTGTCTGTATTTCTCTGTGTGTGAGTGTGAAAAAAAGTTTTTACAGCTCTCTTTCAAGAAATAATGCATACAATTTCATATAAATTTATATGTATTCTCAAATTAACATAGATTAGTGAATATCAAACAGGATTGATTCCCTGCACGGGTACGAATGTTTAATATTTTTCGAAGAAATCTGCAATATTTTTAAAATGAATGATTAATACATAGATCTACAATAATCTAAAAAAAAAAATGTTGTTTTTAATTATATCCAACAAGGTTGAAAAGTTTTAATGACTGTGGTTTTTCTGTCTGTCTGTCTGTCCGTCAGTCTATCTGTTCATATGTCTGACTGTCCACGCTTTAACTCCCTCAAGTATTCATGAAATTTCTTGAAACTAATATATGTTATTAAAGTTCCCCACATAGCAATTTTAGTTTGCAGCAAAACTGCAACAGTCTTGCTTTGTAAGCCAACAAACTTGTAGCAAGTTCAGCGTAACAACTTGTAAGTTTATAACAAGTCTGAAGCAAAATAATGCAAACTCCTAAGTCACCATAAGCAAAATTTGCAGCAAACTTGTCGTGCAAGTTGAGATCTTACTGTATTAAATTTGTTGCAAATTCGTTGCAAACTAGTAGAAAAGTTAGCATTGTCGTATCAAGATTACTGTAAATTCATTGTAACAAGCAAACTTGTCATGTCACAATAACTGCTGACGCATTGCAAACTAAGATTCTTGTTACATCACACTATTTGAAAATACGCATAGAAATATGTAAACATAGCACATATTTCACAGAAGCCTTGTCAATATAGGACTTCGAACATTTTGGAAGCCACGTGGACAACGCACGCTCCTTCCTTCAATAAACAACGCAAGAAAGAAACTGTTGCGGAACCGCTTTAATATCAGTCTTCAAACCGTATTGTTGTTGAATGTCAAATATTTACATAGCAATTTTAGTTTGCAGCATAAATGATGCGAAAGGAAAAAAATATTAATTAAAACGAAAGATAGATTTATGTTCCGTCAACTTTGCGGCAGTTTCACAACAGATTTGTCGCGTCAAATTTGTCATAGCAAGGTAATATCAAGAAAATTCAAACTTGCTGCAAATGTGCTTGCTATCTGGGTCACTATCGGATGTTCCCTATAGGGTGAAACCCTCTACTGTTCTGTGTACAAGGACACCGAAAGTACTCCAGAGCATTGTGTTTTATGAGAGTTATTTCTATAAACTATATTTAGTATTTTTACGTTACACAAATCTTGGTGAAATTAAAATATGTTATTTAAGTTCACTATCGGATGTTTCCTATAGAAAATGGAGTAAGTAATATCACTGGTTTGGGTATCGGGACATCCAGAATTATTTCAAAGCTTTGCATTCTATGAGAGGTATTTCTATAAGCCAAATTATTATAACTTTACTTTGCACATTTTCTTAATGAAATATAAATGTCTACTTCATTCAGAATACTTTCTGAATTTATTTTAAAATACTTTTAATATTAAAATATTATAATTAAGTTAGTTGAAATCGCTGAATAAAATTATTTGAACTTTTAATTAATAAGCCGAGAAGTTCTGTTCTCCAAACTGGTAGACAGGAAGTGCCGGGTTCAATTCGAGGTCATGGTTGTCGATCCTCATGTTCTCAGTCGGCTTTAACACGTAAAGTACCATCACGAAATTATTATTAATATAAAAAGTTATTTTAATCAATGATTATATAAAAAAATAATTATTAATATATCATAACTAAAAACTAATTTAATTATCAAAAATATTTTTTTAATAATTAATTTAGATTACTCAATATCATTTTTTGGGATTTTAATAGAAAAACTATTTCAATATACTTTGTAATATAAAAAGATATCATTTGTCATGATTACAGAACAAAGAAATAATTAAAATTATATTATTTAAATAATCTAAAATAAAATTTCACATTAAAATATACACAATTTTACTAATTAAATTAGCCAAGCTTTCTCAAAACTATCCTTTAGTCTATTATTCGAAAAATGTATTTCAAAAAACATTTACTTAAAAAATATTTTTTTCTATTAATTATGGAAAATATTAAAAAATATGAAATCAAAAATTAATTTAATTATAAAAAACAGAATATTTAAAAATTAAGATCAGTTGATTTTTCTTTTTCAATATTCTTTAATTTTTTTTAGCTATTATTCATTTTTCCTTTGAATTATTATCTATAAAAAAAAGTATTTAAAAAAGTTTCTTTTTATTTATTTATTTTTTTTTTTTTTAAGCTTAGTTAAAAAAGGTAATTTAATTTTTTAAAATACATATTTTTAATAATTAAATAGGAAAGATCCCTTGATACTATTATTTAGACTTTTAATAATAATAATAATAATAATAAAACTGTATTTTGTACTAGTTTCTATTAAAAAAAAAAAAAAAAAAAAAAAAAAATCATATTACAAGCGGAAAAATATTTTGTGTTATTTATACAGACGATAATTCAAACTTAAACAAAGTCATATTTGAGCAAGTGTCTCGTCTATGCCTCAGATTTATTTTTAAAATTAGTGTGGCACTCACACTATTTTAGACTAAAATTTGATAACAATGTATGTTTTCATTAATATTGACTGCCAAATTTATACTCCAGTCATAACTTTTGAATTATAACCCACTAATATTTTACCAGAAATCGATTTATCAATATGTTGTTAATTTAGGTGGAGGTGTTATTATTATTATTATTATTATTTATTTATTTATTTATTTATTTATTTATTTATTTATTTTATTTTATTTTATTTTATTTTATTTTATTTTATTTATTTATTTATTTATTTATTTTGCAGACTGTACCTTCGTATTGTAAGTTCCGATTTCTAGTTAAAAAATACTTACAACAATTAACTTTGATAACAAAGACATTCCACAAATTATGTGTAGTCTTATATATAATCTGTGAATTCTATATAAAACATATAAAGTACTTAAGATTGACTTATTAAATAAAACTGCGTTAAATAAATACACGAACAAATATTTCGGGCCATTATTCCTGATATATATTTTTTATCGACCCCCGAAAGTATTTTGTAAATTTATGTAAATAAGCAGAAAATAATTTTATTTAATAATTTTATTCCTAGTTCCTGCCTTAGTTCAAAAAATAACTCATCAACTGAATTGCGCTTCAAAAAACCATCTTCCTCGACCTCCCCCCCTCCCCCCTCTGCTTTTCGGAAAAACGGATTAGTCTCTTCCCACCTGTCAAGTTGATGCGTTGGGGAAAGGGATGAATATATCTGTGCGCTTGGAACTCGAGATACTGGTGTATGTGAGCTTCAGCCACGATTCCTCTAGTGTGAGCTTTAGATACGTGAGTTTGGAGCACGACATCTATTTTTCGACGAATTGAAGACAGATATTATGCCAAATAGTGATTTTCTGATGCGCATCCATAGATAATGGGATCGTTATAACATATTAGATTAACTATTTTAGCGCATTCTGCAGTCAAGAACCAAGCATAATTTTTTGCCGTCTTCTTCTTGTGCATATTTTTAGAAGTAAGTATATTTTATTTAAAACAAATTTTATCATACTATCTATCTTCTGTTTTCGATTAAAAAATTGATAATAAAATAGTTGGTTTGGGTGAAATATTTCCTTTTGTAACACCATAAGTGCAATCTGTGACTCAACAATGCTGTTTTGTCTCGAGAAAAAAAAGATATTTCTTCTTAATCTCAAATTTAAATATTTTTTTTCGCAATATAATTTCATCTTTTTTTTTTAGAATTTGTTCTAGTTAAAAAACTAATGTAAATTATTATTCCTTATGCTCGTTTAACCCTTTATCTACTGACGGTACTTTAAAGTACCATTACTTTAAAAAGAGTTTAAAATCAAATTTATAGAAGAAATGTCAAAGAAATTTATAAGAAAGGAACATATGTACCTCACTTTAGTTTCACTACAAAGCATTAGACGATACATATAGCCATTTTTAATCCATAAAGGATTTCATGGAGTGCACTTGCTGTTTTTGCTTGATATTTTTCCCGATCTTCATGTGTGTTATAATTAATTCCTATATTATTTCAAGAATATCCCACTTATCTTAGAAAAAATATGAGGAACATAAAAAGTAAATATTTCTTTACGCATTTTTCATGTTGAAATACTTTCTTCGACCTCTATGTACCAATGGTACACTAAAATGCTACATTACAAAATTATCATTATTTACTTTGATGAGGTGATATGAATGATTTTTAACGTATATATGTTTAAGTAATGCTCTTTAGTAACAAAAAATATATGTTTCAAACACAATTTTTGACTGTTTCAAAATGCAGTAGATAAAGGGTTAAATATGTTTCAATGACAACAAAGTTCTACATTAAAGTATTTTATAGTATAGTAAATAAAAACAAATCCGCATATAAATCAATTTTTATTTGTGATGATGATGATTATTTGTTAAGATGAGTGTTAACTTTTACTAAAGATGACTGTAGGGAAATGAAGACTGTACAAAAATTTAATTTTTGTAACATTGAAAAATTACTTTTTTACATTTAAACGTGCTATATTATATAAATTCTTACTTTTTTTTTTTTTTTTTTTTTTTTTTAACATTTTGAAATTGGTGGTTCCATGTCTGCTACATATTGTTGTGGAGATAAAGGCAAGGCATCATCGCGACTTTTCTTTGCACAATGTATATTAATAGTACTTCAGATTTAACTTCAGATTTGTATGGAGGCTACGAAGGCGAAAATGTGCGACTGATAAATATAAATGCACAGAGAAAAATATATTAAGTATTTTCAGTAATATATCACCTATACAAATACTTCGAATAGTACAAAGGTAATTCTTTCGAAAGTCTTTGGGGAACCACGTTCCTTCCCAAGGATTTTCTGCTTTTAATTATTTATTTATAAATTTTCCTCTCAAAATTATAAAACTATGCCACTTCACATTTTCCTCTCACAAAATAATGCAGGAATTTAATATTTGTTTAAAACAAAACATATACGCTTAATGATCAAATCAAGAGTGTATAGATATTTTGCATAATTGTAGACAATAAAAATTTTTGTAATGTTAGTCTTATATATCGGAAACAATCCTGATTTTTCCAGGTAACTGTTAATAATAGATTTTTATTCATGCAACGTTCCTGGTTTTAAAAATTTAGTAATACTTTAAAAGATATATTTTACATTTACTGATATATTCAAGAAACATTACTGGTAATCATTAGTCAACTGATTGCTAAAATTCTCCAGGAACGCTCCATAATTTTTTTACAGCATAAAGTTAAACTTTTCAGAATGCTCCTTATAACACAAGAAGGGACTGTTACTACAGGAAAAATAAAGAAAATAGAAAAACAACAATACATTCAGAAAAAATAAAGCTAGATGTAAAACATACATTTAACGTTTGAAAATTATAAGTACTTCAGATCTAAAAAAATATTTTTTAAGAGTTCTTAGTATTTTATTTATACAAAACAGAATATTTAAAATGCTATTTTTTATGTGAAAAAATAAAACAGCATATGTTAAAAGATCGTTCATTTAGCCAATAATAAATGATTTAAATAAAAGAAAAATCTTTTCTTTTTTATCGATATTTCTTGTAAACATCTGCGAAGTATTTTTCAAGTACAGTTGCATGCTATGCTTTTATATACCACTGTTGCCTCTTTTATTACTTTTTTTATTCAATCACAGCCATCTGTCTTACTACTTTTTAAAAGCTTTTTAGCATTTCTCGTACAATTAATAAATCAAGTGGTATGCAAAAGATTAGAATACGGTACAGGAAAAAACTTCAAGATTTATAGCCACAAAAGAAAGTCTCATTTATTTCCATTTATCTTTTTCTCCTTCTTTGAAGAATCAAAGTAGCTTAAATATTTTTACGGTTACGAAAATAAATTTTATAAAGTTAAATTAAACTAACATATATATTGTATTGTAAAAAGTTATATTTTCTTTGGCGCCTTTAATTAAATAATTTTTTTTGAAACTGCAAAACTGTATTTCATACTGTCTCATCGTGAAATTAAATTTCATCTTCCGAAAAACAATATTTTGTCTGAAATTTTAAATCCGGATTTAATTAAAATAAACATCAGAAAAGGAGCTACAGATCAAAATATTTTCGATGTTTTTAAATGAAATATAATCAAAAATTAAAAATCTAGTCATTTAAATATGCTGTGAAAACAGTAATAAGAAAAATCGTCCTAATTTCAGGTTTATTATATTTATGTGAATGCAGATTTGACCATCATTGCGGATATTTGAACACCGGAAATTTTTTATATAAATATTCGTTTTCTATAGCAAAAATTCTGCGATTAAGAAAATTTTTCGACAATTCTGGTAGGAAAATAATATGGGGAATTGAAAAATTTGTGAATGAATTTTCGGTGTTTAGAAATTTTAATAAAATTTACTATCACATTAAAAATTAAAATATTCATAATTTCCCAATTTATCAGGCTCAGACAAAATTTTAATAGAATTATTCGACATAAAATAAAGTAACTGCATAAAACAGACCATAAATATGTAATTTTCACAAATAAATTCAATTTATTACAACTTGAGAACTATTAAACAAATTATATACGACAAAATATTTAAATTTTTAGGTCTTCTCAATACAGACAATGAACGATGCTATTCTTTTTAAATAGAGAAAAATATTTCATTCAACGCTTTCACGCATATTGAACGTTGTACCTCATGAGCAACTATATAGACGAAAATATTTTTAAATGTTTAATGTAACAATTTAAAATAAAGTTTATAATACACTATTTCCAAAAGAAAAGCAAAAAAAATCTAAAAATTGAATAAATGCAATTGAACAATAAAATATATGATAGTTACGAAGTCTCCGGACTTAAGCAGGAAACTCGGCAACGCTATTTTTAACTAATAACATTTCTAGTATCACAAAGACGATCGACGTTTTTGAAGTAACAAACATTTGTGGACATGCAATATTTTTCATCATATTTCTACAAATAAATATATTAAAAGTTAGTATTAAAAAACAGAGATATTGATTTTTTTTTTTTTTTTTTTTTTTTTTTTTAAGAGCGGAAAATTTAACAACTATAAATATAGGTATAAATGTCATCATATATCATAAAATCTGTACTATTATATAAAGAGCAAACTCTTTATTTGTTGAGGATAATCTCTGGAACTACTGAACCGATTTAAAAACTTCTTTCACTGATCAATGCTATAGGCTATATTGAACTTTGATAAAATAATTTTTAGTTCTAAATTTGAGTATTTCAATTATGTATGTATGTTCGGTTTATGGCATCGGGTGTTGCCTTCCGACAGCATCCACAAGTCTGTACCAGGTCTTACGGTCATGGATCCACTCTTCTTCCAGACCCCTATCCCTCATCGCTTTTGTTACGTTATCCATCCAAGTCTTTCTTGGTCTTCCTCGTTTTCTTTTCTGATTTGGTATATAGTTAAAAGCGATTTTAGGTAATCTTTCATCGTTCATTCTTTTAATATGACCAAACCAGATTATTATTTTTTTTTTTAACCTCATCTAATATGGTTTCCTTTATTTTCATCATTTCTCTGATTCTCTCATTTCTCACTCTTTCCATTCTTGATATCCTGCATGATCTTCTCAGGGCATCCATTTCAACAGCAGCCAATTTCTTTTTTTCCGTCTCCATAATTCTCCATCCCTCTGCTCCATACAACAGTATGCTTTTCACAATGGAGTTGTATATATTATACTTTCTCGTCTTAGATAACTCCTCACTCCACCAAATCGAATTTAATAGTTTTACCGATTTTCTTCCTTGACAGATTCTATTCTTAATTTCCTGTGAGTCTCTTCCTTCTCTATTAATGTCTACGCCAAGGTATCTATAATGATCACAACTTTTAATTTTGATGTTAATATTTAGACTTAGGTCCGTCTCGTCTTCTCCTATACATAGGTATTTGGTCTTATTGACGTTCATGTATAGTCCCCATTTTTCATATGCTTCCTTAATTTTTATTGTCATTTTCTCTAAATCACTTTTACTTTTTGCAATTATGACTTGGTTATCTGCGAATTGTAGAGTAAAGATTGACATTCCATTTACAATAATTCCCATTGCTCTGCAATTTTCTTTCCAAATTTTTAATGCTTTATCAACATAGATTTCGAAAAGTGTTGGGGAGATACAACATCCCTGTCTAAGTCCTTTATCTGTTATAAAACCCTTTGACAATATTTTGCCTATTTTTATCTTCGTTTTCGATTGTCTATAAAGTTCTTGAATCGCTCTGATGATAGTTGGATTTACGTTTATTTCATTTAATACACTCCATAATTTTGAGATTGGGACATTATCGTATGCTTTCGTAAGATCAATAAACAAAAGGTGAATTTGATTTCCCATGGCCATTTCCTTTTCAATAATTTGTTTAAGACTAAACATATTATCCATACACGATATTCCTGCTCTAAATCCACTTTCCTCTTCACTTTCTTTCATTTTAATTTCTTCTTCAATAAACTCTTTTAAAATTCGTCCATAAAGTCTACTAAATGTTGCTGTTATAGTAATGCCACGGTAATTTTCACATTTTTGTCGGTCTCCATTTTTATAAATTGATGTTAAATATCCAACTCTCCATTCTTCTGCTGTTTCATCTCCATTTAAATTCTATCTCCATCTGTATTTTAATTATAATCCCCATAAAAGCGATAATGGAAATGGAAATAAGTAAAATATTAAAAAATTTAGCATCTGCCAATATAAAACTAACTTTTACATGTTCATTATGTTTTTAAAATATCTTGACATAAAAAGAAAAGAATTATATTTGCACGTAAATTAAATTGAAATTTATATAAAGCTTTGTCAAATGGCACGGTAAATTTGACGTCTTTAGAGCTTTAAAAGCATTTATTAGGTAGGACAGAGAACTATACGCAAGCGAAGTAATGGCGTCACTGGCCGTCCGTGGATGAAAGAAAAAGATTTCCTATGTTAATCTCCCATTGGATTTTTTGTAAAAAATTATTAAAAATCGACGAAAGTTATTTTCCGATTTTAATACCCATATTTGTGTATTTTTTATTATTTTCCCCCATATTTTATGTATTAGTTATCGTGTGCATGCGTTAGATTAAGTTGTTTTTGCTGTAAAATTGATAAAATTTGAATTTTAAATTTCAAAACTCTAGAAAGAAAAAAATTGTAAACTTCATATTCGTTTGAAAACATAAACATTTAATTTCAAAAAATGGCATTTACACAATAAATATCCAACTAATATACTAATTAAAAGGAAAATGATAAATAGTCTATCATAATTTGAAGTCAAATTTGTTTTCAAATATCTAAATAAATTGTCTGATATAAGACACTAATATGTTGCTGCGGAATATATTTCATATCCGTCATATTTAGCGGAAATATATATATATATATATATATATCGCCAAATTATCTGGCGAACATATTTAATTTCTTTCAAAAATCATGATTATTTTAACAACTTATATTTATAATATGAATTTATATTTCGTGCAATACATATTACGGAAATATACATCTGGCATGTATATTTTCATATTACGTTTTTGATCGCCAAATACAAAAAACGCCAAGGATGACAGAGTTTTGAAATTTAAAATTAAAACTTTGTCAATTTAACAGCAAAATAACTCAATCTAACACATGCATAGGATTACTAATACATATCTATATCCAAATATGGGAATTAAAATCGAGAAATAATTTTCCTCGATTTTTAATAATTTTTTACAAAAAATGCAATGAACGATTAACATAGGAAATCTTTTCTTGCATCCACGGTCAGTGACGTCCCACTTCGCTTGTATTTTTGTCTCAATCTACGGATAAAACGTTGTCGCCAGTTTTACGATGACTGGTCATTTATCGAAATCAAAAATTTATCGAAAATATAATTGAATAATTTGAAAGCGATGTTATAATTTGAAAAAAGAAAAAAATAATAATAGTCCTCCGTACTAAACTAAATTCTGCTTTTGCCAGAATTTTATCAAAATCCTTTTTTTTTTTTTTTTTTTTTTTGAAAGCAAGAGGAAAGAAAAGAAAATTAATAATAATCAGCATCGAAACGGACAGTATCGAAAAAATTGAAGAAACCCTTTTTTAGACAAAAATACATAATTTATTTTAATTTTTAATTGTTGCCAAAATAGTTTACGAGTTGGTTTTAAACTTTTTTGAAATGAAAAGAGATTAATGCGTAAATTTAAAAATTGATATAAAACTTTGTGAAAAATTAAACTTGCAGGGTAAATTTGATGTCATTATAGCTCTAAAGGTATTTTAATATTTTCTTTTTACATGAAGAAAAAAAAAATTAGAAATTGCTATGAAGCTTTGTGAAAATTTAAACTTGCAAGATAAAATCGATGTCATTATAGCTTTAAAAGTATTCCATAACAAAAGAATTCCATAACTTAAACATAAAGTTAAAATGATTAAGATTGGAAGATTTTTTTTCTTTTTTTTTTTTTTTTTAATCCGAGACGTGTTAAAGCCGAGAAAAGTGTGAAAACTGTAACCCTCACAGAGGGTTGCAGCTGAACATAATGATACAGGGAATAAGTAGAAAATTTATTTATATATATATTTAAAAAAAAAAAAAAAAAAAAAAAAAAAACGAGTTTTAGTGTGGAAAATTATTCATTTCAAACTGATTTTTCTTTTTTTAACGTTATATTTTATTTAATACAAAGCATTATTGTTTAAACTGATGTGTGTAAATGAAATTGGATTAAAAAAAAAAAAAAACTTACCTGAAGCAATAAATGTGTTTTCAATATTAAATACTAAAAAATGCAATCTATAAATATAAAATCGTTTGTCCTGAGTCAGTGAGTGACTGATTCGTCATCGCCCAGGGGTAGGGGGGGGGGTAAGGGTGGAACGTGATTTTACATGCACAAAACGTGATTTCACATAAATATATCTCAAACAAAAAAATATATATATATACGGGAAATTTTTGCTCTAAAATATAGCTAATACAAATACCTAAAAACTAATTTCTGGAACTTTAGAAATTCAGTCCTTAAAGGTAGAAGGGGACAAAAAGTGATTTCAAATAGTCTTTTATGTAGCAAACAAAACGAAAACGAAAAAAAAAAAATGTGAGATTTTTGTTCTTAAATGTAGCTCACACAAACATCTAAAAACCAATTTCTAGAATTTTAGAAGTTCAGCGCCCAAAGGGAGGGGGGGGGGTTGTATTCAAATATCCTATAGGGAAAAAATAGGGGGAAAGGGTGATTTCAGATATACTTTATATCCCAAACAATAATATATATGACATATATAACAAAGATATATATGAGATTTTTTGCTCTAAAATATATCTCACAGAAATACCTAAAACTGATTTCTGAATTTTAGAAATTCGTCCCAGATGGGACGGGAAAGGAGGGGGGCTGTGGGGAAAAAATAGAGTTAGACCGTTCAAAATGATGGGTTTTAGAGGCCTGCAAGTCGAATGAGGATATTTTCGAAAGTGTGAAGTTATTAGGAAAGGCGGGAAGGGGGCGGCGGAGAGGCAAATAAATAAAAATAGACTTAGATCGTTCAAAATTGGTACAGAGGTTTTTGATACCTACAAACCAATTGCGGATATTTTCGAATTTGTAAAATTATTAGGATAGACTTGAAGGGGGGGGGGGGTAGAAGGAGTAAATAAGAGTTAGAACGTTGAAAATTAGTATTATTAGGTTTTAAGGCCCGATAAATCAATTGCAGATATTTTCGAAAGTGTAAAATTATTACGAGAGGCAGGAAGGGGGCGGGCACAGGGGCAAAAATAAAGTAATTCAGATAGAACGTTGGGAATTAGCATTAATATGTTTAAAAGCACAAGAAAACGTTTGCGGATATTTTTGAAAGTGTAAAATAATTAGGAAGAACGGGAACGGTTTGCGACGGAACACGTGCGTGGTGCTCGCGTGTATACGCTGCCTGAGGCAGTGGGGGCCCAGACCGATTATTCCACTGATGAGATAAGATTTTTTTTGTATTTTAAATTTATGTTTTTCACTTACGATAGTACAGTTGATTCTTTAAGAGTGTCGAACATATATGCGTACGCGCAGCGCACAATGGCCTGCGCTGTCGAAGGCAACGTGGACCCGGTGCGACATTTTTCCAGATCAGATTTTTTTTTTTTTTTTTTTTTTTTTTTTTCACATGAAAAAAAATTAATGCAATTTTGAGAATTCATTAATTATAGTGATTCATTTAAAAATAGTGACCAGCGAAGCGGTCTGCTAGTATATTTATAAATATAATACTAAATTGCATTTTCAATTTCAATAGCGAGCTCTACCAGCGGACGAGGGGTTGCGCTCTCGAAAAGGTGATAGACGGTAAGCACCGGGTTCGATCACAGCTAGCACATGCCAATCTAGTCTTTCGATGTTTCCTGTGGTTTTTCCGAAATTCGTATAAATATAAACTAGAACTCCTGAGAAAGACCCCCTACAGTGGGCACACATCCAAGACTAAGACCTAGTCATTTGACCTTAATTGTAACATAAACACCGTAATGAGGAATTCTGATACTTTGAAGAAAACCATGCCAGTTTAACTATACCAATGAAAGTTATTTAAAATATAATAAAGGTTAAGATAATATTCAACGTGAATTATCCCTCTAACATAAAATTTTTCATTTTTTGTATCTTTTAAATGTTATTAAATATATATATTTTTAATTTATTTATCGAATTCAGAAATGTTTTTAATATATCATATGTAATAAAACAAATTACATCAGCCAAGATCTATTAGCTTATGAGATAATGTAGAGCATTTTTAAAGTATTTGCGGAGGACATTTGCCAAAAAAATATCCCAAAATAAAGCTAGATTTTTCTTTTCTTTTTTCAAAGGCTCGTGATGTTTTTTACAACATTTTTTCAGTATCGAACTATGAAGGATCTAAGGAATAAGCTTGAACGAAATCGTTCTAGATTCTTTCTTTCTTTTTATTTTATTTTATTTTATTCCTTCTTTCGTAATATTTCATGGAACGAAAATGGACAGATCTATTGAAAGAGATAATTTAGAGAATCGGCATTATTTTTCTATTTTCCTGTAATAGTATTAAATATAGGCAATTAGTATAGGATACATAAAAAAATTTATTTTATGCGTTTAGAATTTTTTGTTTCATTTCTTTTAACAAATCTTTGAAGATCAACATTTTTGTTTATTTTGATATATTTTGATATTCACATGGAAATAAAAAAGCATACGATGTACTTTGCGTTTTTGGGTATAGTATGTATTAATATCGATTTTTTTTTTTTTTTTTTGTAATAAACTGTTATTACTTTTAAATTGCTTTTTATTATTATTATTTTATTTTTTTATTGAATCACTCGAGATAGTTAAAATTCTTGTGCAGTTAATATGAATTCATAAAGATAATTTACGCGAAAATGTATAACAACTTTAACTATAAAACAATAACTATAAAACCTTAAGGGGTTATTAATTCTATAAAATGGAACATGTTTATTGAACAATTAGTACAATGATTGAAGTATGTTATATTTTGAGAAATTATATCATATATATGTATGTTCAAATAATTTTATTTAAAACAAACCTTAAAGGAAATACAATTTTTATTAAAATCACACAATCAACTGTTTAAGAAAATCATATTTATTGAAATTTTATTTTTCCGACTGAGTGAAAATAATGCCTGGACCGGGACTCAAACCCCGGATCTTTGACTTACAAAGTCAAAGCTCTACCAATTGAGCTATCCAGGCCGACACCCCGGTCAGCATTACTCACTCAGAAAACGTTTAGGCAGAAAGCTCAATTGGTAGAGCTCAATTGGATAGCTCAATTGGTAGATCCTTGACCTTGTAAGTCAAAGATCCGGGGTTCGACTCCCGGTCCAGGCATTATTTTCACTCAGTCGGAAAAATAAAATTTCAATAAACCTTAAATGGTTACATAGGTTTTGAAGGCTAAGAAAACCATTTTTTTCTCTTACATATAAAAACATTTTATTTAAAATTTTGAGCATAATAAAGAACAACATTTAAACAATATTTCATAAAATTTTCATTGAAAATTTTGAAAACTGAGCCAGTGGGTCCTGGTTTCCGGAGACTCTTCAAAAACAGTGGTCACGATTTCTCAAGGATTAATGCACCGATATTACTGAAATTTTGCACATTTCTTCACTTTCTTCAGAATTGACTAGTGATTCAGCAAAAGATGTTTAAAAATTTTGAAATTTGAATTTTTTGAAGAGTTGTATGCAAAACCAGTACAAATTTTTGTACATTTTTCCCGAAGTATAGCCTTGTAAAATTTGTTGTAATCAAAAAAAAAAGAAAATCTTTCATTCAAGCCCTAGTTAATTCTGTTTTGAAGAAGTGTGTAAAATTTCCGAAAGATCGGAGCTATAGGTTTTCAGAAATTGGCCCACTGCTTTGCTAGAGGGTCTTCAAAAGCCATGACACGCCATCTGCACTGTTAAAAATTTCAACAGCAAACTCTGTGTAATCTATTATCTTAAGTCTTATGTAAAATTATAGAGGAAAAAAAACAGAGATGTTAAAAAAATGTATATTATACATTCATTTTAATAACTAATAATAATTAAATTAATTATTGGTGACAATATATTTCGGTCTTAGAATGCTTTCTCTAAAGTAGAAACAATCATTTTTTATTTTAATTAAAAAATTAAATAATAAAATTACGTAAAAATACAGAATAAAGATTGAGAATCTTGATTATTCGTTTTTAACTAAGAATTACTGTAAATTTACAGAGACTCTGGATAAATATTTACATTAAATTTACAGAAACTTTTAACAGTGTGAATTTTCCAAAAGTTCTAATGCAAATTTAACAAAATATTGTTTTAGTGTTGCTCTTTTATATGCTCGAAATTATGAATACGAATTTTTGTATATCTAAAGAGAGAGAGAGAGAGAGAGAATATGATATTTCTAGCCTCAGAAACCTATGTAATTCCTTAAATAAGCAACTAAAAAAAAAAAAAAAAAAAAAAAAAAAATTGCCGCCCAAACGGTGTAGTGGTTAGTGTCAATGACTCCTACACGGTTGGGTCTGGGTTCGAATCCTGGAGAAGGCATGGATGTGTTTTCCCTGTTAGGGTAGCGATGACCGCCTATTGGGTCCTCCTTCCCAAATGGTCATCAATTTCGGCGAACCCGCCTATGCTAAGTCGCAAAAAAGTGCTTCGCCATTGGAAGAAAAAAAAATATATATATACATACTAAAAATACTAAATACAGAGATTTATCAACATTTAAAACAAATGCTTCAAAAAGAAAGTAAAAATCTTAAATAAGACAATTGTTTTTAATTAAAAATGTATTGATATCAGAATATTTTGAATCCTTTTATCTATATACATTTACTTCTGATCTTGCTTTATAAAATTCAAAACAGATAATATTTTGATATTTTGGCTATTTTTCTCTTCCACCTTTATATTTTAGCAAAATGACTGTATTTATAAATTCATTTGTTTTAAATTTTTGTTTTCATAAATTAAATAGATCAATTAAAATATTTATTTAAACATTATGTTTCAAAACTTTCCATATACTTTTAGTTTATGAGTTATTGTTAAAAAAATGTTATTTATTTTCGTTTTTTATATTTCATAAATGCGTAATTTTATCAAAATGTTATATATATAGTGTCTTTCGTTTAGTAAAAGTACATACACATTTTATCTGCGGTAAACCCGAATTCAAGGAGATAATATTAACCAACCTCCTCTCAAAATTGGGAAAAAATACAAAATGTAACGATTTAGAGTGTTAATAGTTTATTAACATTTGGTAGTTAATAATTTATACACGCTCTTTTTATAAAACTAATTTATATTCATACGACATATCTTTGCGCATTTGAACTGTTTAAGTGGAGAATCCAGCTACTCGGTCTAATGCACTACGTGTTATAGTTAAAAAGCGACAATTTTTTTGCAATATTTTAAAGAAAGCGTTATATTTCCATGAATATATCAGGTAGCCTCATACAAATTTTTGCAGGTAAAGGATCTTCATAATAACTTGCCATAGCCAAAACTCATTTCAAACATTACTTTTTAAAGAGTGATCCAAAACATTCTGACTTTTAATTTTTTACTGGTCCTTTTTCCCTCTTCAGGACAAACCTTTTGCTAAACCTTTATGAGGTATAACATGTTCTTTATACTTTCGAAGTTTCAAGATAATTCTTACAGAATTTTTCCAGATATTTGACAAAACATCTAAATTCAAAAGTGTCCAAATATTTAGTATTCGTAGGTAGCATATACATTTTACGGAAAACTTTTCGATATTTACTGCATTTTTCAACATTTTTTGTGATTATTTTCATTAGTGCCAGTGTTATTGGTAGAGTCTAAGCAAAAATGTAAAATGTTAGTTTTTATCATGCATAAAACGAAAATTTGCAACGATTAACCCGTATCTTTTTTTTTTTTTTTTTCCATATCACATTATAAAATAACGAAAAAAAATTGTAGTCTGGAGATAAGGGTGCAACTATAGTATTTCCCCACAGCTGAATTTGCGATTTTTCTTTGGCGCCGATTTGAACGATAACGATGTCGTTCTGGACTGTTTGCGATATAATATGGCAGCCTGCATGCTATTTATTTTGGATTTATGAATTTATGATTTAGCATATGATTTTATCATTTATGATGTATGATTTATGATTTTTAGATTTATGATTTAGCCATATTCGCCAAAAATAAATCGCCAAATTCAGCTGTGGGGAAATACTATAGTTGTTCCGAGAAAGGTACGATAATGGCAGAAATCTTTTTTGAGTAATAATCTTGAGTATAATTAACACAAGATGGGAAATATATTTGTACTAATTTTCCATGTAAATTCATTAATTTCAGTTACTTTTATTTTTCACACCTTTGATTATGTATTCCCCACATTTTTCAGAATCTATTTTACATGAAAAGATGTTTTATAAGAAAATTATTATTATTATTATTATTATTTATTTTACTGATTTTAATGGTTTTTTTTTTTTTTTTTTTTTTTTTTTTTGTTTATTTATTTTGTTTGTTTGTTTGTTTGTTTATTTTAACAGTAGTTTTGTTCAGTTAATCAAATAAATTTCCTTCGTTTAACCTGCTGTTTTAACTGCAAATAACTAAAGGATTTAATTAGGAATATTTGCCAAAATATTAGAGGTAAAACTTTTCTCCAAATCCTTACTTACACTTCATCGAAAAAAAGAATCATTCATACAATTTAAAAATATGGAGTGATTCCACTCTATTTTCTGAACATTAACATATTTAAACAACAGTCAATTATTTAGAGAAAGAGAAATTGTTAAATAAAGAAAAGAGAAAATTATAATAGAGTATTTCATTATTTTTCCCCGTATGGTGTGCTGTTTAATCTAATGCACTTTAAATAATTTGAGCCCTCAGGTAATAATAATAAAGACTTTTTCGTTGCATCCCTGTAAAAATTTACATGTCTATTTCAAGAGAATCTATACAATTCATTCAACGATAACCTATAACATGTATGTAAATTTTCAGTTAATTGAAAAATGGCGTTTAGAATATCGCACTTTAAATAATTTGAGCCATAAGCCCTAATGATGAAGATTTTTTCTTTGGGTCCCTGTAAAAAAATAAAAATAAATAAAAACTATAATTACTAGATTTATCAAAATCTATACAGTTCGTGCGACGATAATTTATAACATGCATGAAAATTTCAGTTCATTCGAATAAGGTGCTTAGACACTAGGGCCCTTTAAATAATTTGAGTCCATAAGCCTTAATGATTAACAAAGAATTATTATTTGCGTTCTTATAAAAGATAGATTCACTAAAATTTATACAGTTCTTGTGAAGGTGACCTTTAACGTATGTATAAATTTGCGGCCCAATCGAATGAAGCATTTAGACGATAGCATACTTGGTATAATTTAAGCCCATAGGACATAATGTAAAGAATTTATTTATTTTTTATTTTATTTATTTATTTATTTATTTATTTATTTATTGTGTCTATAAAAATCATAAGTGCTAGATTCACCAAAATCAATAGGGTTATGCTATGGTGACCTGTAACTTACGAACGAATTTCAACTCATTTGAACAAAACATTTAGATGGTATCGTGTTTACTCAAATACATACACACGTACAGTCGGTAACAAAAGTATCCGAACACTAGTAAAAATTCCTATGTAGAAAATGTAGAGTTAATACTGTTTTGTCAAATAAATCCTTGTCGAATCATGTTCTTAGACTGACTAAGAACATGAATCGACAAGGATTTTTTAAGCAAAACAGTATTAACTCTACTTTTTTTTAAATAGGAATTTTTGCTAGTGTTCGAATGCTTTTGTTACCGGCTGTACATATATCACTGTAAAAATAGCAAAAATGAACTCATGTACCTCAAAACGTATAGATACACCAAAATCTCAAAGTCAAATTTTTGCCATGATTACAGCACTTTCCTTGCATTCGGAAAGTGAAAATGACTGAAAACGCTTCTGTACTCGCTTAAATTTAGATTTTCATATTTACTACAAACAGAGTTTTTATTTGTTTACATACTTTCCTTATATGTATGTGAAAATTTTAATAATATTTTATTTAACTGATGTTTCTTATACGCCTTAAAGCACTAAATGGGGCATTATTATTATTATTGTTGCTGTTATTGATATTGATTATTTATGAAAGGAAATTATAAAAGGGGGCTCATAAAAATTAATGCTTTATTTCTTTTTTAAAATGTTTTAATTAAAAAGAAAGCACACTATAGAGTATACTTTTATATTAAAAGAACTTCAATACTTTTCAGACTTAAATCATTGTTGGAATAAAAATATTTGAAGTTTTGAGAAAATCAAATGATAAAACTACATATACGTATTTCAAAATCATAAAATTCTAAAGCTAAAATATCATACAAGATTTTATTTTAACTTCAATGGCAAAAAATATACAAAATCAGCAATTTAAAAAGCTATTGTTATTTTATCCACTGTTATTTATATATTTATTTTTATGTTTTTCGTTAGATGATAGAAAAACGATGTGTTTGATAATTTTGTTTTTCAAAGAATTTTTTCCTGAAAATAAATCTTTCTCTTTATCCATGAATTTTTAATAAAATGTTGGAAGATTTTGCAGATTGTATTCTACTGTTTCACTTTAACAGAAGAAATAATATAAGTTTTACTTTCTCCTTTTTATTGTAAGAGTCATGTAGTTTAATATAAAATATATTTTGTGCAAGTTATTTTTAAAGTCAAAAATATTAACAATTAAAATAATATATATATATATATATATATATATATATATATATATATATTAAGAATTTTTATAGTACGTTGTTAGTGAATTTCTTTTATTTTTTTCTTTAACGATTTACAATAAGAATTATTAAATGTTAATTATTAAATTTATAAATTATGCTCAGTAATTCAAAATTTATTCCCCGTTGATATTTCTACACTAGCTTTCGAAATTTAAGCAACTTGATTTTTCAAAGATTATACAAAAATTGCTTAGAAAAAGTATACATAATTTATCGTTTTGCTTGTGAGTAATTTGGGCATAGATGCCTTAAAATACTTATTAATATTTCTGGAAGAAAAGGTCACTTCTTAATTTCTTATGAACAGCCAAGTCTCTGCCACTTCCAATTCCAGAATTAACCTACATACTCTTTTCTCTTTAAGCATCCATTTATGGGCCGAATACCTCCTCCCACACATTCTCTCATTTGACAAAATGGAGGGGGGGTTACTATATTCCAAAGAGGCAAAATAACAATAAGATTTATCAATATCTACCGACGATCATACTTCACAAACCATTGTTCTCAGTCTGAAACGTCAGTCTTGAGCGTAAAACCACACTCCATTTCATGTAGCCGGTTTCTAATTAGAACTTGTTTTAACACATACTAGCAAACTACGCCCTCTTCGCTGATCACTAAATTTAAATGAATTTTCAAGAGAATTGAATCAGTATTTATTTTTTATATCACATTTTGGGCTTTGTAACATATTTAAAAATGCCTTTTAAAGTCAAAAAGTCAAAATAACATATTACAAATAAAATAAAATATTTCTTCCGCTTTGCACTCGTTTTGCAACAATGCTCAATGGTCTTATGTGAATGATTCTCAAGAATTAATCTACAATTGTTTACAAATTTAATGGATTATGTATGGGAAATAAGTACGCTGTAATTTAAAAATTGCAGCTATTACAAACTCAAAACTGATAAATATTAAAAAGTTATTCATTATTTTTTAATATTAGACTGTTTTTTGTTTAATATTCGACTTTTATTTTAAGATAAAAGCAATCGAATGATATCGCGTTGTAAAACTTTGCAACGTAATATATTTAAATCTAATAACTTGATGTATATAGTGTCCTCACAAAAAATGAAAAGTTTTTAGAACTCTTTTAAAAAAGTATAACATGTATGAGGTATCTTTTACAAAAATTCTTCGGTTTTTACTAAAAAAGTTGCCGATCTTCATCAAAAGCAATTTAATAATATCGCGTTGTGAAACTTTACAATGTAATATCTTTAAATCTAATAACTTGATGTATGTAGTGTCCTCACAAAAAATAAACAGTTTTTAGAAAAATTTTAGAAAGTTTTTAGAAATCTTTAAAAATGGATAACATCTATGCAGTATCTTTTAAAAAATTCATCAGTTTTTAGTAAAAAAAATGGTCAACTTTCATCACCGAGTAGTTAAATCTAGACCAATCAAAAATAGGATTGGTTCGCCCGGATTTGTTCTGCCGACAATCTCTTTGCTTTATTTGTACAGATTATGTGAGCCAGACATCTAGACGCATGGTCATAATATTTTAAATGAGTACCTAAAGGATGACGTTATATCGCTTCATATTACTTTTTTTTTTTTTTTTTTTTTTTTTTTGTCATTTTCTTCTTTTTTACATTTCTCTTAAACAAATGAGCATAAAATTTGGATTGCATCTTTCTCCTTAAATAATTAAACGAATTTCATATAGCTTTGGTTTCGCGAATAATTCGGAAATTGGTATTTTAATTTCTTATCACTATTTTTTATTAGAAATCCGTACTTTAAGAAGCGGTAAAGAAACTCTTTTTAATAGGAAATATTTTTAAAAAGACGATATAGAGAACCTATTATACATCACTTAAGATAAAAGAGACATGCCTCAAATGTCAAAAAACTTTTTATGACTATCCAGAAAAAATTGTTCGTATTCCCAATTTCTGGTACACTGGGCGTTGAGGTGATTTGAGCCAGCAAATTGGCTCAAATTAACAACTGGCTCAAAGGTTGTGGGAAAATTCGTTGTGTGTAATAGGGCATAATACGATTTGACGATATTTACCGACCATCATTAAATCTCTTACTTAATAGGAATATGAGTAATACTATTGTATACTAGATCAAGAGTCTTCTCACCAACAGGTTTGCCTCTGAAACACTGCTCGGTGATTCTCTGATGATTAAGGCCAATACTGGATGTCCGCAAGGTGGTGTTCTTTCTCCCCTGCTATGGTGTCTTGTGGTTGATTCACTTCTGAATGAGATTAGTCACTCGGGGTGGATTGCATTGGTTATGCGTATGATATTGTCATCGTAACCAAGGGGAAGTTTCCGGATACTGTTTACCGTATCATGCAGAATACCCTTAAGAAAGTTGAGTCTTGGTGTTCTTCCAGGGGTCTTTCGGTGAACACTGCGAAGACACATGTGATTGCCTATAATAGAAGACGGACCATTATCTTAAAAAATATCGAGATTTTATGTCATAACCTTACTTGTTCAAGTGAGGTTAGGTATCTTGTTATCTATCTGGATGAGAAGCTTAATTGGAAGAGTCATCTTGATTATTGCATTTCTAGGGCTAAAAAGGGTTTTTGGGCCAGTAGGAATGCTATTGGTAGGTCATGGTGTCTTAGTCCTATGGTTATCCACTGGATTTACTCCATGATCCTTTCTCCTATGATCAATTATGGCTCTATTGCTTGGTGGTCTAGGACTAGGCTTGACACTGTTAAGAAGGATCTTAATAAGATTCAGAGGATGGTGTGTGTTGTGATGACTGATTGTATGAGGACAACAACAACTGGAGCTTTAGAGTTACTATTGGGCTTTATCCCTTTGCATATGCGCATTGAGGCTGAAGCTATCTTACTATGCTGTTCGAATTAATTGGAATAAATAGGAAAAAATAACGATTTTTTCTAAAACCTTAGCTTTTAATCAATACATACTTTATACAGACTAATATATCTCTATATTAGTACGAAGTATGTCCTTCTTTAGCAGAAATGACCTCTTCAACACGTTTTGGCATTTACTCCACTAGTGTAGCACACATGTTCTTAACTTCATCATCGTGGAGCCACACTTGAAGAGACTTTTTATCATTTGTTCTGTTGTCGTGCAATTCATCCTAGCGAGATTATTCTTGAGAATATGCCATAAGTTCTCAATGAAATTTAGGTCTGATGAATTACCAGGCCAATCAAGCACATTTATTTTATTTTTCTGTATAAAAATCTGGACCAATTTCGAATTGTGAGAAGGTGTCAAGTCATGTTGAAACGCTCCGTAAAATGTTTCCAGGAATAGAACAATTCTACTGCGTAATATTTCTATGTATTTGACAGAATTCATCATGCTTTTAAGAGGAACTAAGCTTCCAGTACCATTTATTGTGAAGAAAACCCAAAACATATGTGTAGAAGGCTGGTCTGTTTTATATTATCTGGTCGCAGAGTTTCACCTTCACTTCATCTAATTACACACGATTTGTAACACTGCACAAATAAATAGGTTTCATGACTGAAAATCATCTTCTTCCAGTTGTTAATAGATTTATTATTATAAAAAGGATTACTTTAAATATAGTGACCAGCGAAGCGGGCAAAACCAGGTAATATTACATAAAAAAAATAGTGAACAATTTTAAGCTCATTAAGGAAAAAAAAATAATAATAAAAGCATTAAAAAAGTAATAAGATGGTTGAATATAGCATTACAATTCTGTTGGAAAATTTCGTTTATGAAAAGTTTTTTAGTTGATATCAAATTAAACGTTTCAAATATGAAATTTTAAAATCTGCCATAAACCGTAATGTGTTAAGAAATTTCTTATATCACAAGATGCATTTTACGATATCAGCTTTCTTGACACGAATATAAACTTTTCATTTAAATTTCTTAAATTTCTTTTTCTTTCAAAGATTTAAACATGAAACATGAAATATAATTAAAAATAAAATTAAGAACCTATCATACACATATCACAAGATTATATTCAATTACTCCCTCATATGTATATACATACTGATGAATACACAGTCATACTCATACATTTAACACTATCTTATTAAACAGATAAGTCCTTCCTAACACAGCATCTTTACGTAAAGATTATATCAGAATTTATTTTGTCGAAGTGAAAGTTATGCGTTGGTAAAGACGGAGCTAGTGTAAGCGTTCGCTTAAACTTCCATCGTCTTTTTAATAAAGGACTAACAATATTGCATTTGCGTAACATAGTCTCATATCTAAACATCCTATTCCAAGCGGAGAAAATTCGAAAATAAAATCATGTAAGTAAGCTATCCCATTAAAGATATAAATTATATACAAATATACAAATATGTTTTGATTCCCATTAATTAGAAAAGGCCTCTTTAATTGTGCCTCATCATGTATGTAATCTGAGATTTCACAATTTAAACGAAGTGTATTAACAAATAATGTTTAACCCTCGCTTTCCTAAGATCAAGGCATTACTGCAGAACAATTGCTTTCAGGTGCTGTTTGGCACGTCTAGCGAAGATCACCAGCACCGCGCCTTTTTGTATCATTTAGAAGTTGCAACATTCCACTCGTTACGTTTGCTATCTCTGGTGAATTAGCGCACTTTTTGAATGAGGTGGTCTTAACTAAATTTCACCTTCAAAATGGGGTCAAAATGATCCCATCTTGGGAAAGAGAGGGTTAAGCATAAACCTTATATACGTGAGATTAGTAAAAAATAAAATAAATGAATAATTTATCAATATCTAATATTCTATCCTCATTTAGATACTTTTGTCATACAAATTAGAATGAAAAATATATTAACTACTTGACCACCGCTGACGGATATATCCGGTCACTGAGCTGTTCTTTTCCCCTCAATACACGTATAATTCAAAATTACAAAATTAGGAATTTTTAGTTCATTTTTCAAGCTTGAAGGTCCTAAATAGTAGTCATAAGGATTATAATTATGTATACAGTTACACTTTTAATCGCAAGTTGAAACATACATTAACTTAATTCATTGAAGAAAGAACGCAGCGAAAACGACAAATTTGCCCTTTTCAAAGACGGTTTAACAAAGAAAAAACACAATCACTTGAAGCAAGTAACTCAGTCTTTATTTAATTGAATCATTTTTAAAATACTAAATTAATCTCTGTGGAGCATAGTTTAAGTATGTTAAATTATACTTGAAATGACAATTTCTTTCAAATCTCATTATTTATAAGACATAAAAATTAGTTTTAAAACATTTTTGAATCATGAACCCAGAATTACTGAATAATGCAGCTCAACGGAAGATGAATATGCACTATTCAATAATACTCTAGTCGCTGAACTCTTGTTTTATAACTTTCTAATGTAATCCACTTGCATTAATCCTATTTGCAAAATTTTTAAATTCAAGTACGATAAAACATTATTGAATTTAAATTGTAGCACTTTATATTTTCTTTAAAGTATACTACTGCGAACTGACTTTGTCCCTCTGAGAGAAAAGTTTTAATAATGAGATTATGCGGAACATAGCATTAAACTAAATATAAAAATAGGATATACTTTTAAAATTTTTATTAAAATGTTAAAATTGGATTTTATACACAATGTAAAAAAGATTATAACGTGTCAAAAGAAATCTTACTATGAAAAAAAAATAAAATAAAATAAAGAGAAATAAAGAGAAATAAAAGAAATATTATATAAACAATGTAAGTTAGCTTCAACAAATAATATTCAAGTAACATAACACAGCACGGCATGAAAATTACTCCCCAACAGCATTTTGGCAATTTCTTATGTAAAATGACCTCCTGAATCTGAATATGACGTCCATTTTGCCCTATCACCAACAGTGTTTTAGAGACGGCCCCCTATTTTTATCACTTTTCAATAATTTTATCAGGGGTGTATGCCTCCCGGATTTTTTATTTTATTTCCCCACCAGTAATTACGAATTGTATTTTTGGCTATATTTAATTGCTAAACATTACTAGAAAAATAATATCACTATTAAAAAATTACTTGTGGGAAATAAAATAAAAAATCCGGAACGCAAACGCTGCTGTTTTATGGCTATAACTTTTATTTTTATAAGGGGGGGGGGATTATTTTAACTGTTAAATATCTTCTGAGGGGCTACAGAGTTGAAAAATTCTAAAACATTTGCGGCAAGAGGAAAATTTTGGGGTGGATTTGCCACTGAAATTATGTGTTACTTTTTTTATATTTTTTTAATCTATTATTAATGTTATTTATTAAACATTATATGTTTTTTTTTTATTTTTAAATGTAAAATTAATTATTTTTCTTTTTCCAAATCAAATTCATGGCCATAAAATTACCGTTCAGAAATAAAAATTGGGGAGGGGGGGGGGGGTGTTCCGTGAAAACGGTGGGTGACTGTGCAAAATGGTAGTCATATTCGGATTCATGAGGTCATTTCACATAATAATCAGCAAAAATGGTATCAGGGGTCGAATTTTTTTTTTTTTTTTTTTTTTTTGCAGATCAGTGTTATTTATTTATGATGCATATCGAATTGAAAAATTCATATATAAATATTTAACTAATTTATTAAGAGTTTTCTTTGTTTAACGAGTATATTAAATTAGCTAAATATTTACAGATATTTTTCAAAATTCATTACATACATATATGCCGTATTAAAACAGACAACAAGTACATTTAAAATGCCGTCACTGGGCCGAATGATTGTTTAATAAATTCAAGAGCGTCCATCCTTTGCTCGAAGGTGAGCCCTCCTCTTAAAACTTACAACTTGAAAACTAACTTCGGAGTTAAACTGAAAATTCTCTTTTTTATTCCAAGTGGGCGCGGTCACGTAATCGCGACTGTCCCCATAGGCCTAGGGGAAGTCATGCGATACACGTCAGGTGGGGACAGAAGATTCTAGATTAAAATAATGCTTGAATTGCACAATATAATAAATAACAATTGTTTTTCATCGGAAAATAGAATAAGTAAGAATTGAGAACATGTTAATGAATTTGAAATTAATGAAATATTTGTAGCGATGCCATCAACGTCATTCAAAGGGTAGATAATCCTAACTTACCGATGGACAATGGGTTAACCTTTTGTCCAGAGGTACGGCGCTGGATTACTACCCAAGCGTCCCTGGTTCAAATACAACCTACTGCAACACGCACATTTCCATCATTGATGACCACGGACGTGATGAGTTATTAACTTCGTTCTATGGGAATAGATGGCAGCACCAAAAAGAAAAAAAACCTCCGAGCAACAAAGCCTGTGAATCGCTGTTCTCACAGCACAAAGCCTGTCACGCCCCACGCCTTCATCTCGCCGCATCAACAAACACAACTGCTCCTTCAACTTGGTAAAACGGGGCAACTGACAGCACAATCTGGTCATTGCTACCGTCTACCACAGTAATATCGCTCGTACGACGGTGTACTAGGAGGGGGAGTACTGTAGCGACGCCATCAACGTCATTCAGAGGGTAGATAATATGGGTTAACCTTTTGTCCAGAGGTACGGCGCTGGATTACTACCCAAACTTCCCTGGTTCATATACAACCTACCGGCACATTATTTCATTACCAATGAAGAAAAGTGCGTGTTGCGGTAGGTTGTATTTGAATCAGGGACGTTTAGGTGGTAATCCAGCGCCGTTCCTCTGGACAAAAGGTTAACCCATATTATCTACCCTTTGAATGACGTTGATGGCTCGTTACATATTTAGAAAATGTATTCATAAAGAATTCATTATTGCGCTATTAGTGGATTAGTGGAAGGCAGAAATATTCCCAGAGAGATTTATTTTATTTGTATTTTTTTTTTTTTTTTTTTTTTTTGTCTTTCCTGGTGTTTTATTCTGAATAATCTCTGCTCACGCGGAGATTTTTTCAGAGACAAAAATTTTAAAATTTATCCTTTTGGTTTTTGTCTTTTATTTTATTTCCGGAAAATTCTTTTTATACTTTTCTCAGTTTCGTTGGAGGGAAGCATTTGTTGCAACCATATGCTGGTCTCCGAAGCACCTCGTTAACTTAACTTGACTTTGTAAGGATAGGACGGATATTTTAAATTTATTTGTGTGTTACACAAAACTGGTTTGCAAAAAATCCACATTGAAACTAGTAGTCCTCCGTCCTAATAAAATCATTCTAAAAATTTAAGCCACATGTGCAAGGTGAGATTATTCAATCCGTGACATGAAAGAAAATTAAATTACTTTTATTAAATTACTTTAATATACAGTGCTGTAACTAAATAAATTAAAAATTCGCATTTGGATATATTACACATATATATTTTTTTTCTCTCTTTCAACAACTGGTAATTTTTTAATTTAAATGTAGGACTGGATTGTAATTTTCCAGGATATCAACAAAAAAATATATATATATTAATGTTTATATAATATATCTAACTCTGAGTGGTTTAGGCTTCAAAATTTACATCATGGTAAAATTGCATCAAAAAATGTTATATAAGACTCCTTAACACTTTCATTCCCAATTTTTTCTCCCCATAAAACAATAAATCTTATATTTAGTCATAAATGTATTTCAAAGGTAATATATATATATTTATAATAGGAGTAATAGCAGAGTGCGAATTAATACAGCTAACAAAGCAACTGAGAGATGTTTATTTATGTTTAATATAACCACTGATTCCATTAAAAATCATAACTTTTCAATAAATAAAAATATCAAAATTTTGGAAGAAATACATATTATAATTAATTACAATACAAACTATTGGCATTAAAAAATAAAATAAAAAAATATTTCAAACAGTTAATTTGCTTAACCCTTTTTATCCTAAATTACCTTATTTTTGGAAAAATAGTTTGAAACTTTTTTATTATATTTCTTTGCTGCAGGAGAGCTGCATGTTATTATATTTCTTTGCTGCATGAGTTCCAATTAAATCCTGTAGTAAATTTAGGCTATATTGAGGATTTTTTTTTTTTATGGGACTTTGAAGTCCCGGTTGGATACAAAGGGTTACGACAACTTCGCAAAACAATAACAAAAAAAAAAGAAAAAGAAAAAGAAATTGAACGTACAATATTAAAATTCGTCAGGCTACACTGCAGACTATTTTGTGAATGAACGACGAGATTAAAGACCACTTCCATGTTCTACATTCGTAGACAAGAATACTGAATACCATACCAATTGTACCCTGACAAGTATAGAAAAAACAGAAGCCGTTTATCACTAAAAAGTTAAAGTTTAACTTTACCGTTGTAGATATCTTTTCTTTTCGTAATTTTCATTTAAATGCAGAATTTTGCACTCTCTCTTTTTTTCCTTCTGCTGATCATGGTTACAGCTAACTTAATAATTTAACCTTTAACTTAAATTTTATGTTAATCCATTACTGTTAAAAAACAAGATATTGTAAGTAGCGATTTTACCTACATTTTTGTATCATATTTAAAAATTTAAAACAAAAGAAATTACTGAATTTATTTACCAAATATCGACTAAAAAAAAGAAAAAAAAGGTTACAAGATCTCCTAGTGTTACTTATTTAAAGCAATTTTAACTTATAAAAGATTGAGACACACATAATTTCTCTGTTACACACCTAATTTCTAGGTCTTTAAAATATACGCTATGCTTTATGATACAGAGTTAAAAACTTTTATAATTCATTCTAGAGCATATTTAGTCGCACCTTTGTTTCACTCCGCTTTATTTATAAAATATTTTTTCCAAAATAAAACTACAATAAAAAAAAAATAATTATTATTATTAAAAAATAATATGGTAGGGAAAAAAAAGGCGGGGCTAATAATACTCCAGAATAAACATGGTTTTTACAATCCTTGAATTTTCTGCACCACTAATGTTATATAGCAATTTTCTATGTGAAAAAAGCTTTTTTTTAGGACATTTTTTGGGAATGAGACATTCCGCCATTATTGCTACCACTCTTTTCATACAGAATTTTTTTTATCGGACTTTTATATTAACATGTCATTATTAAATACAATAGAGATGATCGTATATAGATAGTGGTAGCAAAAAATGTGGAAATTTCCCGTCCCTAAAAGTGTACTGCAAGAAAAAAAGCAGTGACTACGATCTCTGTATTTAGGTGTTCCTCCATGATAGCAAATTATTTTAAAAATCATTTTCCTTATCCATACATAAAGCCTAAAGTGCCTTCAGATAATACATATACCATCGTATTTATCGCATCCATAACTGAGGAAAAATTCAAATGTTTTAAATACTAACGGATAAAATTCCGTTGCTAAATAATGAAATGCCTTATTAAAGGAATGCTAATAGGCGGGGCTTACTGATAAAAAGTAGAGACTATGCAGGGGTCCCACCGTTCCTATATTTTTACGATCGTTTTATTATACTATTACCACGATTTTCAAAAACAAAGTTTTCATGAAGGTTTTCATGTCAAAATAGCTTCAAAATGTACAAGAAAATTTCCTTTTTAAAAATTACGGTGAAAGTATAATAAAATGATCGTAAAAGTATAGCAACGCTAAGAGCCCTGCTATGCTATTCTAAAAGTGCATATGTAGAATAGCATACAACTTCGCTTGAATTCAAATTTAACAATTTTTATAATTGTTATAATTAGTAAGCTGGCTTAATTTTGAGCTTTGAGCTTCGTTTGGCACCACTAAAAGGACCTTTTGTACCATATGCTGGAGAAAAAATCAACTAACATTATAAACCTTATTTAGCTCCTCCCCAATTTATTAAAATAAAGTTTTAAATGATTGTTGCATGATCAGTGGTCGTAATCTCCTCCCTTTTTTCAGGACATTCTCAAAGATAAGAATTTTCCACCTGATTTTCCACCACTAATTTCATGCAGAAATACCTCTGATACATTTATTATAATGTGCCATCTTTATACAGGGCAGAAATTTTTTTATAAAGATAGTGCTGCAATAAATTTGAAAATTTCTCATTCACGAGCGTGTCCTGAAAAAAAAGCAAAGAGTACGACCCCTGTGCATGATATATATATTTTATTACTTCAAGGCATTTATATTTATGAAAATTTTTAATTTATGAGTTAAACAAAGCTGCAGTAAATCCACTTATCCTGGTATTAAAATTAACCTACACCAAGGAGTAGCACTTTTCGCCCTGTTACCAGAACGCTTTCAGAGATGAGACATTTCATCCTTTTTTTTACCTACCATTTTTAGAAGTTTTTTATATGAAACTGGCTTTGTCATCGTGTCACGCTAATAAACAAGGCGCCAGTTTTCAGTTGATGATTACGTTAATATATAATACTCATTTTTCAACGTGCCCTTATATTTTTTTTTCATGGCTGTACTGTTGCAATAAAAGTAGTTTTACAGGCAATGCAGGGATGGAACACGGGCGCAGAATTCATACCACTATCAATGTAAGAATATTTTCTACCTCTTAAATCGACGATATTATAGGTAGAGAAATTTCTTAAACACATTCCGGTATGAATTCTGCGCCCGTGTTCCATCCCTGGCAATGTGAAATTAAAAGGACAGTTCATTCACTTTGAGTGGGGTCAGCCTTGGCGACAAACTTAGCGAGCGGACGACCAAATTTGGTGAAAAATGGTGGATTAGAAGTTTCGAAGCTCTCCGACACACGGGTATAGATCTTGAGCTCTCCATGGGATTCCCTATGGAATCATCGCTAAACCCCATCGCCAAAAGTTATAAATAACAGTAAGTTGATTTCTGCGAGAGAATATGTAGTCACTGCGATTCAGAGTTATTCAGAGACCTATTTTGAGTGGTTACCCTTTAGGGATTGAGCTCTAAGCGATTGAACACTTTTCGTGAGCTAGCGAAGATTTCTGCTCTGGAGTATTTGATGTTATTTGGTTTACTTCTGTGGAACAAGTGACTGTTTTTTTTTTTTTTTTTTTTTTGACTGTTCCAAAACATTAATCGAATATTGAATTTTGCTGTACGAGTAACAGCTTCAACTGTTTCCAGAATATTCGAAGAATTAACAATACTACTGGACTGTTTTCCAGAATATTCGTTTTAATAATTATTTTGTTTTACAGATTCGAGAAGTTCAGAAAATAATTGATATCGACAAGGAAATCCCATACTAAAGATGTGACAAAAATAGTCGTCAATCAAAATATATTTATTTAAACGTTTCAATTATTCAATTAAAAAGAAGTTATTTAAATATAGTGACCAGTGAAGCGGACAAATCCTGCTAGTACATACATAAAACTGTACAAAATATTACAGGCATATCATGTTGATAACTTATCTACAATTTTCGAGTGTGAATCTTTTTGAAAAAATAATTATCATAGTTCTAATTACTAGCGGAAATATTTCAAACCATTATGCTTTAATTTCCAAATAAATATAACTTATGCAAAACAGTTACTTTACAGTCTAAATATTTATTTGATTGAACAACATCAAAAAAAAAAAAAAAAAAAAAACTTCACTTAACTCTGTTGAGTGCTAGTTTTAATTTAAATTATAAAGTTTTGAAATAAAATACACTCAACCCCACCCCCAAAATAAATAAATAAATAAATAAATAAAATAAAATAAAATAAAATAAATAGACTAATTACTTTTACAAATTATAAAAAAAAATTATGAGTTTTTAACACTGTAATTCACTAGTAATAGAAAATACTTAATTATGCCACTTTAATTAAATTCTCTCAAAACAGAAAGTATGAACTTTTAAAAAGATTCAAAACTGATTAACAAAGTTACAAGACTTCTTATTTTGCCTTTCTTACCTTTCTCTTTTTATTCTACTTCTTCTTCTTTTCCTTTTTCCCATTAGACACTGTGTAAAACCCCGATTACAAATTCTGAGATATCAGATAACGTTATTTTTTATCCTCAAGAGACCATTTCACAAACAGTTCTGTTACTATTTTAAAATTAGAGCTTTTCCTCTGAATGTGGATCTGCATATTAAATCTACCATTTTCTTTCTATTATTTCTTTCAGGTACTAGCATACCATTGCGATACAAAATATTCAATAAAGTGGAATAAAATCTAATTTCCTAAGAGAGATTAAAAAAAAAAAAAAAAAAAAAACTTATCTTTTTTAGTATTTACACAGGGAAACAAGATTATATATTTTAAATGAACTACTAATTTTTCACTTTAAACTTTATCAGAGTAAATTATCTAGAGTCTGTAGGAAATTCTATTAAGTTATTCAAAATCAGAAAATAATGAATACATTAAAAAAGTTCTAGAATAAGGTGTTTAGTGTATATATAAAACTCGTTGCATTCGATAGAAACGTCTTTTTATTTAATAAGTTTATAATAGTACCTATTATAATGGACTATATATATTTTTTCCAACTTCATTAAATATTTTAAAAACATATTATTACTCAAACCTTATATAAAACATTTCATAACATATCAGTAAAAGGCCTACGCTTTGTAGTGGCATTTTCACATATGCAGCAGCAAGTAGTATTTCTAACACAACTAGACGAAATATCATAAATATCAAGTAATATGATATTAGAATAACGGTTTTTTTTTTTTTTTTTTTTTTTTTTTTTAGAAAATTTCATTTTGGTTAATCAAAGAAAATAAATTCAAGGGTTCCTAAAATTTTTTGTACACATACAGACACATATATACCACAAGCGACATTTTTTTATTATTATTATTTTCATACCACTATTTCCATAACATAAAATTTATAATAAATGTATGCAGTGCAGATTTATCTGCGGAAATACAATATAAATTTTATTTTTTGGGAATGGTAGTACAAAATGAATATAAAAAATTTGTCTATGGCATCCCTGTATATATATGTGTGTGTGTGTGTGTGTTTAAATCAGAGTGTTTTCCTTTTTGTTAATTAATAAAAATAGAAATTAAGGTATACAATAAAAATTTTGGAAAGTTACTCTCTCTTATATAACTCAAACTTTTTTGGAATGGGTTTCTGTGAATAATATGGTTTTATTCATGAAACGTTTTTGATTTTTGGAATTCAAGACTTTTTTTCATAATATATTTGATTCTTCCCGACATTTTCAAAAATATTGCTCGTATATATTAAACAGTAATTGCCCCTATTTTCGCAGGAGTTTTCTGAATCTTATTTATAGCGTAGTTAAAAAAATAATAATAATAATTAATAATAATAATTAAGCATCCACAAACGTCCATTAAAACAATAAATGCTCAAGCAATTTTGCATTTCAAAAATGAATTGTCCAATACATAAGCTACAGCTGATTTAAGTAAACCACTCTCTATATATGTAAAAAAATAAATAAATAATACAACATTTAAACATACATCCTGAAAGAGTTTTTTCTTCTTTCGTAAATGGTAATAATGATAGTATTTTTTAATGAGAAAAATTCTGCTAATACCTATATTTATTTATTTATTTATTTATTTTGCATTTTCTTTCCCCGAATATACATATGTAAGGAAAGTATTGTAATCATGATATAGATTTGACTTTGAGATTTTGGTGTTTATATACGTTTTGAGGTACCCTATGTTCGTTTTTTCTATTTTTACGGTGATGTATGAATTTGTGTATATAAGTGTGTATGTATGTGAGTAAACATGATAGCGTATAAATGCTTTATTCAAATGAGCTAAAAGTTGGTATGTATGTTACAGGTCACCGTAACACCAACCCTATTGCTTTGGCGAACCAGTTTTTTTTTACGGACACACACACAAAAAATAATTAAATAAATAAATGAAATTTCACTATCATTATGGCCTATTGACTCAAACATTTTAAAGTGCGACAGTGTCTAAATGTCTTATTCGGTTGAAATAAAAATTTATACACATATTACAGGTCATCGCTGCACAAACTGTATAGATTTTGGTGAATCTAGCCCTTTTAGCGTTTTTACAGGAACACAAAGAAAAATTCTTTATCATTGCCTATGGACTCAAATATTTTAAAGTGCGTCAGCGTCTAAATGCCTCATTTGAATGAGTTTAAAATGCATGCAGATGTTATAGGTCACCGTCGCACAAAATGTATATATTTTATTGAAACTAGCACTTATAGTTCTTTTATTACAGGAAACAAAAAAATTTCTTTATCAAGACTTACGAGTTCAAATTATTTAAAGTGCGATAAGGTCTCAATGACTTATGCGATTGAGCTGAAAATTTATATACATTTTGTAGGTCACTGCCACGAGAATTTCTCGACGAATCTACTATTTATAAATTTTTACAAGGACACAACGAAATTTTTTTTATCATTACGATCTATGGGCTCAAAATATTTGAAGTGCAATATAGTAAAATTAAACCACATAATATAAAGAACAAAATACTCAAATACCCTATTATAATTTTCACTTTTTTTTATTTAACGACTTCTCGTACATTAGTTTATTTATACAACCGTTAATTACCTATTGTTCGGTATTATCCATATATTGCCATTCGGTATTGCCCATATATTGCCCATCTGCGCAGCACTAGTGCGACGTAAAATCCAACCATCCATCCATCCTATTGTTCGGAAAATCGAGTGGAGTCACTCAAGATTTTTTTTTCTTTTTAAAGACTCATACACATATATGTGTATCTGTATGTGTGTGTACTCACTGACTGCAATCGTTGTGAAATTCTTGATGATTATTATTTTAACAGTTTGCAACAAGAACACAAGAGGATCGTCAGGGATATTTTAATTTTTTTAAATGTCTTTGCATTCATTTTCATATCCTTTTGAAAACTAAAGTAACTAGTATATTGTGGCCACCACAAGACTTTCTTCTATATTTTCCTATATATATATTCAATCAATAACAATATTAAAAAAAAAAAAAAAAAATGATTTTTTTTCTAAGTTTTTTTTTTTTTTTTTTTTTTTTTTTTGTTAAAAGTAAAAAAATAATCGATAACTTTGTTTTAAATTATCACAGATTTATAGTTCAACCATTCGTTTTAAAGGTATTGACGAGATCTTTCGAAAGATACCAATCTTGAAAATTTACCTGCCTCCACATGCACAAAAATTTTCGTAGTTAACTACTACTATTATCAATAATTCATATTAATTTTACAATCACAAGTTTAAAATAACGCTCATTATGTACATTTATACGAAATTTTGTCCTATACATAAAATACAATCACAGCGCCATCTGCTGGGCGATTCATCCCAAAATCTAATCAGCACCATTCCATGTCAGGGTCCAACTATATACCAAGTTTGGTTCAATTTCATTCATCGGTTCGTGAGATACGGTGAAAAATACGACATTTTGCGATCACAGCGCCACTTGCTGGACGATTGATCCCCAAATCTAATCAGCACCATGCCCCGTCAGGTTCCAACTATATACCAAGTTTGGTTCAATTTCATTCATTGGTTCGTGAGATACGGTGAAAAATACGAAAATTTGCCCTATACTGCCATGTTAAAAATTTACATAAAATGCGATCACAGGGCCACCTGCTGGGCTATTGATCCCCAAATCTAATCAGCACAATGCCCCGCCAGGGTCCAACTATATACCAAGTTTGGTTGAATTTCATTCATTGGTTCGTGAGATACGGGGAAAACACGAAACCACAGACAGACAGACACACAGACAGACAGACAGACAGACATTTTTTAAAAACTATCAATTCGTGTTCAGGACATCCCAAAACGTGTAGATCCATCAAAAAACGGAGGTCGACAATTTTCGCGAATCCAATACTTTCTCTATATTACCTATAGAAGAAAGTAATAATAATGATAATAATACTAATAATAATGACTGAATGTATTAGCAACTACAATTAAACAATACGATTATGGTATATTTATATGCACATACATTAAATACTTTTAATTTTTCTGTTTCTCGCAATATTTGAACTTTCTTATTGATTTCTCTTTCTCTCTTTTCATTGGTTCTATTTCCTCCTTCATATTAGCTATCGCTATCTTCCTCATTTTCTTTTTGTCTTTTTTCTAACTTTTCAGATGTAGTATATACTTTATTATACGTCTAATGCCACAGTGCTAATAGTAAAATTCATAGTGCCAATATATGATGTTTTCAAAAGTTTTTTGTTCCAGAATATTGTATTCTGCAACACCTGATGAAATATTTACTAGTTTATTTATTTATTTATTTTATTTATTTTTTTTTTTTTAATAGTCTGTAACATGATTTTCCATTAATGTAAAGCTAGAAGCGTTTGCGCATTTAAAAATCCAAATACTAATTTCTACTAAACTGTCGGTACATAAATCCTTCTTCTATGCATTTCCATTTCTATTTTGTTGCTCTGTTATAATTTAAAGCAACAGCTATAATAAAACTAAGAAAGCAATTTTGCGCAATTTCTCCTTATAGGGGGGCCACGGAAGCCCAGTCAGTAGACAGCCGGCCTCGTAATTGGAAGATTGCGGGTTCGGTACTCGAACAACACCTCCTGTAATAATGCCTTCGAGCTGAGCTCTACGTCATGGAAGATCGGCCGATTTTATCCAATCAACACTTCCTATGATACATGTTGGATCGTGGGGATTGGATGAAATCGGCCGATCTTCCGTGACATAGAGCTCAGCTCGGAGGCATTATTACAGGTGGTGCTGACTCGAACCGGCCATAGACCGTCGTGTACACTAATGGTGGCTGGTTCACGTAAAATCTGTCGTGGCCGCAAAGTCCTCCATGTTACCATCAAACATTATACCTCTGGGGGTCACCGAAGCAGGAGAGTCATCCCTTCCATGGAGGATCAAAATTGTGATGGCATGTCTCCGGACTACCTCTAGGGGTGTGTCCCAGACTGTCGCCAATTGCCCATCTGCGCAGCATTAGTGCGACGTAAAACCAAACCACCACCTCTCCTTATAGGGTAAGAATGACTGCGCACATGGGTAGGAGAGATTGCGCTTAATTATAACTACAACAACGTTATTAATAATAATAATTGCACTTAAATTACTTTGTAGCTTAAATATTTTTGTATTGGGAGTGGATATTTCAATTCAATGATTAAAAAATCAGAAAAATAAAAGAAATTTGAAAAGAACTACAAAAAAAAAAAAAAAAAAAAAAAAAAAAAAAAATTAAAGAAACAGAAAGAAGAACAAGACCAGAAAATAACATTAAGTTACTAAATAACACGTTTAACTTAAAATAAGTATATTTCCTTTTCAACTAGGCTGGTTTCTTGTTTGCTGACTGAATCTCCCATTGTTCAGAACCATTGCACTTATAGTTGTACATGGTGAAGTTATTGTGCAACCACCTGTTACAAGTAAACCTGTTGGAGACCGATTGCACACCGTGTGTTTAATGCACTTCTAAGCAAAAAAAAAAAAAAAAGGTTAGCACACCATGTGTGCAATTATATATGACTAATAATATAATAAAATCCCACCCATTTTTAAGCGCAAAATACGCCCACTTATTACTATTTATTATTTATTTTTTGTTCCACAAACCTTCCGCCCAAAAATGTTCAAAACCTAAATTTCACTTTGTTTGAAATTTAGGTTTTCTCGTTTCAACTTTAAAATCCTTTACGTTTATTTATTTTATTTTATTTTATTGAAATTTATATTCCTTAAAAAGAAGTTTGAGTGGGCTGATGTTTTTTTTGCTTCCATTTAGTTTTATCCCTTCTATTTAAGCAGCCTACAGCTGCACAAAACTTGAGCATCATACTTGAAAGTATTACAAAATTGAATAGATATGCAATAACCTTTAAATATTTTGCGATGAATTTCTCATAGGCTAACATTGGCATTCTAGAGGTAAAGCCCTCCAGAAGTGTGGAGGGCTTGTCGTTCATGCCACTTCTGAACAATGTTCATTTTTAAATTCTGAAGACTGTCTCCTATAAGATGCGTCGTCTGGAGTGGGTTGAACTAGTCCAGTCACTTGTCTAAGTTATTTCCTGGGGCAATTCCAGATATTCAACAAACACATCCTCATTGTCTTGTCATTACCAATAAGCTACGAAATTTCTATTAATATAGAATAAAAAAAAAAATCAATGCGTAATCTCTCCTAAATAGCAAAGCGCAAACTCTCCTATTTTGGTTTCAGAGATTGCGCAGTCTTTTATTAAATAATTATTCGCTTTTAGAGAAAATCGTGGTGCTGGTACCTGTTTATTGCTAATGTCTAGGTTAATAGCTTACGAAAATTTGTTTAAATTAAAAATATTTTGTACTGCTACCATTGTATTGGAATTCTTAGGAAGGGTTATGAAAATTCAAGGATTTATTTTGGAGAACGAAACAAAATAACTACGTTTTATCTTAAACTCTTGAAGCAATCAACATGCACATTCAAATCAGATTTTCAGTACTGTTGTTGTGCAACAACCTAAAATTGCAACTCACCCACTTTACTCCTTCCCGGCGATCTCCTATTTGCCCAATCTCTCCTACCGCACGATCTCTCCTAGATTTACCTTATACTATGCAAATATTTCTCGAGTTTAGGATCTGTAACGGTTGTACATAAGTTGCAAAACTTATAATAATTAAAATAAATCTAGAGAAAATACAAACCAACAATGTCTTCTTTATGTTATATTAATTTTTAGTCATTTAATACGAATAGTCTTTTTTTTTTTTTATGATTTTTAAAAAGAGTTTTTTTTAAGGACTTTCTACTTTTTGTGAAAAAAAAAGAATATCAATTTTTGTAGTTAATGATTGTATGTTAGCTTTCCTAAATAAAATTTTTTACTAATTGGCCAATTACCTTGATATTTTTTCTAATTACTTTCATTTTTATATTTTATTTAATATATATATATATATATTTAATTTTCCCATTATTTCCTAAATTTCTCAATTCATTCATTCCGATTTATATATATATATATATCACATATATAACACATTGAAAATTTTAAGAAATATTCAACTTCTAAGGGGTCAGGTACCTTTAAAATGAGATAATAGGGAAAAAAATGACTTTATTTATAATAATTCAAATAATGTTTATTTTTAAAACTTGTAAATTTTAATAAGTATTAAGGAAGTTTTTCTCTCTCTATTATACAGTTATTAAAATAATTGTACATTTTAAATTATTATTATTATTTTTTTATATAAAAAATGTCAGAGCAAATTTTTTGTCGAGCGCGCAATATATCCGTTATGGTCAGCCAGAATTTAACGAAAGTGATCTTTTGTTAAATTCTAGCTAACCATCTGGCTAACCATTCTGGCTCGAACGAAGTAAGCTTTGACATGAGATATAAATATTTAAAATAATGAACAATTAATTTTTTAACATTAAATGCTTTGTAATTATAAGTATCATTACGCTTTTTTAAATAATACGTTCTAATATATATATATATATATGGAGTTTTTCAGCAAAATTACTTTTCGCATTTTTAATTATATTGTTCCACATGAACCCAATTTTTTTTTTTTTTATGTTCATGTGATTTATTATTTACATGTAATCAATCTCTGCTATTTTCAAGAAAATATGCTAATAATATGCAGGTATTCCAACAGGTGTAATAAAGAGATAAAATCTTTCTTAACACTTATTTACAGTTACAAGTTTTAAAATTAATTATTTTTCAAGTTAGTGTAAAAAGAATCCTGATTATTTTTTACTGATATTCCCACCGTCCAAAGTTATCTGGCCCATAATAAAACTCCATTTTAGCATTTTAACTGTAATATTTAATTCCTTTAAAACTTGTTCAAGGAAATTTTATTTATTTATTTACATTTTAAAATATCTAAGCAGAATCGAAATCAGCATTATTATCTGAGGAATATTTAAATGCGGTTAAACATTCTCTGAAAAACATATCTGTTATTTTATATATTGGGAAAATGAGGTATGTATTATGTCTGTTTTTAAGTAAAAAAAAAATAAATAGATAAATAAAATAATATAATATAAAATAAAGTAAGATTTTTAAATGGACTGTATTTAAGCTCGTGGACTCAGTTTAATGATATGATAAGAAAAAAATGACGACATTAGTTTAATGAGATGACCTTATATATATAAGATATCTTATCGCAGCATACAACGAAATTTCGCCTAAATTCTCTTTTTTTTTTTTTTTTTTTTTAAGAATATTTTTTACGAATTATTGCGAAACTTAACACTTTTGTTTAGAACATCAATAATTAACTCACCATATATATATATATATATATATATATATATATATATTTAATATACATGTAAGGAAATATAATATTATAATATTGTTATTTTTTATACATAAAAATAAATATTCTGTTAAATTATTAATTAATTAATTAATTTTTGCTTCATTTTGCACGCGTCCTTTTTATTTCCTAATTCAAAATTAAAAAAAAAAAAAAAAATCAATAGTGTTTTTGTTTCGATACTGAATATTATTAATTTTCTTTTCTTTTTCTTTAAAAAAAAAGCTTTTGATGAAATTCTGGCAAAAGCAGAATTTAGTTTAGGACGAAGAACTATAAGTTTTTGTGTGTGTGTGTGTGTGTGTGTTTTTTATTATTATTATAACATTGCTTTCAATTTATTTAATTATATTTTCGACAAATGTCCAACTATCGTAAAACTGGTATCGTAAAAATCAGCAGATTGAGACTAATAGTCCTCAGTCCTAATATAAAGTATATAATAGGCATAGATTTCAATTTTGTTGATGAATATTTCTTAGTATATTGCTTCAAATATTCAATTGGTCGAACGGCTTTACAAAACAGCGCTCTTTAAAACACTGCAAAGATATAACTGTAACTTATGTGAGAAACACTTCAGTTTTTAGGTTATTTATTAATTACTTAAAATTGATAGTGGTTTAATTTTAAAATATAATGAAAGTTGTAAATATTATTTTTATTATTACTTTATTATTATATTAAATATGGAATATTAAATATGAAATCATTAAAGATTTCTAAATTCCATGCAACTTATAATTAAAAGAGAGAGAGAGAGAAATATGGGCAAACTACAACACAAATAGCAATCTAATAACTTTTGAAAAAACACCCATTTCTTACTTGGTGTAAACAGGATGAGAGAGTTCCACTTTTTTTGCCACTAGCATTTTCTTACAAAAATTTCTGCCCTATAAAATCACAAAAATAAATGTAAAAGTATAATAAAAGTTTCTGTATAGAAATATTGGTAGCAGAAAAAGCTGAACTCTTTCATCCTTGTGTAAATATTAAGCTGGGTTCATAAAATGCAGTTAGTCTTTTTATTTTATTTTATATATATATATATATATTACGAATCTTGTAAATAGTAAATTTTCCCGATGAAATTTCAGTCAAATCTTTGAAAATTTAAATTAAAAAACTTTGATGTATAACTAACAAATGGTCCTAAACAGACGGATTTATTCAATGGAAAATTACATTTAAATTCTTGAACTTTGCATTATTACACACATTTTTATTTTATCCTAATAATGCACTTATTCATGTATAATTGCATTTATTTATTTCATCCAAGAATTTTTCTCTTATTTAATTAATTAACCACAAGGCTTTTCTTACAGTACTTAAGAACAAAGATATAAAACAATTTTCTTGAATAAATACTATACACCTATTTTGCCATGTATAAAATTACTTTTTTTTTTTTTTTTTTTAATCAATGTTAATAATTAATAAAGTCACTGAAAATTGATATTTTTAATGACCAATAATGTGTAAACATTCTATCTAATATAAAAAAAGAAAAGAAAAGAAAACTATTTAACTATTCTGAACAATCAAGTATTGTAAAAGCCGTAGGCGAATCCAGTTTGGTCGTGTAACAACAAATTGGAAACAATTGTTCTTCCGCTTTCATTCACTATGCTCTTGAAATATATAATATTAAAGTATCTCTTTTTCTTTCCTTTAATTTTCTTTCATGAAAGTGTCATAAGTCAAATAAATATTTCTTTATACTTTAAACACAGTTTATTAAATTAACACATTTACCTAACAAAAGTATGTGAATGTGAATTTTAATTTTTTATGTCATTAATATGATTTTAAGCATACTCCTTTATTTACGTAGGCTAATTTTTTATGCCAACATTATTAATGTATAATATGTTATACCTAATCTAAACAAATTCAGGGTTTTTAATAATCCCAACCTTTAATAGATGAATACCACATTTTTTAATAAATATATTGAAAAAACTTTAAACACACGTAAATTTAAATTTTTATTTAAAAGATGTTAAAAAAATGTATCCAATGCTTTTCGCTTTAAGGGGGATCGTCAGTTACGGCTTTTCTAGATTACTAATGTTAAAATTCTAAAATCAATCCCGTGCATTGTTAATGCAATTAATTTGTTTGAAATTTTTTTTTGGCGTTAGATATAACTTTTATCTCTCAGACGATATAATTTTTAAAACGAGATGTGTTCTCAATCTTTTTTAAATTTTAATTTTTCAAAAATTGCATTTTTTCGAAAAAATTCATGTTGTTTCTTTTAGCTATTAATAGATGGCGTTGCTATTTCGAATCGTTTCTCCTATTTATTGAAAAGCTTTTATTTTTGTCATTTTTTAAATTTTTCTCATAATTTTATGTCATATTCTTATAAATAGCTGTATAAGGGATATGTGTAGAGCAATATGATACCGAAATATCCTTCAGAAAATGCTTTTATTATTTTCTATGACTGATTTTTTTCATGGCATACTGCAACAGAATGACAGATATTTTTAATGTTACAGTAACCCTAAGCCGTCTGCTTTAGTTCCGGTAAAAAGAGCGCTTATGTTTTGAGTTGAGTTTTAGTTTCAGTAGAAAATATCAACTGAGCTTATTACGTTGTTTTTCTTGACTATTGCAGCGACTTTAATTAAGATTAAGCTTCCTTATTTATCTATTTATTTATTTAACATTTAATATTAGAAATGTTTTTTTCGTCCATTTTATTTTTGTAATTAGACAGAATGTCGATGTTTATAACTTGTTCATTGTTGTCATTTGAAATGGACATTTCGGAATAACTTTTTCGATAAAATCGTTGCTTACAAATCATTACATGCGCAAATCATTGACGTTTTAGTAAAAAACTTGAAAATATGAACTCTTTTTTTTTTTTTTTCTTTTAATCATAATACAGCTTTTCTCGGATAGTGGGCGACGAACAAAGAGGCTTTCCATTCGTCTATTCTCACTCTACTTGGAGAAATAACAGAGTAAGAAACGAAACTGCCGAAGATATCAAAACTTTTATGTATACACCAAGCATTTTTCCTTTTCCAAGCTGGCGCGATCTCGGGCAGCGCACACACAGACTCGGGTCTCCGAGAATCTAAAAAGGAGAGGTTAAATATGAGGTTATAAGATGGCAAGATTTTGCCATATTTAAATCTATAAAAAGAATGTTTTCTGTTACCGTATCGTGTAAGAATTGTATCTATAACTAGACCAAATTTTTACTCGCCACAGTAAAAATTCCACTCGCCAATGGCGAGCCGGCGAGTGGAAATTGCGCGCCTTGTATATATATTAATAGAATCGTACATCATAATCCAAAATAGCAAATATGACAAATTTCCTTGAAAAAAAAAAAAAAAAAGAAAAAGAAAAAGAAACTCTATAAATTTTTTTCTAAGAAATTTGAAATTGATAAAAAACAGAATTTCCAAATCTTTTATTTTCTATTGTTTGATACAACAAATGCATAGTAATCTGTTTTTTATTGGTGTATATGCACTAGGAATGGTAATAAAAAACATTTTTTTTTTTTTTTTCCTAAAAGTAAAAAAAAATGTTAGGAAGTCGAAAATTTCAAATCATTGAATTGACGAGATTTTCGGATTATTGTTCATATGTATGGTAACAAAGTTGTAAGATGTAAAAAGACAGATGATAAAAAGCCGTTGCAATGCTGAAGAACCAAAATGAATTTATGTGTATTTGTGTATATATATATATATATATATAAATTTATTGAAAAGAATTTATATATATATATATATGAGTTTAAAGATTAGAAAAAACCAAAACCATCCTCAATGACAAACTGTGTAATTGCAGGAAATATAAAATACAAAACCGACCATTATAAAATTAACAAATTAGGATTAAGTAAATGTGTGCGTGTATATGTATATATATACGATAAATATCAAAACTAATTATCTTACACGGTACATATTTCTAAAATAAAGATTTCGAAAATAAAATATTCATATTGTAATAAAATTTGAAGTCAACCTGAAACCCAAGTCAAACTCAACACAGAAATTTTCATCAGCCCGAACCCGGAAAAGAAATTTTTGTTTGTAAAATAAACAAACACTAGACGCAAACTGCCGTTCTCTCCGCCCCCCAAAATAAATAAATAAATAAATAATAGTGATTAATAAATAAATCAAATGACATAATTTATATATTTTTATTTTAGAATAATATTTTATGAAATATTTTTCAAACCCATCCAGTAATATTCTAATTATAAAATAAAGTAAACTAGCGATGTCACACAATTATTTATAAGATATTTTTGAGCGGGATACGAATACATAATTTACAACAATCATTTTAATTCTCCTGTATACCATTATGGTAAGCGTTTTAGATCCAATGCGAGATCACTTCCCTTTTTACTTCCATTACCCTACTACCGTAGGTAATGGAAGTATTGTATTCGGTCTGAAAATTCGATATCGGGTTTTCACCTGATTTACACGTTTTAAGGTCCCCTGAGTCCAAAAAAGTGGTTTTTGGCAATTGGTCAGTGTGTATGTATGTGTGTGTGTGTGTATGTATGTATGTATGTGGAGAATCTTCTGGCTATTATAGCTCAGAAACTAATAAAGATAGATCTACGAAACTTTAGAATTGAAATACGTCTGGTGTACAGATGAAATTTCCAAATTTTGGTGAAAATTGAAAAACCGGAAGTGGGACATCGGAAACCGGAAGTGGGACCGTAAGTTCGTATCTCAAAAACGGCTCTAACGATTTTCTTCAAGCTTGCTATATAAACACTCTATTAGATGTCCTTTCGAATGATATAGTTGGTTAGTTCAGGAAAATTGATAGGCGGCATACATAAATAGCTCAATTTCAGGCCTCGCAAAGGCGTTCCTTTAAAAACGGTTGTACGGATTTTTTTCAAACTCGCCATTTTAACTCACTTTTAAGTATGCTTTTGTATGTAATTATTTTTTTCCTGTCAATAATTGAGTTTAACCGGAAGTGGGACATCGGAAACCGGAAGTGGGACCGTAAGTCCGTATCTCAAAAACGGCTCTAACGATTTTTTCAAACTTGCTATATAAACACTCTATTAGATGTCCTTTCGAATGATATAGTTGGTTAGTTCAGGAAAATTGATAGGCGTCCTGTATAAATAGCTCAAGTTCAGGCCTCGCAAAGGCGTTCCTTTAAAAACGGTTGTACGAATTTTTTTCAAACTCGCCATTTTAACTCACTTTTAAATATTCTTTTGTGTGTAATTATTTTTTTCCGGTCAATAATTGATTTTTTGTAAAAGTTGGTATCTCAAAAACGGCTCTAACGATTTTCTCTTTAGGTCCCTTTTATGTTTTCTGATCACATTATCTCTCAAAAATGTATATAATACATGTAATAGCGGGTAATGGAAGTCGTGTGGTTGTTTCACACCAGATTTTTTTTTATGTTCTGTGCATCTAAAATTAGCTTTCAAACATGAAAAATAAATGAAATAAAATCTCGGAATATCGCTCACATGATTTTCTGAAGATAGAATACGTCGCCTTTTCACATCGAACTTTTTCCCCTCTTCCAGTTCTCCGAAAAATAGACAAAAGAAGAAAAACAAGAACGCACTTCCTACATTATAATCTCCCTCCCCACATTCATAAAGTTTAGCAAGAACTGAAAGAGGGATATCAAGCTTTCTCACTTTTATCAGCTTTTCGAATAAGTGGCATTGAAACAACTTTTGAATTCCCAAACTAGAGTCCTGCATCGGATCGGGTAACCCGATTTTACCCGAACCCGACCCGCGTTGACAGAATTTTTTCTCTTGCGGGTCGGGTTGACTGATCTTTTTTTCGCGCGGGTCGGGTTCGGGTTCGGGTCGGGTTTGGTTTTCAATAAGTCGGGTCGACTTGAGAACACCTTTCAAAATATTTTTTACAATTATAAACATTTTATAGGCATGTTTACAACTATGTAACTAATTTAAACATTCTGTACATACTAGACATGTATCGGTTGGTTGTTTGGTTGAAGGATTTAAGGCCGATTGACTCCAGATGTGTCCTAGGCCTATAGGGGATTGACACCAGATGTGTCCTAGGCCTATAGGGGGAATGCCCTCCGTTTGGGTCTTTCTAAGCGGTCCTAGCCCGTATTTACGCGTGTTTCGGAGGAAACCATGGTAAACTCCGAAAGGCTAGGTCGATGAGCGCGACCTGGGATCGAACCCGACAGCTTCCATCTACCAGCTTTGAGCGCAGAACCGCTCGGTGGCTGGTGGGCAGACATGTACCAGAGCTCCCTATTCGTATCCGCCAGAAAAATAGATCCGTATTTGTATCTGAATCTGTATTCTTTTCTTTAACTGAACTAATATGTATCTTTTGTAGAAATTGTATGAAAATTAGAAAAGTATTATAAATCTTTCTTTACTGTTGTTAATGTATATATTAAAGAAATACAAATACAGTATAACCTCGCATTTACATTCTGGAAATTGAAAAGATTTCGCAGTTTACAAGTTTTTTTTTTTTTTTTTTTTTAACTTTCTTCTATATTTAGTAGAAGAATGTATTAGATTCGTAAAAATTTTCAACTTCCGGTTTTTGAGGAATTTGCATGTTTTGAGAGTCCAGAACACGATTTGACTATTTCCAGAAAATATCAGTCTGCGTCTCTGTATGTATGTGACAGAAATTTTGTGGCGACTCTGGAACTACTGCACATAATTGCATATAAATTTATAAATAAATGCACCTTGACATAAATTAGTGCCTATCAACTTTTGGTGCCCATCGCTCAACAGATAGCGCTGCTATACAGTGATTTCCACAATTTAAGGGAAATTGCGCAGTTTACAAGTTTTTTTTTTTTTTTTTTTTTTTTCACTTTCTTCTATATTCAGTAGAATAGAAGAAATTATTAGATTCGTAAAAATTTTCAACTTCCGGTTTTTGATGAATTTGCATGTTTTGAGAGTCAGGAACTACTGCAGAGAATTGCATATAAATTTATATGTAGATGCACCTTAACATAACCTAGTCCCTATCAACTTTTTATGTCAATTTCTCAAAAGGTGGCGCTGCTATACAGTGATTTCCACAGTTCAAGGAAATACTTTATTTCAGGATCTACTACACAAAATTGCACATAAATTTATATATGGATGTACCATGATATAAATTTTTGTCTATCCACTTTTGGTACCAATAATTCAATAGGTGGCGGTTTTATACAACGATTTCCATAATTTAAAGGAAAGAGATATCTCAGGTTCTATTGTGTATAATTAAAATAAAATTGATAAGTGAAAAGACCATTATCATCAGACATTATGCTAATTCAATTTGGATGCATATCGGCCATAAGGTGGCGCTGCTGTACTGCAATTTTCCCCGAGAACGGAAAAGCTATATCGCAACTTCCATGGTGTATAACTGCACAAAATTTGATAAGTGCGATAACCATTATCATAACGCATTTTTTAATATATTATTTATAGAGAATAAAACTGTCTTTCTTTGTACTTTTAGTGTAACTTTTCTCTAAGATGAAAATCGTCTGCATTCATTATGGTAGGTAATTTTAATAAATAATAGCTTTAATAAATTATCAGTACTGAGTGAATTTGTATTACAAAATATAGAAGAAAGTCTTCTGGTGGGCACAACATACTATTTTTTTTTTCTAATACCTTTACTTTTAATGAAATTCAATCCTCGCTTTTATGTGAACGGAATTTTGAATTTTCCTCCATTTATACTTGTATATACATCAAATATAGAAGAAATACTTGTTGTGATTTCATTTAAAGCTAGTATACTGTGAGCACCTCAAATTTTCTTCTATATTTTCCTATAGGAATTCGCTCAGTAAAAATATTTTCTTAAAAATATTATTTATTAAAATTATCTACCATAATGAATGATTTTCATTTTATAAAAAACTAACACTAAATATAAGAAAAGAAAGACAGTTTAATTCTCTATAAATAAAGTCTTAAAAAATGCGTCTTCATAATGGTTACCACATACATCGGGTTTCGTACCGTTATATGTCATAGAAGTTGAGATGTAGCCACATTCCGTTCTCAGGGAAAATTGCAGTATAGCAGCGCCACTTATACGCTGATATGCTTCCAAACTGAATCAGCGTAATGTCATGTAATGGCTACACTGATACGTGTCAAGTTTTGTTTGATTATGCACAACAGAACCTGAGATATAGCCTTCCCTGAAAATGCGAAAGTCGACGTATAACAGCACCACCTGTTGAGCAATTGACACAAAAGTTGGTAGGCACTAACTTATGTCAAAGTGTATCAAGTGTATCTGCATATAGATTTATACGTAAAATCGTGTAGCAGTTCCTGAGATATAGCCTTTCCTGAAATTGTGAAAACCGCGGTTCAGCAGCGCCATTTGTTGAGAAATTGACACCAAAGGTTGATAGGAACTAATTTAGGTCAATGTACATCAGCATATAAATTTATATGCAGTTATCTGCAATAAGATACAGTCGCCACAAGATTTTTCTTTTTTTTTTCACGCACACACACAAACAGACAGACAGACACATATTTTCCAAAAATACCTAGTCAAATTGTGTTCTGGAATCCGCAAAACGTGTAAATCTATCAAAAAACGGAAGCTGAAAATTTTTACGATTCCAATACTTTCTTCAATTGAATACAGAAGAAAGTAAAAAGTAATGTAAAATAAACACATTTAGGAAACGGATTCCATCAAGGCATAATAATAATATTATTCTTCTCTTGAACAAATAAACAAAACACGAAAATTGCCACTGCAGAAAGATAATTTGCTGATCATGTGAATTGAAAGTGATTGTGGGAAAGCAGATGTCCCAAATAATTATAAACATTCACGTCGAACAAAAGCAATAAATAAATATACATTTTTTTTTTTTTTTTTTCAGAATATAAGCATAAAACAACGAACTAGTAAGTAACGCTGAATTTGAAGTACATTTTTGCAATCTTGAAGTTCACAACTCACATAAATGTTTAAACATTATTATTAAACATTTTTTTTTTTTTTAGATTTTTTAATTTTTAACTCAATACAATCAGTAATTACATTTTAATTTTTTTTTCACTTTCTTCTGTATTCAATCGAAGAAAGTATTGGACTCGTAAAAGTTTTCGACTTCCGGTTTTCGACGGATTTACAGGTTTTGAGAGGTCTAGACCATGATTTGACCATTTTTAGAAAATGTCTGTCTGTCCGTCTGTGTGGGTGTAACAAACATTTTGTGGCAGCTGTATCGTTGGAACTACTGTTCAGACTTGCATTTAAATTCATATGTAGATGCACCTTGACCTAAATTAGTGCCTATCAATTTTTGGTATGAACCGCTCGAGAGGTGGCGCTGCTATACAGCGATTTCTGCATTTTCAGGGAGGCTATATCTCAGGTTTCATTGGGTATAATCCAACAAAATTTGATATGTGAGAAGACCAATATGAGATATTTCGCTGATTCAATTTGAATGCCTATCAGCCAACAAGTGGCGTTGCTATACAGTGATTTCCGCAATTTAAAGAAAGGCTATGCAGAGAATTGCATATAAATTTGTATGTAGGTGCACTTTTACATATATTAGAGCTTGCCAACTTTTGGTGTAAATTGCTCAACAGGTGGCGCTGCTACACAGGGATTTCCACAATTACAAGGAAAGCTATATCTCAGGTTCTAATGCGTATCATCAAACAAAACTTAATATGTGAGAAGGCGATTATGAGACATTATGCTGATTCAGTTTGAATGCTTGTCGTCCAATAGGTGGCGCTGCTATTCTGCAAATTTCATCGATAACGGGGTGGCTATATCTCAACTTCTATGTCATATAACTGTACAAAACTTGATATGTGAGATAACCATTATAAAAATACATTTTTAATTTTTACTTTCTTTTATATTCAATAGAAGAAAATATTGGATTCGTAAAAATTTTCGACCTCGGATTTTTGATGAATTTACACGTTTTGAGAGTTGTATAACACGATTTGACCATTTTTAGAAAACGTCAGTTTGTCTGTCTCTGTGTGTGTGTGACAAAATTATTGTAGCAATTGTATCTCAGGAATTGCTGCAGAGAATTTAATACAAATTGGTATGTAGTTACATCTTGACATAAATTAGTGCCTATCAACTTTTGGTAAAAACTGTCCAACAGGTTGCGTTGCCATCCCGCTTTTTCTAAATTTTTAACCTGGTGGTATAGGACAAAATTTTGTATAAATGCGCAAAAATTTTGTATAAATATTTTTAATAATCATTATGAAATTTAAAAGAATTATTTGTAATACAGGTATTCAACTGTGGAAAAAAAAAAAAAAAAAAAAAAAAAAATGTATGTAGGAGCCTCGTCTTACCCCTTGGGGGCAAGTCCCTCCCTCGAGGGGAGTAAATTTTCATGATGGGTATTTTTCAAAAGAGCTCGTCAATACCTTTAAAACGAATGGTTGAACGATCGATCTGCGATAATTTGAAATAAAGTTATTGATTTTTTCATTTTTAACAATAATAATAATAATATTCAGGATAAAATTGACTTTTTTGGACATTTAGTGTTATACTTCTTCTCTAATATGGAAATCGACTGCATTATCATGAAATATAATTTTTTTAAATATTAATTTTAATAAAGTTTTTTGCTGAGTGAATTTGTATAGGAAAATATAGAAGAAAGTCATGTGGTGGACACAACATACTACTTTAAGATGTTATTTATAGACGATAAAACTGTCTCTCTTTAGATATTTAGTGTTAGATTTCCCTAAGATGAAATTATTTGCATTCATCATGTTAAATATTTTTAATCATAGTTTTAATAAATTATTCGCACTTAGTGAATTTGACAGAAAAATATAGAAGAATGTCTTGTGGTGGCCACAACATACTAGTTTTTTTCTTTTTTTAATTTACCAACTGTGTGACAGTGAAAATTTACTTTATTTTATGTCATGTTATATCATTTTACCTTGTTTTGCATGGTTTTTAAATGAATAAGTAATGTTGATTTATTTTTCTGGTTTCGGGTCGGGTTCGGGTCGCAAAAAGTTCTCTGTTGCGGGTTCGGGTTGGTTTTCGGGTTGATGAAAATTTTTTTGTCGGGTTCGGGTCGGGTTTCGGGTTAATGAAAATGTTTTTGTCGGGTTCGGGTCGGGTGACTCTATCGGGAAGTTTTGTTGAATCATATAAACGCTACCGAAGCAGCGGGGATCCGATACAATCGGCTTAAAGAATTAAAAAAATGCATTGTCATCGTGTTCTGATTTATTTAAAAAGTTTCAAGCCGGGAAGTTCATGATTGTTGAATCATATAAACGTTACCGAAGGCAGCAGGGATCCGAAACAATTGACTAAAAAAAAAAAAAAAAAATGCATTGTCATCGTGTTATGAATTTTTCTAAAAGTTTCAAATTTCTAGCTAGTCGGGAAGTTATACGATTGTTGAATCATATAAATGCTACCGAAGGCAGCAAAGACCTGAAACAATTGGCTAAAAGTATTTAAAAAATGCATTGTTATCGGGTTTTGCGCTATTCTAAAAGTTTCAAATGTGTAGCTTAGCTAGGCGGAAAGTTAGTTAAATAAATTTTCTGTTGAAACATATAAACTCTGTCGAGGGCACCAGGGACCCGAAACAGTTGGGTAAAAATATTTAAAATATGTATTGTCACCGTGTTTTGAGCTATTTTGAAAGCTTCAAATATCTAGCTAGTCGGGAAGTTAGTTAAAAATCGATTGCAAGATTTGTACTGGACACACAAATAAACAAGAATCGAAGTAAATAGAAACATGGTCAAATATAAATTAATTTGCCATAATAAATTATCGCATTATGTTGAAAAATTTGTTCTTAAAATTCTAAATTGGCGAGGTTCTACTGATATCAGTGAGTTGTATGTATTGATATAGTTGAGGTTCACAAATGTTTCACTCACTGTTTTTTCATTAATAAGTACACTATAAATATTAATTCCCGTTTGAGAGAATATAAATTTAAATTTGAAATGCAAAAAATCTATACAGCAATTTTATTATTTTACCATGAAAACTTTTGTAATTTAAAGTGTTATATTGCCCTCTAACACATTTCACTTGTGATTAAAGTTATTATAATTATTTCACTTATACAGCTACAGCGCATTTCAGTACAAACTGCTTATGTGACTGCTAATACAAAACAAATATAAAAAATCTTGAAAATGAGGATGAACCGAACTAATATACGCTCTGGGATGACCACACTTGTTTCCCCCCCTTTTTTTTTCTTTTTTTCGCGTACTTCACTTGACGTCACAGGAAAAGGGGAAATGACGTACTCAACAGAACTAGTTTACCAGAAACAGAAAACTATCGCTCAAGTGAAATACAACGCCATCTCTTGGGAAAAGGTAGATTATCGAGAAACTGACGCTCCCCCTTAATAGTAAAGCATCATCAGGCATCATCAAAAATTTATGATGATGCTTTACTATTAAAGCGAAAAGCTTTGGATAAATTTTTTTTAACATCATTTAAATAAAAATTTAAATTTACGTGTGTTTAAAGTGTTTTTAATATATTTAACAAATGACACGTGTTCAATTTAACTCTTTTTTTTTTTTTTTTTTTTTTTTTTTTTAAGAGATTATTTAGAATTTTTTTAATAGTTAACGTCACTAATCGTTTACAATGCTTTTAAACACTTTCCAAAAAGGTTGAAAAGGATTAATGACTTAGGTTTGTCTGTCTGTCCGTCCGCGCTCTTACTCCAATAAATATTCATGGAATTTCTTAAAACTGATTAGGTTATTCAAGTTCACTACCGGATAATCCCTACTTAAAAATGCAACGAATACCTGTACTAATTTATATACATTGACAAACGAAAGTATTTCAAAGCATTGTGTTCTCTGAGAACGAGAGGTGTTTCTATAAACCATATTATAATACCTTTACCTTACGCAAATTTTAATGAAATTGAAATAAATTATTCAGTTCACTATTGGTTGAATTCTACAGAAAATGCAATAAATACCAACACTGGTTTGTGTACAGGGACACCCGAAAGTATTACAAAGCAATGCGTTCTATGAGAGGTATTACTATAAACGAAATTTTAAGAGCTTTACTTTGCATAAATCTTAACGAAATTGAAATTCATATGTACAAAAGAATGCTTTTTACAGAATCTTGTATGATTAGCATTAGATTTACAGGTTTATACAAAAATATTCAGATACAGTAAGGGTTATTATTGAAAATTTGCTGGATTTTCATTTACGTTTACATTAAATGTTTTTAACACTTTATAAGGTAGGAGTGGCGTCGAGTTAAGGAAGTAAAGGTCGCCAAAGAAATTCAGTATTGAAAGTAGTGTAAAGGGATAGCGTCGAGTTGGGATAAAATGTTTGGTTGAGTGTGGGAATGTTTCTAGCTGGATTCAGCATATTTTGGCGATGTTGTGGGAGAGATAGCTAGTTAAAGTTGTCAAGCAGAGGTGAATTTGGGTTAGCATGGAGTGTATAGTTAATGGATAGTTAGCTGGGTAAATTGAAAACAGGATTGTGTACTACGTAGATTGTGAAAGGTAATTGAAAGGTTAAAAATTAAATGCGGATAGTCTTTAAAGAAGTAATTTGGTAAAATGGAGTGAATCGTATTTTCTATTTTAGAGGACTTCAAATAGAGTACTTAATGGGCCGTTCAGCTATTACCTTTGCAAGCTTCATGTGGTGAACTATTTTGTATGATAGTTTAAATTACTTAGTTTATGTTTATTAGTAAGTTCTTTCATATCCCTACGCTACAATAAAGGTACAATAAAGATAGATGTCTCTTTAAATTAAGTCTCCTGATTGTGTTCTACTTTAAGCTAAGTGTAAAGAATCAAGCAGAAATCGGAACAGAGACTTCACAACTTTCTAACAATTTTTAAGTGTGAATAGGATTTCAGTTTGTGTACAGTCGACAACAAAAGTGTCCGAACACTAGCGAAAATTCCTATGCAAAAAAGTACGCTTAATACAGTTTTGCTAAATAAATCCTTGTCGAATCCTGTTCTTAGTCTTACCGACTGTATCTATCTCTCCGACTATCCATCTGGTCTATCTGTCCGTCCACTCGTCCCTAGCGTCAGTAGACATTTTCATAATTATATATATATATAAATATATACGTTGTTATTCAAGTTCACTATGGAATGTTTGCTATTTAAGACGGCATTAATAGGTCTTGTAAAACTGGTTTGTGTACAGAGACACCCCAAAATGCATTGTGTTTTAGGAGACATTTTTATAAATCACATTTAAATAACTTCCTACTGCAAGAATCATAAATTCTCGTTTATTGTTAATATGCTAAAATAATGTTTTATATACAATATAATATGGTTAAACTTCTGATTCACAAGGCTACACTAAAATATTCAGATACATCATGGGCTGCAATTATAATCTAAAGACTGCAATTTCTTTTGCGTTACGCATATTTAACATTTTCCAACAATGCTTAAGAGTGATTATTAATATGATTAGTCTACGTGTATGCCTTTCAGTCATGCAGTCTGTCCATTGTGTGATAATGTTGGCAAAGAAAATTGAAAGTTATATGATACAACATGTACGTAGTGTTGGAAAGCGTTAATAATCAATTCGTACAGCATAATTTTTCTGTTTATTTATTAATTTATTTATTTTAATTATGATTTTTTTTTTAAGTGGTATGTTAAATATACTCCAGAATAAATTAAAAGGTTGGCAACTCTGGCAATATGCATATTTTTAATTTCTCTCTTTACATTATTTTCGGACTTTAATTACAGGAAAAACTTACGATTTCCAGTCTGCCCTTAGTGATTATAAGATCGTTGGCAATTTTTGAATGCTTGGTCTTTTTGTGATGTTAAATTCGATTAAATTAAATCTTTTATTATTTAATGCATGGGAAAAAAATTATATGCAGACAAAAACTCATTAATATAATTTTAACCCTATCCTACAAATTAATTACTTGAATTTATTTAAATTACTGAATTGTTTTTTCATAATATTCCTCTAACTTGAAACCAATTAACAGTTTACAAAGAGTAATAAAAGAAAAAAATATCACAGCAATCTCTAAGTAACATCTTTCACTGCAAAGCTTATGACAAAAGTAGTAATAGGCATTACAATCATGTAATTACTAAAATATGAAAAAAAAAATACATTTTAAGACACTTGTATCTGAAGACTACATTTTTTATTAATAAGTTATGTACATATCGAAGATTGCAAAACATTAAATACTTCATCGATATTATAACTATCTTTTTTTTTTTTTAGATATACTTTTAACTGTATCAAATTTTACTTCGAGAAAAAACTTCTAATGTAAGATTACTTTTGTATGTTGTAAAGACCTCTTAGGTTGTTAATAGAAAAAAATTTCAGATTTTTTTTTTTTTTTTGCTTTAGACAATCAAAACACGAATTAATTATTATTTGTCCTTTTTTATTCATGTTGCACAAAACACTATTTACGCATCTACAATGATTCTACTAAAAAAACTCCTAATAAAATGTAACAGAAATATTTCAAAACATCATTCACATTTTTTATGAAAAATAAATACATCTTATAGGACCATTTTCCAATTTATCTTTTTGTGAAAAAAATGTCATCATAAAAAGATAAAAACTATTTTGCTTAAATTTAATATTAAGAGTTTATCTTGAAAAATTTCAAAAAAATAATATCAAAGAAAGAAAGAAAATTACATAAGAAAATGAACTCAAAGGGTGAAACTTGATTGTAAAAAAAAAAAAAAAAAGAACAACCTCTATGAACTTTTTTTCACAAGGCATTAATAAAATTCTTTGCATTTTGTGCAAATAATTTTGATATTTTCAAGCTGTACATTAATAAGAAATTATCCATTATTTATCTTTTATAAAAACCTTATCACATTATTATTTTATAGCCATCAATGTTTTTACCCGAAAAGAATCATTCTAATAACATTCAGTTTTTGTTTTTATAGGAACTTTTCTGAAACCCACACACACAAAAAGTTTTATATATATATATATATATATAGCGATAATTAATCGAAAAAGGGAATTAGTTAAAGGTATCTAATAATCAAGTATTTCATAGTATTTGAAAAGAATATGTTATCTTACAGTATTAACTATCCACTAATAGAAATAAAATAGAGAATTAAAAAAAAATAAAAAAATAAAAATGTTTTTTTTTTTTTTTTTTTTTATTATTATTATTATTATTATTATTATTATTTATTTATTTATTTAGAAAGAATTTAATTATTATAGAGTTAGTATTCTATTGTTTCTACTTTCTATAGCACTTGTGATTATTATAATTCTATTTCACTTGTCTGTGTTTCTCAGTTCTTCGAAACGCACGCCTTTTGTCGTAACTACACTTGTACTGCCACCTAATTATTATATCGTATTGAGTTTTAAAAAATAATTTACAATTTTATGTATAGAATTTATGTTTTGTATACAGGGTCGCGAAATTTTTTTATTAACAAAATATGCTTGAAAAAAAAAAAAGAAACGAGAAAAAGAAATTTGTATAAATATTTCTCACATGTGGACCAGTCACGAATAAATTTTTTAAAAGATACGATAGTGACGTAATAAAATACTCGAGGATAAAAATTTATATTTTTATATGGACAATATTTAAGTACGCAGATTCAGTTCAATGTTACAGTCAGAAAAATTACGACGACATTTGTCTGGTGGAACCAGGAACCATTGTATATTAAAACCTTTGTATCAAAAATATTTTTTAAAGTTAAATTTGTATAGTCGTTGCACGCGTCATTTTAAATCTAGCAATACTTTAAAGATATAAACAGAATGCGATGTGACTAAAAGCGTAATAATAAAAAGCAATCAAAGTGTAATGAAAAAATATGTTAGGTTTTTAAACAAAAAATGATTCCAAAATAAATAAATAAAAAGACCTCGCCAAAAATTTTAAAATAACCGCGGTGGTCCTATACTAAAGCCGTACAACCTAGTGAAGTGTGAAAACTGGGTCATCAAACATTTATTTTATATTGAAACCTTTTTTTTTTTTTTTTCCTTTCTTGGAACGGAGTTCCTTTTTCGCGGGTTGCGGTAGGGAGTTAACTAGCAGAAAATGTCACGTAACGAAAAAACGTTACGCATATTTGTGGCAACTGTATCTCCAGATCTACTGCTCAGAATTGTATATAAATTTATATGTTGATGCACCTTGACCTATATTAGGGTCTGTCAACTATGGTGTCAACCGCTCAGCGAATCGCGGTGATATACAGCGATTTCCGCAATTTAAGGGGACGCTATATCTCAGGTTCTATTGCGTATAATCAAGCAAAACTTGATATTTAAGAAGGTCATTATGAAACACTATGCTGATTCAACTTGAATGATTATCGGCCAACAGGTGGCGCTGCTATATAAGCGATTTCTGCAATTTAAGGTAATGCTATATCTCAAGAACCACTGCACAGAAGTGCATAAAAATGTATGTGTAGATGTACCTTCACATAAATTAGTCTATATCAATTTTTGGCTTCAACCACTCAACAGGTGACGCTGACACACAGCGATTTCTACAATTTAAGAAAAGGCTATATTTTAGATACTATGGCATATAATCAAACAGAACTTGACATGTGAGAAAATCACTATGAGATTTTATGCTGATTCAAGTTAGATGCTTATAGACCAATAGATGAAGCTGCTATACTGGAAAATTCCTCGATAACAGGAAGACTGTATCTCAACTTGTATGGCACAAAACTGTACGAAACTTGATATGTGAGATAACCATTATAAAAACGCATTTTTCAAGATGTTGTTTATGGACAATAAAGTTGTCATTCTTTGGATATTTAGTGTTAAATTTCGCAAATGAAAATCATTCTCATTCACCATGTTAGATCATTTTATTAAATTATAGTTTTAATAAATTATTTGCCATTTGTATAGGAAAATATAGAAGAAAGTCTTGTGGTGGCCGCAACATACTAGTTTTTTTTTTTTTTTTTATAATTCATTTTTTTAATAATATTTAATTTTTAATAAACAAATATTTCAACAAATATTTCACCATTTTTTTTATAATATTTAATTTTAAATAAACAAATATTTTTGCTAGAATATTAAATGCAACTTTTTAATTTGATTCCTTACTTTACATTATTTGCATTGAAAAAAAAAAAAAAAAGATAGAAAATAAACAGTAAAAAAGCGAAAGAGAGAAAGAGAGAATGAACAATCTAGATCTCTATATCAAATCAAATTCGGAATTGGATAAAAAGCGTAAGGTACTTCGTTCCTGACAGGGGTCCCCTGACCACACATACTTTTTTTTTTTTCTATTGTACAATAATAATTTGGTTTCTAATGAATTAAAATTTAAATTGAATGGTGAAAAATGCTGCCAGAGTTTGCTACATTTTTATTCAATAATCACCAATAATTTTGAGAAGTGTTATTTGATGTATAATAATAGACGATTAATTTTCGAAGTGATTAGGCAACCGTTACATTTAAAATTTAGTATTGGATATTGAATAAAAAAGTCGCAAAATCTGGTAAAACTCGGGGGGTGAAATGTGTGTTTATGAATTTCCAATTTGAAAGTTAAATAAGAAAAGAGATTAAGTGCAAAAATTTCGCACGGGGATTGCAAATAATCAGTAAACGGAAGAACTAACAACAACAATAAACAAATAAATAAAATAAACGTATTTTTAATAATTTAGTACCTTACAATGATAATTTATGTGCGCTTAAACATAAGTATGTTTATCAGAAGGACTGTGATATGCCTAAAATTTTCGATCGTATTTTACCCCCTAAATGAATTTTAATCTATAACACAAGAAAGCCGCCAGTGTTAAAGAGAATACAATGTATTTATTTATAAAATAATAAGCAGAAATTATACTTTATGATTGAAAATAAATACTAAATAGAGTCATAATCATACAAAAATGTCAATGTTATTTGAAAATGAACAACGTGCTTTTCGTTTAGTTTTTCTGTTAAATTATTCTTCATATTTCTGTATATGAGTATATATTTGGGCTCTAAAATAAATACTTCATGATTTTTATAAACTTTTGAAAATTTTTTTAGGTGCGATGTTATGTAAAGACATGCTAAACATTTGCAGTAAAAATACGAATATTTTCATAATAGTAATCATTTTACTCTGTTGTTTGAACATCAGCTTTTAAACGTTTGAATAATAACAATAACAACAGTTATAATAATGGAATTATTCCTGATTTTTATCATATTGTACGAAGTTAAAACATTTTCAATATAACAATCAGTAATATAAACAAAATTATATATATATATATACTCTTGTTAAATTGCAGGCTGTAGCCTTTCTTTGATTAATTTATGTTCATTCCAATTGTGTATTATCAATATCTAAATTTGGAGAAAAGTGCATTACTTTTAAATTTGTTCAGCTTTCAAAAGTTTTAAAAATTTTTAAATGTTTTTTCTTTGCGAACAATTTGTAAGAAAATTAGGTGTTCGGTTAAAATTAAATTATAAAAGTTACCAATGTTAACGAGTTTAATTAAAATACACATGCATACAAAAAGAAAAAAAAATAAAGAAAAAATAGGAAAGAAAAAAATAAATAAATTAGACGTTTAAGCCCCAACCATAACTCACCATCAGTGCTGTAGAGTAGTGCAAGGATTAAGGACAATCATCTGTCCTAGAGACGTCGGGTAGTGTGGAGTGACCTCCCGGAGGTACCTCCTAATTGTACCTAACGCTTATTCACGAAAGAGTTTGAAAAAATAGCTAAAACTTTAAACGACTAAGTCGACAAGCGCGGTCTGGAACCGAATACTCACCTCACGTCTACAAGCTTCGAGAACAGAATTCCTCGGCGAGTGGTGGAGCGCGAGAGCGACCAGTCATCAATAAACCAAAAAACTGTAAAATGAGCAGATCAAACTACTAAGTGCATGTAAAATAGATTTATATCCAGGAGCCAAACTGAAGATTTCTCAATGTTAAATAAACGTAAAACGTATTAAATAGTGGGGACACGGTCTCGAAAGGAAATATATAGTGTGACCAGCGGTAATCACGTCGTCTCGTCAACGACATTCAGTAATGACCACCGGTGGACACTTGGTCCTCTGTTCGAAAATTAAAATATCCACCAGTACGCACTCGGTGCTTAAAGTGCTAAATAAATTTCAGTTAAAATATTTATGTTTAACAAACTAATCTTATAGTCAGTATCATTTGCATGGACAGATATTTTTGAACGAACATCATAGTCAATGAATGAAAGTTTATGTTTAAATATTCTCAATGTAATAAAAGAAAATTATATACAGTCGGCAGCAAAATTATTCGAGCGCTAACAATAATTCCTATGTAATACAAAGGCACTTAATAATGTTTTGTTAAATAAATCCTTGTCGAATCATGTTCTTAGACTGACTAAGTACATGATTCGACAATGATTTATTTAACAAAACAGTATTAAGTGTACATTTTTTTTTTAATAGAAATTATTGCTAGTGCTCGAATAATTTTGCTGCTGACTGTATACGATAAAACTATTATTTATGCAATTTGAATCTCCACAAGGCTGTGAAAACAGATCGAATGAAAGTTACTTCATTTCTTTAAAAATGTAACTAACGCATTAGAGAAATCTGAAAATTTCTTACAAGTAACAATATTAATTGATTAATATGCAGTTTTTAAAATGAAATTTTAAATAAATAAGCAAATTTCACTAAAGGAAACCCTACAGAAGCACTGGAATTGCATTGAAGTTAATAAATAAATAAATAAATAAATAAAAAGTTTTTTTTTTTTTTTTTTTTTTTTTTTTAGAAATTGCATAACAATAAGAAAGGTATAAAAGTTGAATATGAGAGAATAAACGAAAATAAATGTAAATACAGTATGAAGAGACAAGAATTATTACGTACAGAAGACTAAGATTTTTTTTTTCTCTGATATACTGTGAGCTAGGATGTTCTTTCGTTACAGAGTATATTTATTTATTCATTAAGAAGTGACACGTTCGACAAATGTATGCAGTAATATTTTCTGAACTTTTGTAAGACACCTGGGACTGTGATTGTCATGGTTGTTAAAGGAAATATTTCAGAAGAATCATAATAAAAAATAAATAAGTTTCTTTCTCAATAACTCATTCCTTGTTCAAAATGTTTTCAGAACATTTGCTGAAACATTTGGGACTGTGATTGTGAAAGTAGTCAAAACACAAGTATGTTCATATGATTATATTAATAAAAAAATTTGTAGTAAGATTTATTTTGAAATATTCACTTTTAAATTATGACAGGATGATACCCTGTGATATGCTTATACTATGTGTTTTTTGACAGCGAATGTTTAGAAAACGTTCATTTTAGTGTAGTTTATAGTACAAGAGAATGATTAAATTCTTTAAAAAATTAATTTATTGCAGAAATATAGAATTATATAATAAGAAAGTTTATTCTTGGGTGAGTGTGAAAATTCTACCCGTTTTCAGATACGCAAATTTGCAATGGAATTGAAGTCACACGTGACATTGTAATGACGCAAATCGTCCGCCAATCAAACGTGTGGATGCCTCACATTTAAATGCATCGTGTCTCACAAAGTTAATTATCTAAAAAAGAATTATATATGTATATATATATATATTTATTTATATATAATTTTTTTATAAGATATTGTTTGTTATACGAGTTCTATAAAAGGAGTACGGCAGCCGCAGCATGACGCAATGTTTGTCAATTTTATGTAGAAGATGCAATAGACGAAAGAACATGTCGTCGATGATTTCGTAAATTTAGGGAAGAAGACATAAGCTGCCAATATCAGGCTAGGAGTGGACGGCCATCACACGTTAGAGACGACGATATTGACCAAGCCATAAGGAACAACCCGAAACCAATTGTGCAAGAATTAGCGGAGACCTTCGACGTATACCGGTCGGTAGACGGCTGGTTAAGTTGGGTTTTACGAAAAAGTTGAATCGTTGGGTTCCACATAACCTGACAGCTAATCAACGGGATGACCAAATCGCCAACTGTGTTTCAAAATCGCAACTTGTGGTAAAACAATGACCCATTCTTGACACGAATTGTGACAGGAGATGAGAATTGGGTTATGTACCGTAACGTAAAGCGTTGTAGGACTGTGTGTCGCCCTTCTGATCCGCCTGCGTCGACTTCGAAATCTGAAATTCCTCCCAAGAAGGTGTTATTGAGTGTGTTGTGGGATGTGCAGGGAATAATTCCCTGGGAGGTCCTGTCACTCAACGAAACCGTCAATGCTGCCTTCTACTGTCTACAGTTAAACAGGCTGCATTCAAATGTGGTAGCAAAGCGGCCAGGTCTCGAGTTTTCCTTCACCACGATAACGCTAGGCCACATGCTGCTGTCATCACTCGCCAAACGTTACTGGACTTTGGTCTAGAGGTTTTACCTCACTCTCACTATTCTCTTGACTTGGCACCAACTGACTATCACCTATTTCGTGCATTGAACAATTCCTTCAGTCAGAAAATCTTTGATGATCTTGATGCTGTGAAAACTCCCATCCAAGACATTTTTATTTAGCATGAAACCTATTGGTTTTTGGATTCTAAGACTTATAGTTTTTTTTTTAAAGGGACACAAAGAAAAATTCTTTATCATTATGTCCTATGGACTCAAATTTTTTAAAGTGCGATAGTGTCTAAACTACGTATTCGTCTGAGCTAAAAATTTATACACCTGTTATAAATCACCGTCGCACGGAGTATATAGATTTTGGTGAATCTAGCACTTATAAATTTTTTACAGGGACACAAAGAAATTTTTTTTATCATTATGGCCTATGGGCCCAAATATATTAAAGTGCGATAGTGTATAAATGCTTTAATCGATTGAGCTGAAAATGTATACACATATTATAGGTGACAGTCGCACGTACTGAACAGATTTTGGTGAATGTAACACTTATAGTTTTTTACAGGGATACAATGAAATATTCTTTGTCCTTATAGCCTTTAAGCCCAAAATTTTAGTTCGATTGCGTCTTAACGCCTTATTCGATTGAACTGAAAATTTATACATATGTCATAGATCACCGTCGTACAAATTGTATAGATTTTGGTTAATTTAGCCCTTATAGATTTTTACAGGGACACAACGAAAAATTCTATATCATTATGATCTATGGGCTCAAATTATTTGAAGTACAATAGCGTAAAATTAAACAATATGGGAAAATACACAAACCCCCTATTATATTTTTTAATTTTGTTTATTTGACGACTCCTCTTACTTTAATTTATTTATGCAACAGTTAATTACTTAATGTTCGGAAAATCAAATGGAGTCACTCCAGATTTTTTTTTTTTTTTTTTACTTATTGCTTACAAACGTCAGTCCTGTAATGCTTATTTATAACTGATTTTCGTTATTTGCAAAGTTAACGGAATAAACATTTTTCTTTTCTTTTTTTTTTTTTTTTATGACTCAGTCGAAAAAGAAGCCTTTTTTTCTCCTATAATATAACTGCCAATTTATTCTGATTTATATATAACTTTTATATCACTGTTTACCAATAGTAAATTTAGTCTTTAATAATTGCAGATAAATCTTTAATAATAATGATACTGTGGTATGAGAATAATTGATAATCTTTAATTGTCTCCTATACTATAATAGTATAAATTTACATTTATCCTATACTATAATAGTATAAATTTACATTTGCAAACTGAACTACTAAAAATTAAATTTGTGTTTATAACCGCATGTAAAATAAACTACTGAGTACTTATCATACTTTTTTTTCAAAATAGTAACAGCGCGTGATCTTCAGTTTAATCTGATGCCAAAGGATATTTTGTTTTCAGCTTTATTTATTTATTATCATTATTATTTTTTTCGATACGTAAAAGATTTCACGTTTTATTCATTTTAAGTTCGAAAATATATCACATTTCTTTCAAAATATAGTCATTGGTTACAACAACTGCCAGAATAAATCACCTAATACCGCTTTAAATTGTAATTAATTATTTCAAAAGTTGAGTAAAATTGAAACTTGTGATTTACTGTGTTAGATAGGACGTTAAAAGCTAAATTTGGAATTAAGTGTAAATTTTACAAACTTAATTCTTATAAAATCAAATTTAACAAAATTCTATAAGATGTAATCGTAAATGTAAAAGAAAAAAAAATCGATTTAATGGGACTAAAAATTGTTGGGGATATTTTCTTTTTTTTTTTTTTTTTTTTTTTTTCCTTTATCTTTTTTAATGCTGTTGGTCTTCCATTACGCATGCTATGAATTGGTTTAAGTTCACAAACCTATGTTACTTTTCTATTCCTAAGAAGATTTTATGTAATAATTTGCTTATCTTATGTTTTAGTTAAATAGTTAAATACTAAACAAATATTTAGGTATAAAAATTAACAATTAGGTAATGACATGCATTTTTATCTTAAAATAATACTCTTCTATGTACAAAATATGTTTCTTCAAGAAATTTGCAGTCGTATATGTATTTAACGTATTTCATTTTTATTGAAAAACATTTGTTTTGAATTTAAGCGGAATATTTTCTTTTCTTTTTCCTTTATATATATATATATATATACAGTCGGTAACAAAAGTGTCCGAACACTAACAAAAATTCCTATGTAAAAAAAGTACACCTTATACGGTCTTGTTAAATAAATCCTTGTCGAATCCTGTTTTTAGTCAGTGTAAGAACATGATTCGGTAAGGATTTCTTTAACAAAACCGTATGAAGTGTACTTTTTTTACATAGGAATTTTTGCTAGTGTTCGGACACTTTTGTTACCGACTGTATATATATATATATAACTGTTAAATGTGATTTTTGACGAAAGATACAATTGTTAAGAAAACAATAAATCTTCGTTTGAAAGAAGAATTTTATTAGATTCTTAATCAAAAGCAAAATCCCGATTATATGATTTATTATTTCTGTTTATTTAGAAATAATGACGACTGATTCCTAGTCAAGGGATTCAGTTTAGTCTTCTTAAGTACATACACTCATTTGTCAAATTACTTTCATTCTTTCAACCAAAAAATATTGAAATATTTATTTAATGATGTACATTTTCTTTTCATCTATCTAATAGGAATTAAAAAAATAATAATAAAAAGGTTTATATGTCTGTTTATATAAATATTGTATTTAAATGCTTTAATTGATTTTGATAAATAACAATTCTTTTTCATTGCATTTTTTATTATCATCTAAAAATAATTATAGCTTAAAATTTACATATTTAATTGAATGTACAGGATAAACATTTATTGTTATTATTATTATTACATAAGTAATTAAAATATTTTATAATTTATTAAAAACTTTTAAATTTATTTTTAAATTTAATAATATATATTAAAAAAATACTTAATAAATGCTAAAGTTTTGACCATTATAAAGGGTGTCCCATAAGGCTGTTTGACATTTAAAAAATTCATAACTATTCAATGAATTGATAGAATTGAACGCGGTTTGCGAAAAAATCCTTCTCGTGAAGAGAGATTTTTTTTGGTAAAGAAATAAAATATAGTTAAATATTTTGTGGACGATAGTTAGACAAGTAGTTAATTTTTTTGCATGGATGTGAAAATAAAATATGCAAATACAAATCCTGTAAATTGCACAATTTTGCGATTAGAACAGTTTGTTTCTTATTTTGCCTCCTACTTGTGCACACATGAAGATTTAAATGCGATGCTGACTTGGTGGAGGTTGCAAAGTGAAAAACTTTTCATTATTTCGAACATTTAATGACTCACTGTATGAAAGAAATGACTTTTTATTTTTATTTCGAACTATTTTATTTTATTGACTCTTTTTATTATATCATGAGAACTTTAAACGATTAACGATCTGCAACGGTAATCCTTGATTCTGGCAACCCCTCTCTTGGACAGAAGGGAATGAAAAATGTAAACCGAAATTATTTGGTTTTTTGTTCCTCTTTGTTAGTGTAGTTTGCGTTGTATCGTCAGCTTGTGTTGTGGAATAAAATGATAAAAAAGAAAGAAAGCTTAATTTTATTTAGTACACTGAATCTAAAATGTATTAATATGTAATTTCATTAAACTCTTACAGGCTGTTCCAAATAGAAGTTCGCGTCCTTATCACACAAGTTCGGTCTCTGTATAGAAATAACTGTATATTTTTTTTTATGTCTATATTGTTTATGGATTGCGGCTCACCGAAATTCTTATCATTACGGCATATGGGGTGAATTTCGTTTAAACGCATTTTAACACCATTGCTTTATAATCAACAGAATTAAATAAGCATGCATTACTAAGATATTTAAACTTATGTTTTCTGCAGAAATTATGTACTCTTAGGCTTCCTGATTAATGTACAGTCGGCAACAAACGTACCCGAGCACTAGCAAAAATTCTTATATAAAAAAGGTACACTTAATACAGTTTTGTTAAATAAATTCTTGTCGAATCCTATTTTTAGTCAGTGTAAGAACATGATTCGACAAGGATTTATTTAAAAAAATACAGTATTAAGTGTACTTTTTTTATGTAGAAATTTTTGCTAGTGATCGGATAGTTTTGCTGCCAAATGTACAAGACCGTACAAAAGTTTTCTGGCAATGCCACGTAATCCTCCAAATTATGTCAAATTTCCAACAATTATTCATGAGAAACGTAGAATAAATTGAATGGTTTTCACTGGTGTATGCAATGTTTATGGTTTGTTTACAGAGGCACGTAAAAGAATTTTGTGGCATTGCAGACTATAGACAAATTTTTATTTAAGCGCACTTTAATGCGTTTATGCTGCATTGAATATAAGGAAATTAACATACATAATAAAGATGCTTAAAAGCATGTTTACTCTAAAAAGAGGATATGTAGAGTTTAAATAATTTATTTACGGGACCACACAAAAGAATTCCGGTGACGTACTGTAGTCACCCAAATGATGTCATATTAGGTTGAAATATTAATGAGTTATAATTAATTAAACAGGTGTATTCCTTTTAGTGTATATAATTACTGTGGCTCCTTTTCCTGGATGCATAAAAGGACGGCGTACTATTACGGTCTATGGTCGGTATTTCTTAAAAGTGTATTTTAACATGATTACACCCCATTAAATATAATGAAATTTTATTAGATTTTTAAAAGATTTTTTTTTCTTTAGTGGAAAAGTGTGGGCATAGAATTTGTAATTCATTTACAGAATTACACAAAATAATTTCTATATGTTATGTAATGATTTTGCAATAAATTTAGTACTCTGTGACTTATAAGTATTTATGAGTCACAGGGAATTAATACAAGACAATCGGTTATTAAGAATACATATACACACACACAGGGTTTAAACTGCCGTTCGCTTTTTTCGCATTTTGCTAAAGGACATCGTATTTTGCGAAAATATGATCGACACCATTTCGCTAAAAAGCGAAAACAAGATGATTTCTCAAAATATTTCTATATGAAAATCTCTAATTTTATTAAAATATTCCCTGGCAAAAAAATTACTAAACCACTAAAATATCTGGAATTGTTTTATTTATTTAAGTATTTTCATTTAATTTCATTTTACCGGGACAAACAACTATCGTCTGCGTCTGCTAAGAACAAAGAACAATCTTCTGGCCACGAACAATCTCGCGTGACCCTTTGCTTTTTACGCGCGTAATTCAGAATACGGCATCTGCTTCATAGAAGCTCTCTGGGTGCTTGTATTGCGCAACGATCTTCGCCTACCTCTTACCACTTACCCCTTACCCCCATTTTAAATAATTTCTTCATTTTGCTCATGGGATAAAGCTGCCTGTTTTGCTTTTGTTAAAATTCGAAATAGATGTTTTTTAATGAATCACAAAAATGGATGCTTGGTTAAAACCATCAGTATCAGTGAAACGGAAAAAAACAGAAAACGAAAGTGCGAATGATAACCAAATAAAAAAGAAGAAAGCTAATTTAGTGTCCAAAGAATTAATTAGAAAATGGCAGGGACAGTACAATTGGCTAAATGTTCAGTGCAAGGACAATGTGCCCTATGTGTCCTGCACAAATCGTAAGGAAACAGGCAAAAAAAATTTCTTCACAGTGACCGATGGTAAGTTTTATTTTAATCCAATTCCTATTTGAATAAATTAAAATTCCTATTAATAGAGATAAGAAAAGCACTTTAATTTTCTGTAACTTTGTTTTAAATAATTATTAAACATAATCCGTTAGCTTTACCAGTTGAGATGTTTTTGTTAAAAGAATTCTTTTTATTTCTATTTCTTAATAGTTATACACGGAAAAACTCCCGATTATCTGTGCTAATTAATGTTCCGGTTTACACGGAAGATCGGAAAACACGGATAATCAAATTATGTCACTGTGAGAAATTCTTAAAAATTGATATAAAACTTAAAACAAAAAGGTGGGGGGGGGGGGGGATCCAAACAAAATCATTTAAATATGATTTAATCAGAGTAGAGTATACCTTTAATAATTTTTAAAGATGCGTTTTCAATATTCACAGAATGGAGTAATAATAATAAAAAACGCAGTGGCAGATCCAGAACTTAACTTTGGTGGGGGGGGGGGGGCGAAGTGTTTTCAAGATGTTATTCCAGATCAATGAAAAATTTACAATTGTAACATCTAATTTAGAATGTTATTGCTTTTTTTTTGGGGGGGGGGCTTCAGCCCCCTAGCTCTCCCCCCCTTAAATCCGCCACTGAATAAACGGATAATTAATCGTGCGGATTTCTAACAAATAGGACATATCAACTATAAAAAGCATTTTTCTTGTCTAAATAAATAAAAAATATGTATATTGCACAGTCTAAAAAATAAAACTGCTTAGTTTCTGCATGCAAATCATACGTACGCCAAAGCAATAATGCGTTTTTTAAGAATCATCTTTATGAGTATGAACATTGATCTGATTTATAATAAATTAAATACTGATTGTTTAAAAATGGAAAACGTAAACTTCTTAAAATAAACAGAAATTTCTGAAATGCCTTATTGAAGGAATTAAGGGACGGTTAGGAGATATCAAACAAACTATACCATTTAATGTGCTACTTATAAAAAATATTTGTGAAAATGTTAGAAATCTAGACTATGGAATAGACAAAATAAAGGAAATTTGCAATATTTTTCAAACTAGTCCAGTACACCAAAATACATTTCTTGAAAATCAGATGTTGTCTGAATAGAATATTTTCAAAAAAGTAATAAGTGTCAGATGTAAAGACTATACTTTTTTGCAATTATTACAATTTTTAGATGAAAATGAAATGCATGATGAATATCCACTATTATGCTCTGTAGTGGAATATGCTGCGAGCTTACCTGTACATACAGCAGACTGTGAATGAGCTTTCTCCCAGATGAATTTAATAAAAACAGACATAAGAAATCGTTTGACAACAGAGAATTTAAGCAAATTACTTATGATAAATATTGAAGGACCTCCAAGAAAAGACTTTAATTTTCAAAAAGCTTTCAAAAATTGGTGTTGTTCAAAGCCAAGGAGAATTGTATCATAATCCTATTTAGTTCTAACATTTGTAATGTAACTACCTCGTTTAATCCACAACACAAATTTAGAGGTAGTCTTGTACTTCAGTTGAAAAAATTCAGTAATGACCTTTTTTCCCTCCATGCAGAACAATCATATCTCTATAAGGCACTCTCTCTTTGGTTTAGAGGAAGCTGATTTTATATAGTGTGTGTAAAGTATGTGTATGTGAAAATAAAAGTAGAAAATAAGAATTTTAGATTCAAGCTTTTTTTCTTAAAGTATTTAAATATATTTTATATCTCCCCAATCGGCTTTCCGCATAAAAAATAGCTAAAAGATTTATGGAAAAGCTAAAATACTGATTGGTCATTTTAGCTAAAATGCTAAAGAAATTTTTTTGTTAGGTTAAACCCTGCACACACACATACATAAATAGTTATAGAAAGAGAAATGCAGTGGTGGTTGAGGGGGGCGGCAGCAGCCCTCCTCCGAAACGTGTGTGTTTATGTAGGAAGTCAATCAAATCAATATATATATATATATATATATATATATATATATGTGTGTGTGTGTGTGTGTGTGTGTGTGTGTGTGTGTTATATAATAAGTAATAATTAAAAATTACCTGTTGAATAATGCATGATGCAAATAGGACGTTGAGGCTCCTGATCGGCAGATCCACGAATAAAATTTTGTACTTTGATTTTCTAAGAACTTATATATATATATATATATATATATGTAATTGAAAATAAAATAAAATGATATATATAAATATATATCATAGATACCTGTTAACATACCAATTAATATTCTAAGTATTGTTAGTGCTGTCCTTTTTCTACACCACTTTATCTTTAGAGCAATTTTCTCCAAATTTAATTATGATTAAATAAGAAGAAAAATGCTCTAAAGATGTTTGATGTGAAAAAAAAAGGCGGGTACTATAGGACAACTGAATAATAATTAGAATGTTGGCAGGTCTGATATATCTAGAAATTTATCTATTTGTTTATGATTTATATATTGGTATATAAATTTATCTGTTTGTTTATTTATCTGAGGTTAAAGAAATAAGATTCATAAAAATATTAGTAAATCCTCAATGATATCATTTCAAAATCAATGTGTTAATTAATTAATTTCCTATTGAATTAAATTTAATTCTAAATCTTGTTAAGTTACTTATCTTTCGAATCTGTTACTTAATTAAATCAAATTCACTTTGAAATACTGAATCCTTTAATTATATTACATATCATAAAATTCTAATTTTAACTACTATTTACATTAAAATTTATTCTATGCGTTTAAAACGTATTTATTTACAAATAATTTGACATATACCAGAAAAAAAATTGATTTTTTTTTCTTTAATTAAAGATGTTACGCGTTATTCATAGTACTAACCTGATTATCATGGTATTTTCTTCGATGACTTATAAAAGTTAAGAAGCAAAGATTAAAATTGAATAAAACGTGCTTAATGAAATTACTTAAATTTTACTTAATTAAAAAATTTCCAAATTAAATAAGAATCGAGGCATAGTCATGCTTGTAATGTAACTTAAATCTAGAATTATGGTCCCATGTGTTAGCTAGGGAATCTAACCCTTTTCTCTCATGGGAAATCTTTCTGGGGGGAAACCTTCATGGGAAATCTTAGTAGTCTCTGCCCTTTTTCAGGACACTCTCATAGATAAGAAATTTCCGCCTTTTTTGCCATCACTAATTTCATGCAGTTATACTTCTGGTATAGTTATAATAATGTGCCATGATTCTACTGGGAGAATATTTTATAAAATAGTGGTAGCAATAAATTCGAAAATTTCTCATTCGTGAGAGTGTCCTAGAAAAAGGGCCGAAAGTACGACCCACTGGAAATTTTAAGAACGAAATCTAATCTTAATAATTCCCTATAGAAGTCAAAATCAAAATATATAAAGAGTACCATTTCTCATAGAGATTTCAATATTTATACGGCATAAAATTAAAAAAATTTAATATATTTTAAGTTTTAATATTTAAATAATGATTCATATTTGTTTTTCGCTAATTATTTATTAAATATTGCGTGTAATTATATGTGCTTTTTGATTAAATGAAACCCAATTCTTTTAATATAATCAATATTTTTGTTTTTGAACTAAAAATTTTATGAAAGAAATCTAATTTTATCGTTCGAAACAGTTGTCTACAGAAGTCACAATCAAAATAAATAAAGAGTACCGTGAAGAATATTTCACAGAGATTTCAAAATTTATACGTCATAAAATTAGGATATATTAAAACATTTTAAGTTTTAATACTTAATTAATAATACATAGTTTTTTTTTTTCGCTAATTAGTTATTAAATATTTTATGTAACTATAGGTACTTTTCGGCTAAATGAAACGCATTTCTTTTAATTTAATTATTATTTTTCTTTTTTGTTCTTTATAAATGCATGCATGTTGTATGACTGCTTTTATTTATTTATTTATTTTTAATTTTTTTTTTCCTGCTTTATTATGAAATGTTTTGAAAATACCTCAGTGTGAGACACATTTTAAAATAATCTGGTGTGCCACTCATACGACTTTCTCTTACCCTGAAATTTAATACTATAAATATAAGTTGGAGATTAAGAGGTAAGATAACGAGAACTGATATGAAAAACCTATGTTAAAACAATTCAAATTAGACTTCGTAAGAGTTTTATATGATAACTAGTTCTGTGCGAGGGGGGCTACCGTCCCCTCAAGCCATGTATATCTTTTGAAGATTATGTACAGACCAAATGGTGCACCTAAGTATAATCATATAGTAATAACACACGGCACAACCTGATATACACTTCCATCAGTTTTCAGATATTGTCGCACTATAATCTGGTTATTTTGTGTAGCCTTGTATATGAACAGTGAATGATTTCCCAACCATATTCTACATGAGACATGTTATTATGCATATAAAAAATGTATATTCATTTCATTTGTTTTAGTGCAGTCTATAGCTGTTAAACTCTACTTACCTGCAATTTCCATCATAGACGTGTAGTGTATTTGAATTCTCTTAGGTGTCCCTGTACACGAACCATTTGCTTCATCTCAACGAAAATATTGGTGTAGCATCCCTATATCATACACACTTACAATACCAAGTTTGGACTTTCTGCTATCATCTGTTCTTGAGATATGCTGATAACAGACAGACACACAGGCACACACACAGACCAAGCGCTAAAAACATAATTTTTAGATTCAGGGGACCCCAAAACGTGTAAATATAACAAAATCTCGCTTTCGAAAATTTGACCCAAAAACAATACATTCTCTACCTTATGGATAAGAGAAAGTAAAAAATCTGTAACAATCAAACAGTTTTGAATTAATTTTTTTATTTAGGAATAATTTTCTGTTAATAGTAAAGTCAGTATAAAATGCTCATTAAGAATTACGCTTCAAAATATAATCTTGTGTACATTATTTAGGTTAAATAAAAGTATAATACTAATTAAATCATAATTCATGGGATTAATTTTTGCAACAATTAACAATATAATAAGTGAATAATGAAATGTATTTAGTTCAAAGCGATTTTGTTGACCTTATCAAAAAAACATAAATTAAAGATAAATGAAATTGGTTGTTTCTTAAATAATATTTTCGTGTGATAATAAAATGCATCTATACTTAATTAAAAATTAAAATTTGAGATGGCGGTTTTTGATATAAAAAGGCTTTTAGTTTGGACATTAAACATAAATTTATTTTGATATTGCTACTGAAATATAAATTTTCTTATTTATAATAGTAAAAACAATATTTTATTTACTTATTTATTTATAGAGTGCGTGTATGAAGGAATGTATTTCTATCAATTTACATTTACTTTATAGGCAAATTACCTTATAAATAACGAAAAAATAGAAATTTTCATTAAAAAGGTACTTTTCGTTATTTTAAATATTGCAATATTTAAAATATTTAAATTGCAAGAAAATATTTTATGCATTTTACCTAAATTGGTTTATAGCTAAGAAATGTTTTTTAAATCAATGTATCATTTCAAAATTAATTGAATTTAAAGCTAATATAAGAAGAAAAATTTCCATCATGAAATAATAATGTTTAATATTTTTATGCTTATTAAATATTCCGCAACCATTTGTTTAATTTTATCGTAGAATTTTTTTATTTTAAGACGTGTGCATATCTTATAAATATAGATTTATATGTTGCAAGTGGTTTTTAATTAACTGCTAAACTTTAAATTTTAATTAGGTTTTACATTTCAATTAATAAAAAATAATAATTAAAAATGCTTTTAACAGAATATTTAATTTTTAATCAGTTATCTTGAGAAGAAATATGGTTCTCATATATTTAGTCAATTATTAATTATTCTACGAACTTATTTAACTATAAACATGGTAGATTAGAAATATTTTCTAAAAGAATTGTTTACAGATAAAAACTTTTTATTAGAGTACTGAATAAAAGGGATTAGTTTTATATTTTTAATTTTTCTGATTAACTTTTACTCAATTGAATTACGATAGAAACAGGATTTCATTTAAATATTTGTGCACCGGAGCAACTCAAATATGGGTTAAGAATTTCACTGAATTAAAAAAAAAAAAAAAAAAAAAAAAGAAAGAAAAAGAAAGAAACAACGTTTCTAGATTTTTATTTTTCTAGTTTCTACTTTTTTATTTTAAATAGATATAAAATTCGTTACATTCCTTTACATAATCAATATGAATTTCGTTACATAGTCATGTTTTAGTATAACACATTTAAATGCCGAACATATTTCTAAGAATATTTTATAATAGGATTTTTCAATAAAGAATAATTAACCAGTAAACAGACACTATAAATTATAAAATCACACCAACTGTTTACAATAAAACATTGATAGGATGGAAAATAACTATAAGTAATAAAATATAAAAATAGCAGGGAAAAAAATGTAAATGAAGTGTTCGAATATTTTTATTCATCTTAGTGAGTGAATTTTACGTCGCACTAGTGCTATGCTATGGGCAGTTTTATTCATTTGAGAAACAAAAATATGCTTCTTAAACACGTAAATTTCATTGGCGTAAGCAGGAATACTTTATAACAAAATTATTTTATATTAAAAATTGAAGGCTAAATTAGCAGTTTTTGTAAAACACAGACACCATAAATTACAAAATCCCACCAAATGTTCACAATAAAACGGCGATATGAAAGAAAATAATACAAATAATGAAATATACGTATATATAGAAGCAGAAATGTAAATGAAGTGTTCGAATATCATTATTAAACTAAATGAATATTTGAGTGCGTGGGTTTTGGTCGCATTAGTGCTAAACTAAGGGCAATTTTTATTAATCTTAGAAACAAAAATATGAATCTTAAACATGTAAATTTCATTGACGTATCAGAAATACTTTATAATTAAAACGTTTTATATAAAAAATTGTGGTCAAAATTAGTAAATTTCGTAAAACATGGGTACTATAAGCTACAAAATCACACCACCTATTCACAATAAAACAGCGATAGGAGGGGAAATAATTTCAAATAATGAAATATAAAAATTGCAGAAGAAAATGTAAACGAGTGTTCGAATATTTTTATTCATTTGAGTGAGTGGGTTTTACGTCGCACTAGTACTACGTTGTGGACAATTTTATTTATCTGAGAAATAAAAATTTGTTTCTTAAATATGCACATTTCATTGAAGTAGCAGAAATACTTTATGTGAAAGATTATGATAATGAAAACCTTTTATATAAAAATTTGAGGTCCAAATTAGTATTTTTTCTTTTTTATAAAACACAGACACTGTAAATTAATAAATCATGCCAACTGTTTATTCACAATAAAACGGTGATAGGAAGTAACATAATTACAAATAATGAAATATAAAATATAGCAGAAAAATGTAAAGGAGGTATTCGAATATTTTTATTCATCTGAGTGAGTATTCGAATAGGTTTTACGTTGCACGCTATGAGCTATGCTGTCTGCAACTATATTCATCTGAGAAACAAAAATATGTTTCCTAAACATGTACATTTTATTGACGTAGAAGAAATACTTTATAACGAAAACATTTTATGTAAAAAATTAAAGTCAAAGTTTGCAATTTTTATAAAACTGTGAATTTCCTGGTTAAAAAAAAAAAAAAGCAGCATAAATGTTGCAAGTATTTCAGACTTTCTACAACATTTTACCGGTATTTTCTAGGTTTTCGGAGATATTTTTTTGAAAAAGTAAAAACGGCACTTTTCCTTTGGGAAATATTCTGGTTTTTAAAGGTTTCATACAGGTTTACCCGAAATACCTGTAACTTTCCTGGAGAATGTATTTAAAAAAAAATTGCTGATTTTTTTTAAATGGGTTATTTCAAAAATCAAAAATTAATCGCACTTTTTTTACAGTCTATTAAAAATAAAAGAAAAATTCACATTTTATTATGAAGATTAAAACCGGATGTCCATTTAAAATGTTTTGATGTCTAACGAATTTTATTTATTTATTTATTTATTTATTATTATTATTTTTTAATATATAAATATCAGATCACATTTTAAGGTGCATCAATGGAAGTGGAACCGAACTTCCGTGCCTATTTTGTAATTCTGCAACAATCAGAATATAGCTCAACCCCGTGCGTACACACAAGGAAAACACATACGTTTTATTCATACAAGTAAGTATATTTTGAAAGTAGGCTACCACATATGATTATTTTAATGAATAAATTGGTTTTTAATATTACTTTCTGATAGATTAAATACTACAATGAAAATGATTAAGTAAAACAAAATCATTAATTTTGTGGAAATAATTTTTTCATATATTTGTAAAAGAAGGTTGCACGAACTTTTTTCTCGTATAACTCTTGTTTACCTTTTTGGTTCATTTTATTTCACAAACTTGATTTTAAGTTTAAAATATATTATCTAGCTTTGCACGTTTATGTAAAATTTGTATAGTGTATTTCATACGTAGTCAGTCTGATACTATACACATATTAGCATGGGTGCCAACATTTCAATTTATTCCGGATTATTTTTAGCCCCGCCTTTTTTTCGCATCACTTTATTTATAGAGAAATTTTCTCTAATATATAGCTTCGATAGATTAAGGAAAAATCAATTTTAAATAATAAGTGGTATGTAACAAAGGCGGCGCTAAAAATACTCTCGAATAAATTAAATTATTCGCATCTTTCATATTAGAGTCATGACTATTTCAGTCAAATTGGTATGTATTGAATTTATAAAAGTATATTTTATGGTGTGATTTTGATCTTCAATATTCTTTTAATCCTAGACATAAATTAACATGAAAATCATTTCCAAAAATTTTATATATCACAGAAATTTACGCTAGGTCTTAAAATATTCATATGAATTTTTTAAACACACACACACATACACATATAAACTAGCAGATCAACCCGACGTTGCGCAGGTTAAAGCAGTGCTTGTAAAATTTTAAAATCAATAAAAGAACTAAACAAAGGTTTAAAAGTCAAAGAGAATTGCATTAAACATTTCCCGAAGTCTTTAATAGAAAGTATTAGAAGTAAATAAATAAATAAAGGCAAATCTTTAGTATGGGATCCCCTTGGCGACTTTAAATATTTTTAGACATTTGTGCGATGATCTGAAATAGCTATCGCAATTGCGTAACTAAAGACCTTGGTGAAAAAGTCCTAGCTACTTCGGTGTCAAATTTCAAAAAACTAGTCCGATACTAAAGCTATTAAAAAAAGGAAAAAACTTAATAAAATTCACATTATAACGATTTAAAATTAAGGTGAGAATATAAAAAAAACCATAAGTTATACATAAACTATTAATAAAAATGAAAAAGTTTGTTTTACAGTAGAAAAGTAAAGTACTTAATTAAATAAAAATTTCAAGCTAATGCCATATATCTGTATGAAGATATTTATTTAGACGCGAATTCCTGATAAAAAAGAATGTGTAACCATTTTCGTAGCGTTACATTTTTTTTTCTAATTTTTATTATTACTCGCGCGAAATTAAAAATATTTTATTGTCTTTCCAGAAAAAAAAAATACGAATTTTCGTAGATGCCGGTTGAACGATGTAGCTTCATATAATGAACTAAAATTCTGGACAACCAAAATTTCAGCTTTATATATATAATGTATATATTTCTGTTTTTTAAGAAATTGCTAAAAATATATATATATTAAATGAAAGTATTGACTTTAAATCGATATACTTACGTAACCTGAAAAAAGAATTGAAGTATTTATAATTTAACATTTATTTTAACCTGCATTTTAATCCTCTAACATCTAGATAAATAAACCGCATTAAAAAAATTTCTTGTAACGTATTTTTTAACTAATTGACGGTTTTCCTGCATTAAAATGTTTGAAATGTAATTTAAAAAAATACATAAATGAATTAATCACTTAAACTGAATTATAGTAAAATATGGTCATACATACAATCTTAAAGTCAATTTACCCTTTATATATATATATATATATATATATATATATGTATATATATATAATCTACTTAACGTTCTTTCAAAAAACAAAGAAAATTTTGGAAAAATAAAATATAAAATGTACATAAAATTGGAATGTGTTTTTATAACAAGATTAAATGAATCATTTTAGTTTACAGCAGAAATAATAACATAATTTCTGTTTTTTGAAAATAATGAAGTTTTGTCCTAAGCATTAATTTAAATCACGCTAAAATAAATTGACTTTAAAATATCCTTAAGGAACATTTTAATTTTTAGTAAAATGCATAATACGTTTTCATTAAAGAACGGAATTTAACGAATTTATGAAGTCTCACAGAAACAACAGTTTATGATTAAACTACACTGTAAAAAAAATTCAGAAACGTTTCTGAATATATGGGGCAGCTACGGTGCATGTAATTTTCAAAAATGTTTCTGAGTATATTGGAAACCTTTCTTTGTAATATTCAGAAACGTTTCTGAGTATTTTGGAAACCTCTTTCTGTAATGTTCAGAAACATTTCTGAGTATTTTCGCATCCTCTTTTTGTACTATTCAGAAACAATTTTGAGTATTTCAAAAAAAATTTTGAAATGTTTCTGACAAATTCAGAAACATTTTTGATTGTTTTAAAAAACATTTTGAAACGTTTCTGTTACACCCAGAAACATTTTTGAGAACTTTAAAAGCTTTTTTTGTATGTTTCTGTTATATTCAGAAACAATTTTGAGTATTCCAAAAAAAAATTTGAAATGTTTCTGACATATTCAGAAACATTTTTGATTGTTTTAAAAAACATTTTGAAACGTTTCTGTTACATCCAGAAACATTTTTGAGAACTTTAAAACCTTTTTTTGTATGTTTCTGTTATATTCAGAAACAATTTTGAGTATTTCAAAAAATTTTTGAAATGTTTCTGACATATTCAGAAACATTTTTGATTGTTTTAAAAAACATTTTGAAACGTTTCTGTTACATCCAGAAACATTTTTGAGAACTTTAAAACCTTTTTTGTATGTTTCTGTTATATTCAGAAGCATTTTGTTGTATTTCAGAAATTTTTGCGATATAATCAGAAAAATTTCCCAGTATTTTAGAAACTTTTTCAAAGAGTTTGTCATTTACAGAAACAATTTTTATTATTTCAGCAATGCTTTTGAAATATCTGGAAACGTTTTAATGTATTTTAGAACGCTTATTTTAATTAGGTAATGTTTCTTAACCTTCCCTTTCAGTCTTGAAAACTTGTATCCCTCAATACAAGCAATAAGCACCACCAAAAACTGGTGGTGCTAACTTGTATATTTTACAACAGTTTTCTTTCCGTATATAATAAAGTTACAGTGTTAATCAAAAGCACTTATTTCCATTAGATTTGACTATCTAATCCATTCTGAAAATAATTTTAGCATACAGTTTACTTGGAGGATGTTCAATGACTGGGGGCATTACTCTGGCTCTCTAATTAGTAAACAAGTATAGAAAAATTGGCTTTTCAGAAGCACAATGCTAATAATAATGAAAAATCAAAATAATTATATTAGAATAGCTAACTAAATTTAGTTAGCTGTTCTTAATTAAGGCATCTTATTATTTCTTATACACCAAGAAACTAAATTACCTCTTCATTTTTTATAATGTTTCAAAAATTAAATCAATTTGAAGTTTTGGATTTTAGTGTCAATTACCTTAAAATTCATTTTAATTAGTTTTTTAAACAAGGGTTAAACAAAAAAAAAAAAAAAAAAAAAAATGCATTTCAGCACAGAAGTATCAAAATATAGAAAATAATTTGGAAACCCAAAATTGTGTAATTCCTGGAATTTGAATGGGTTATATCTCTCTATTGGTAATTTTTTAGGATCTATCTAAAGTTGCCCTTTAAAGATTGTAATTTCACTTACACTCCTGTCCAAAATTTCAAATTTCTTGGAAACTGAAAACAACAATTTTATGAATTTTAGTGGAATGATACACATCATAAAGCCTAAAGGGAAACAAGCGAGAAAAACCATGTCATGATGCATAGATTATTAACACTTTCCAACAATTAAAAAAAAAGTTTCATGTATTACCCTTAATTAAAAGCTCCACATCCAAAATTATCTTTAAATGCATACAATCACAGATTACTCAGAAACTGAAAACTATAATTTTATGAAATTGTGTGGAATGATATATAATTACATGGGGCATCAAAAGTATTAAAATATGAGAGCAATGTGCTAAACTACTTTTCTTAATTGCAGGAAAGTGTTTTATAATATATGCGTCATTTGCAGGGTTTTTCTTTCTTATTTCCTTTTACATTTAGGTTTTAGGATGTTATGTATCATTCCACAGGAACTCATAAAATTATAGTTTTCAGAAAAGATAATTTTGGACATGAATGTAGCTTCAAATTATTTTTTTGGTCTAATTTAGGCAAATAAATGATACAGACATGCCAAGTCTCCTGCTTCAGGGAGGCTACAGAAATTCAGAAAAAGAGTTTCCTGATTTTTCCATGACTAATCTTGACAAATTTCTAGAATTTTGTGTAACATGCTCGCTAAACTACTGCAATTCAAAACACTATACCGATGGTAAAATATATCTCAATCTCTATTATTTTCCTCTTTGTTCACGTACAAAAAAGAAAGTGAAATGAAAAATTCAAAATTTCGGAGAAATTAAAATTTGCACCAAAAATATTTATTTATTTATTCTATGTTAACTAGGTGAGATTCAACAAAATGTAGCCAATCCTGTGCAATCATGGTTAACCCCTTACCTGCCGAAGATAATTTAGGAGATTTGCTTCAAAGTGTTACTATTATGTTTCAACTCTAAAATGAGCAAATGTTTTGAAGACACTGTCAAGATTCACTTTCAAAGTTATTTTACTGCACTGCCAAGCTGTGTGAGTAGTTTCACTGGTAGCAGTAAAATACAAAGGATCGTACTTCGGAATATATATTACAGTAAAACTGACCAGAGATTATGCATAATTACCAGTGATTATACATAATCCCCACTAAATTTTGGGGAATGTGATACATTATTTAATATTTACCACATTTACCGGTTTTTTTTATAAAGTCCCCAATGCATAATGGGGAATGTGATAAATTTTGATTCATTCATTTTGAAACGGAAGTGTTCAGTATTTTTTTTTTTTATTGAAAGCGTACAGACGTGTGCATTACTGACTGCTGCAGTACAAAATTTTGTATATTTTATTAGATTTATGCATTTTGAGATAGGGGTATCCAGTGATTATTTTTGTTTGTTTTGTTTTCATGTACGCAAAGCGTATAGGTGTGAGTGATACTGGCAGCTGCAGTAGAAAACTTTGCTTTTTTTTATTTCATGCATTTTAAGTAAATTTTAGTACAGCAGCAACCACTCACATCTGTACACTTTGCATACATGAAAAAAAAAAATCACTGGATACCCATATCTCTAAATGCATGAAATTCAAAAATATGTAAAATTTTGCACTGCAGCAGCCAGTATTACGTACGTCTGTACACTTTGCGTACATGAAAAGAAAAAAAAAAAAAAAGAAAGAAAAAAATCACTAGATACCCCTATTTTAAAGTGCATGTATCTGAAAAATATGCAAAAATTTGTGCTGCAGCACTGCTAAGATAACCGGTAAATGTGATAAATAATGAATAATTAATCATATTCCCCAAAATTTAGTGGGGAGTATGCATAATCACCAGTAATTATGTATAATCCCTAGATTAATCACTTTTGCCGTAGCATATATATGCCCAGGTCAGTTAAGGGGTTAAAATAGAACCTGTTTGGCGATCTTTCAGTCATGCTTGCAGGGCAATAATAAAACTTTTCATGATTTTGGGGTGTGTTTTTACAAAATTCCCTGATTTTTCCAGATTGATAAAGTACCCTGATTTTTTCATGATTTCCTTGATTGCTGCCACACTGTGCTTTTGGCAGGAGTCTCCTGATATTTGCTTGCTTTTCCATGCTCCTGATTTTCCACTCATTTCTCCTGCTTTTCTGATGTAATTTTTATCTATCCCTCTTAGCATAATTTATGCTTAAAATTTGTGGGACTGAGTAAAAAAATTTGAAAGAAAATTGAAATTTATCTTGCCCTGCAATTTATCAAGTTCAGTTTGAATGTGAATTACTATACAATGCCTTGAAACTAATTTTTGCATAATAAAAAATGTCTTATTATTAAAAGATTTTTTTTTTTAAATACCATAATTATTGAAACTTAAAGAATTCAAATTTCATTAGAATATAGCTGATATTTTCATTTCTTTATTACCTTTTCTTAAAAAAAAAAAAAAAAAAGATCCTTATTGTTTTATATTAGGAGCAGAATGAACAAATCTGTCTATTTTGACTTTACTCATTTTTCTTATAAACTTTCGTGTTGGAAAAAGTCTCTTGGTTTCTGTTAAAAAAATCTCCTGCTTTTTTCTCATTAGAAGTTGGCATCTCTGATGGTAAAACAGGTACACTCCACAATAAGTTTAACTAATGAAACTGATAAGCTGCATCAATGAAATTTTTATTTTACACAGAAATTCCATGAAAATTTTCCTAATTAAAAATATGCTTGTAATAGGAAGTTTGACCCCTTCAGGACAAGTGTCACACTTAATGTGCTCAGAATCCTTGATTATTCCCACAAAATATCTTTTATTGTAAATTTTGTCTTTTTTCCTTTTTAATTGGGACATTTTCTAGATTCAACTAGGCAAAAAATTCTGTTTTGAAAAACATGACAAAAGATTAATTCTGTAAAAGGCGCTCATGAAGGAGTTAATACTAATGCCAATAATACTTTAAAAGAGATCAGCTACTTAAACAAATTGAAACACCGGGTACATATCACACATTGTAAAGTGTACAAGTTAAGTAATACAAGAGTAAATTATCAAAAATTTATGAAATAATAACACTCTTCCATACAAAAAAAAAATTGCATGTTTTTAATTTCTTTATTTGAGATTTTGGTATATCTATACGTTTTGAGGCTTCTCGATTTCATATTTTACTTTTTTAGAGTTTTACGATAGTACCTAAATGCTCTATTCAATTGAGCTCAAACTTGGTAAAAATCTTATAGGTCACTGCCGCAGGAACTCTTAATTTTCACAAGTATACGACATATAGTTCATTTAGAGGAATACAAAAAAGAATTCTTATACATTACTGCCTATAGGCTTAAATTATTTGAAGTGAATTTCAGTATAGTTAAATTCTTTAAAATGAAACTGAACTGATATATGGTATTTTAAAAATCAATATTCAACTATAATAAAAAGAAATTAAATTATTAAAAGAAATTCTATTAATGATTATTTATATAAAAATTTTCAACTGAATACCTTGAAAAGGACAAAAAAAATTACTAAATTTATTGGTGTATTAAAAATAGCATACAGAAAAAAAAAAATAAATAAAAACGTACAGGTTTATTACTTGTATGTTTTACAACACAAATTTACAAAGAATATACATAACAATTATACAAAATTTATTATAAAAAGGTGAGGTCGACAATAACAGTTAAAAAATGAAAAGAAAAAAAAAAAAATTGGTAACAATACAGAAATAAATTGGATGTACGACATACATTGCAGTAAACATGACTTCAGCCGAAAAGAAAAAAAAAAAAATCCCACAACACAATTTTGACTGTATAAAACCTAAATTTTATAGTCTCCCAATCCCTATATTTATATTTAGTAAAAGTCGATTCATGTTGATACTCATGTAACACCCCATTTATGCATAGTTGGATAATTTGAATAATTGGATAATTTGAATCAATGGGCTTTTCCCACCGTCGTCTGCTCAATCACGTGATAGAAGAAAACGAATAATCGAATTCTGAGAATCGAATTCAAATAAATATTGTTCTTGAGAACAAAAATGTTAATATTTAATATAAAATAAGATAAAAGTAATATTGTGCATTTGTAAACAGTATAATAGTTTTATTTGTAAATTAATAATTTTAAAAAAACATTTTGTGTTTATTTATTTTCAACTGTAAGAATCGATTTTTGAATGCTCTATGTGTAACTGTTACATTAACTGATCTAACAATAAATAATAGCTTGTTCTTGCGGAAATTTATGGATTATAAATTGAAATTTTAAAATGTTTTCATTTAATTAAAGGTGTTACAACAAGTTAATTAACTTAGTTACTGGTCTAAATAGATTTACGCAGTACGATGTTGCACTGTTACTGATTTAAGTACCAAAAATCAGAGTATTTAACATGTTCTTCATGAACATCAATAACAAATTTAAACTAAATGATTGTAAATGTATACAGAAAACAAAAGATGATGAATAATGATATAAAATGGATTAAAAATGATGTATGAAAAAATAACACTGATTAAATACGATTGATCAAAAATAAGAATAGAAAATACGTTATTTCAGCAATCGCTATAGATAAACAAGATTTGTCTGCTATTTGTTTTTCCTCTATCATGTGACCTCTGACGTCAAGTGGGAAGAGCACATTAAGATAATCAAGCAATTAAGATAATGCTTTACAAAACGTAATTAATTTTCCAGGCAAATTTTTACATGGCAACTTCAAAATGTAAGATTGGAAAAATTTCAAAGTTGCCATTGCCTCTTTGGGATATTCAATATTTGCAACGAAGTACAATCCTATTAACGCAACAATCCCTTCGATAAAATCACAGCATTCAATTCAGTTTTTCCTTTCAGCAACAACGTATACTTCTGACGTACAAAATGGGTCACCAACTATGCATAAATGGGGTGTTATCAATTAAATCTTGCATGTTACTTTCCGAAGGAAACTTCTTATACAGAAAATCTGAATCTTCCCTAAGAATTTCTGGAATCAGCAATATAGTGAGAATTACTTTACTGTTAATATTTTCAGAAATGGACATGTTCAACAATTTTTGACCTTTTTTCTTCGTTTTGGCATATTCTTCTACAGCAGAGCTACATGCATGTAATGATGTAAGCATGCTTTTCTCCAAGTCTATATTGTAAAGAACTTGGAAATCGTAATTAATTCCTAAAATGGTGAAAAGGGCTGGGAACATTGTTTTTAAATCACCCATAAGGATATTTGCATTGGTGGCACTTCTACGCTTTTTATAAGTAACTTTCAATCCTTCACGAAGTGTTTTTAAACACCTACTGCCAGGCATTTTCCCCATCTCAACTAACATCTTCTCTTTTGCTTCTAGATTGGCTGTTGAACCTGCTATAGGTTCACAAGGCAATGTTTTCTGCACTTTTGGTGAATACTGTAAATTCTCATCTCTTTGGTCTTTCTTACTAAAAATTTTTCTTTTATGACTGAAGATGCTTCTTTTCCTAGCTTCATTTTTCACTGTCATAAATTTTTTTAGACCACCCTTCGTGTCCTTCTCCTATGTTGCTTTTTAAGTTAGGATATTGTTTGATCAGTTGCCTAGCAACTATGTCTCGTTGGAAAAGAGATGGGTTCGATGTGTACTTGAATACTTCTGCTATTATTTTTAAAAGCTCACTCTTGCTTGACCAAGATAAATTCCCTATGACAGCTTCATTTTCCAAAGATTCAGAAAACACCGTTGTAGGAATTATAAAATCTGTAGGCCATGGAGCAAACAATTTTAAACCTAGAAAGAGAAAAAAAAGGTTTGAATAATTACAAATATTACAGGACAATTCTGATTTCTCATGATAGAAACAGTTTAAAAAGCTACAGGGAGATGCTCTAACATTTTACGACAGAATTATCCCCCCCCCCTCCCTCAACAGAGCCCTAGCAGTTTTTAATTAGCTTTCCTTTGACGACAAGAACATACCTGCCAACCTGCAAGAATTCCAAAAAATAAAACAGCTCACAAAAAAAAAAAAAAAAAAAAAAAATGCAGACACCCTCCTCCCTAGTTTTTTTTTTTTTCGTTAAAAGTAAAAAAAAATCGATAACTTTGTTTTAAATTATCACAGATTTCTAGTTCAACCATTCATTTTAAACGTATTGATGAGGTCTTTCGAAAGATACCCATCTTGAAATGATGCCCCCACATGCACAAAATTTTTTTCCTAGTTAACTACTACTATTATCAATGAAACCTTTCGAAAGATATCCATCTTGAAAATTTACTCCCCCCCAGGGGGGCAACCAATGCCCCCACATGCACAAAATATTTTCCTAGTTAACTACTACTATTATCAATAATTCATATTAATTTTACAATCACAAGTTTAAAATAACTCTCATTATGCACATTTATACGAAATTTTGTCCTATACTGCCATGTTAAAAGTTTGCATAAAATGCGATCACAGTGCCACCTGTTGAGCGATTGATCCCCAAATCTATTCAGCACCAGTTTATGTCAGGGTGCAACTAAATACCAACTTTCGTTAAATTTTATTCATTGGTTCGTGAGATACAGCATCCACAAAAAAGTGATACAGACAGACAGACATTTTTTTAAAAACTGTCAATTCATGTTCTGGACATCCCAAAACGTATAAATCCATCAAAAAACAGGGGTCGAAAATTTTCATGAATCCAATACTTTCTCTATATTACATATAGAAGAAAGTAAAAATCGGTAGAAAAATGTTGAAATAGTAGAAAAAGAGTAAAAACAGTGATCTAGGAGTAAAAGTGTAAAAAATGTCAAAAAAGAGTAAATTTTACTCCCGGGCAGTAAAACTTGCCAGCTATGCAAGAACAAAGCACAGGTGCTTGATAGTGATCAACGGGTTTCAATTTGGTTTTGTCTTCTGTTACCTACTTATTATGAGAACCACCCTTTATGATTAAAGAAATGAAACTAGTTACTACAGAAAACTAATAAAAATTTGTTTATTATGAGAGACAACAGTATTTCAAGCCTAAAACCGTAGAACTCCATAGACACATCTACACTACAATCAGATCCACTACTCCATAAACACAGATGTGTGTATGGAGTAGCACTCCATACACACATCTACTTTCACATCAAAGGAAACACAAAAATAGCAAAGGTATTCAAATATAGAAAAGAACAAATGAATAAATTGGTATACCTAATACTGCACAATTAAAAACAATTACCCTTTTCTGGAGAAGGCGATGTCAGCTGGTCACTTTTCTGTAAAATCTCAAAAGAATCCGCTCCTGTAAACGGAGCTTCCAAAGACATGCTCTCAGAACTAAAGGAGTTATTAGTAGAAACTTCCCAAGGTTTCTAAAATAAAGAATCAATAACTTAAAAGCATAATAAAACAGTCGATATTAACTTATCTCAAATAAGCACAGATACATTTATTTAATGAACACATTCCTGCATGCAAAAATTTCAGAAGAGGCAAAATTTAACATTGTATATTAGTAGTCATCTCTCACTTATACGCATTTGAAGGGACCGATTTAATATTGCGCATAACTAAGAGCATGTTATGAGTAAATTCTTTATAAACATTATGGGAAAGAAATACATTTAACAATATTAGAATTATGCTTAATAACTTTTTATAAAATAAAAAGGTGTATAAAATCACTGTGTATTTAAAAGAAGAAAAAAAATCAATGCTGGTTTGTTTTAGCTTAGGTTCCTTTTGCAAAAAGACCTTTTCTAAATCTAATGCATTAAAATGTGTCATTTTATTTAAGCTACACCAGCATTTTGAAGGTATCATCTCAGTGTTCAGCTATGTTAAAGCAGTAACATAAGGTGGGACAGTTTCACAATATTACTGAAAAAAAAAAAAAAAAAAAAAAAAAAAAAAAACTTGAGCGGCAAATTTATTTTTCAGCTAAGCAGCCTAACAAAGACAAGGTGGAAAGGTTAATATGCAAGTGGCTTGATTAAAAAATAAAGAGAGAAGAAATGAGGAGAAGGGGGTGGGGGGCGGTCGAATTGTTACATCCTCTTTTCCACTTTGTTCGATTATAGAAACCATTTTTTGACCTTGACACCGGCAGAAAGATTTTTAAATGCAAAAAAAAGTTTAGCACTTAACACAAAGTTGGTAAATTGCACTAACGATTTCCACGTATAACTGAGAGAGACTTTCAAACTGTCACTTATAAGTGAGAGATGTATAGCAATATTTTCCTGTTCTTCACGACGGGACCTTATGACATTCGCATAGACAGGACAGTTCAGATTAGTGAGAGGTGATTGCGTTTAAATATAATTATTATATTAAGTAAATTGCATTTAAACATGTAAGCTGAGCAAATTACAATTTAAAAATATATTGAATGTTCATTTGAAAAAAAATAAATGAATAAATAATAATAATAATAATTAAAATGCCAAAAGTACACAAAATAGTTTCAAGGATCACTGGTAACAGTTTTTTGAAAAATAAAAATTAGGATTGTTTGTAAAACTGATTAATCTGAACTGTCATAATAATAATAAAAAAAAAAATGACTTATGTTCAAAAACTTTTTAGGTAGGGTCAGATGGGGAAACATGATGTAAAATCAAGCCTTTTTTATATCTTGATTTTATTTAGAGGTACAGTAGCACAAACGTACTATTTTTTAATGAAAAAAATAAGCTATCAAAATTAGGCTAACTTAGCATGAAGTATGTATTGCTGAACTCTACACAATCTTCCTCACTAATAACAGGAAAAGTATAATAGTTCCCCAATGGTGACTTAATCAAATACTTTATGCGATGGAACTGATTAATTTCTAACACTTGGCTGTTGAACCCGGACCCCCCGTTGGCACCACACCTGATTTGTTGAAAAGTTATAAGCATTTGGGCTTATAACATTTTTCACTGTTAAATAAGGGAGGATTGGATAAAATTTTAAGTGTCTACTCCATGTTGATGAAATTCATCCAACCATACAAATTGTATCAAGTTATGAAAAGTTCTTGCCGATTAATAAGAATTTTTCTTTAATATGCCTATAATTTTGTCTATATAAAAATTGAGAGGAGCTTGAATGAAAATTGTAACATGCCCACTTCTATCTAAAAAACATCAAGCTATGCAAATGCGAGTAGTCTTCTCTGAACTCACAATAAAATAATATGGTTAAGACTTTTATCTTCTTTTGAACTCTCGTCAGTAATTATCCAAATACGTGGTATAAGTGTACAGAATATGTTGTCAAATCTTTTAATTCCAAAAAAAGTTTTTTATTTTTTCACTTTTTAAAGCGTTTGTCATATTTTTGTTCGGCAAAATATGTTTTGCAAATAGCAGTTTGATCCCTAACATTGACGTAAGACACCGGTTTTGAAAATAGCAGTTTGATGCCTTGCATTGATGTACGACCTTGGTTTTGATAATAACAGTGTGATGTTTTACGCCGATCAAGTTTGATGTATCGTAATTTATCGACTGGTAAGAAATATTAAAATTAAAAGCGATTTTATGATGCTAAAATTAAACCAGTGTTTCATGATACATCGATGTACTATCCTGTCATACCATCTACATACAAATATTGCACCAAACTTGAAATTTTTTAATACAAACACTAACTTCTGAATTTTTTTTTTAACTAGGAGCCAAAATTCCAAGTCCTTTAATCAAGTAGTTCAGGATTTATGCAGGCTTAAAGTTTGGAACCACTAATGTTAATTTTTTGTTTCAAAATAGATTACAACAATATGGGTGGTTTTTTTAATCATAACTAAAAAAATAATGTTTTGAACTGAAATTTTGATTTCATGTATTTAAAGCTTTTCTAAATCTATTTCTGTTAAGAAATCATAGGTTACTATTCATTTTTTTCTTTTTTCAAAAATGATTTCAAAAAAAAAAAAAAAAGTTACAGAAGTTTCAAAATTAGTTGCATAAGTTTTTTATATCTAATGGCGTGTCAAAAGTTTATAACAGATGGCAGAGCCATATGCCATACAGAGTTTTAAAAATGAATAAACTGTTTCTCTGTAAACAGACTTCAGAAAGACATCTCAGTGAGTTCAAAATGTCCACTACTTGCAGTACTGCGTGACAAACAAACAATGAATTTGCCATCAATGAAATGACATCTGGGACAGAAATCCGTACAGTCAACTCAGTGAAATCCGCAGAGGTTGGAACACAGACTTTTGTGGATTATAGATCATTGTTTGTTTGACTCTCTCAATCGGATGATAAACTTATATTATTAGTATAAAATCTAATGTTTAACTATATTACAAAACTGTTTTAAAATGTTAAATATACTATTACAATGTAAGTAAATGTATAAAAAAGTTAAAACAAAAATAAAATACAGTGCAACAATAGTAATCATACTTGAAATAAAGCTACATCTAAATTAACAATATTTATCCTACTAAAGTTAAATATTAAAAAAGAATTATGAAGTAATAAAAATAAATTTAAAACAAATAATTAAACAGATTTTAAAGAAAGAAAGAAGAGTAATTTGTATTAGCTTTTTTTTTTTTAACTTTTTTACCATAAAAACTTTTCTCTTAAAGAATCAAAATGCATTAGGAATCTTAAATTATTAACCATTCCTTTTAAGAACTAATAAAGAAATGAAAATTTCAACTTAATTTACTTTTTGCAACCTTAACTTCAAGTAAGATTTTCATTTGCATTCAAAAGTACAGTGCGGATTATACAGTTGCGGATTTCACAGAGTCGACTGTATTCTTAATCTCGAAAAAATTTTCTGCTTCTAGAAATTTCCTTATTGACATTAAAATAAATCATGTATATTAATAATTATTTTTTTTCTTATCTAAAAATTACTGTTTTACATATTTTAGTCCAGGGCTCGAAATTTCAACTCATATTACACTCGCCAAAAAAAAAAAAAAAGTTTTACTCTTTACGAAATAGGCTTGCCATTTTTTTCCTTTTTTACGCATTTTAGGTTTTTTATTTTTCCTAACTATTTAAAATGCTTTTACAAATATGTCTAAAATTATATATATTAGAAAAGTATTGTATATCATCATGTATCATAATCATCTATAATTAAAAATCATTATAATGTATTGTATTTGAGATTTGAAAAGGATTAAAATATCTAATAACATACATGGTAAGAGTCATTAAAGAGAAAAAAAAGAGGAAAAAAAAATCTTTGTCGAACAATATCCAGTAAAAACATTTTTATTGTGAAATATTAAGCTTTCTTATCTATTTATTTACTGAACGTTTTATATTAGAAATGTCTTTTTCGCCTATTTTATTTTTGTAATTAGTCAGAATGTCGATGTATATAACTTGTTCATTGTTGTCATTTGAAATAGACATTTCGGAATAACTTTTTCGATAAAATCATTGCTGACAAATCATTACAAGCGCAAATCATTGGCATTTCAGTAAAAAATTGGAAAACTGGATACTGAACTGGTTTTTCTTTCCTTTTTTAATTATTATTCAACAAAGTATACATAGGCAGTATTTTTAAAAGGGCTCGGGCTCATTTTCATGTGACAATATCGCATATCTCTTTTCTCGGACAGTGGGCGACAGACAAAGAGGCTTTCTACTCGCCTATTCTCGCTCTGCTTGGAGAAATAACAGAGTAAGAAACGAAACTGCCGAAGATATCAAAACTTATGTATGCAATAAGCAATTTTCCTTTTCCAGATTGGGGCGATCTCGGGCAGCGCACACACAGTCTCGGGTCTCCGAGAATCTAAAGAGGAGAGGTTCAATATGAGGTTATAAGATGGCAAGATTTTACCATATTTAAATCTATAAAAAAAAAAGTTTTCTGTTACCGTATTGTGTAAGAATTGTATCTATAACTAGACCAAATTTTTACTCGCCACAGTAAAAATTCCACTCGCCAACTGCGAGCTGGCGAGCAGAAATTTCGTGCCCTGTTTTAGTCTATATACAGAGCATGTTCAGTAATTTCATTATTATGCTTTTCTTTAGTTAAGATTGATTATTTAAAAATAATCTTAAAACAACTTAATTATATAACAATCAACCCAGTCAAAACTAGATTTTTTTTTATAAAAAACCTCGAAATAAAAAAGCACATGGGTTGGGTTTTTTTTCTAACCCTGGTTTCTCAAAAAAAAAAGTTTTTTTTTACATGTCCTTCGCCAAAAATTATGTTTTCCCAATGGCCACTTATCAAAAATCGTGTATTTTTCTCAATGATCCCTCAGCAAAAATTAGCTTTTTCTCCCAACAGTCACACAGCAGAATTAGCATTTTTTCCGACTGTCCCTTAGCAAAATTTGCAGTAGTGAAATTACTGTGCATGCACATAAGACCCACTGTTTATGGTTTAAATGAGTTAATTTTTAGAATTTTGCTTAAAATACTAGTTTTTATGCTACATGATCCCTGTGAGCTGTTGTGAAACTCAAAATCATAGGCAAATAGGAAGGAATATAAATATCATTGTGTAAAGAAAACAGCCAACATGCTTTAATAAAAGACTGGCGAGCTTCACCCACTAGCAGGTCAGTATTTTTAAATGAATCACTAACAGTAACTTTTAGTCTTAAGAAAAGAAATTAAAAAAAATTCATTTCTGATCGGGTAAAAAGTCGCACCGGGTCGCCACTGTTTTCGGCAGCGCAACCCGTGCGTGCGCGTATTCCTTCCCTGACCCTTCGTACCCCCTAAAAAAAATCATTTCTGATCGGATAAAAACTCACACCGGGTCCTTCGGCAGCGCAGTCCCGTGCATGCTGCACATGCACAAGTTAAGGGTTACACACGCTGTGCACACGTATTCCTTCCCTCACCCTTCGTGAACCCTTAAAAAATAAAAAATAAAATCCTTTCTGATCGGGTAAAAGCTCAAACCGGGTCCCCACTGCCTTCGGCAGCACACACATGCGAGCTGCACGTGCACGTGTGAAGGTATACACGCGCTGCGTACACATATTCCTTCTCAAATCAAATTTTATAGATATTGCAAATTGTATTAGAAAAGGTTTTCTTAAGGTATTATTGGTTGCAGTGAAAGGGATTTTTCATAAACTGAAGGTGAAAAAATAATTACATAATATCAAATTAGTATATAATAATGTCATTTAGAATATAATAAATAACTTAAAAAAAAAAAAAAAAAAAAAAAAAAAATTGATTATGTTTAAAAAACGTTTTTTTAAAGTGAGTAAATAAAAAAAAAAAAAAAAAAAAAAAAAAACGTGTTTTTTTTTGGGGTGGGGTGGGGGTGGGGGTTGTGGGCGGGTCCAAAACCCTGGTTAAAACAATAAAATTCCCATCTTGTTTTAAGCATGCTCATAAGCTTAAAAAAATAAATATATTAAAATAACAATCAAACACCAAAAAAATTTTATTCCTAAATCATGGTTTTTGCCACTTCCAGGTGTGATATATATAATATAAATTTTCTATACTGTCTATGACAAAAAATTTAAATGTGTTTATGTTGATAGAAAATTATGATTAAATTATAAAATGAGTTAAAAAATCAAAATTTAAATCATGGTTAAGCTTGTTCATGAGCTAAAAAACACCTAGATTTAAATAACAGTCAAAAATTATGAAAAACCACAAAAAGACAACTAAAAATATTAAATTTCTAAATCATGGTTTTTGCTATATGTTCTTTATTATAATTCAACACTACTTACTTAATATAATGTAAAATCAATTGTATGCAGGCATTAAAATGTTTGCCCACTAAAGAAACTAAACTTAATTATTTGGGGGGGGGGGGGGGGGGGGTGTCAACATCTTGTGTAGTCCCCAAAAAAATCTGAATTAACTAAAGTAAAAAAATGAAATTTTTGAAATTTGAAATGCAAATAAATTTAAATAGTTAGCATAATTAACTGAAAGATATGAATACAAAAGAAAATGTCACACCAACAAAGGCAAGGTTGTCTTTTTAAATCATTTCTAGATGGTGTGTATACATTGTAAGACAAATTGAAACATACAAATATTTTTCTTTCATTTCAAGATGGAATATATGACTGACAAGAAAATACACCTTTAATACAAAATTACAATTTTTTAAAGAAACAAAAATTGAAATTTGAAGAAAAAATTCAATATAAATTGAGAATTTTAGGACTTAAATTCCCCCCCCCCCCCCAAAAAAAAAAAAAAAAAAAAAAAATGGCGGGTATTGACTTTGGCACTTACTTAACTAAATCTGTAAAATTAGATAAAATTCATAGAAGTAAAAGTAGCCTTAATTTTGTTTTTGTAATCATTTTAATAAAAGAATATTCCATACACAATTATTTACTTTCTGTACAATTATTGGAGAATCATAGATGCTTACACTTAGAGACGTAAAATTTCCGGAAATTTTGAGGCAGTGGAAAAAAAAACCAGTTTTTTTCTAAAAACATTGGAAAAATTGAAAAAAATTGAATTTTTACAGATTAAAAAAGGGTTTTTTAATAGTTATAATATTTTAGAAAATATGAAGTTTTAAATATTTAAAAATGCATGCAATCCATATTATTTTTTCTTAACAGAAACATACAGAAAGCTTTTACTATTAAAAAATGAGCCTTTCTGTTTCAAAACTGCCAGTACCTTTCCTTGTACAAAACACCAAAAACTAGTCAAATCATCTTTCAACCATTAATTTTACATTGGATGTGCATTCCTATGGAATGTTCATCTCCCAGCAGCATTGATAAAATGAATTTAGATTGGAATCAAACTAACAACAACAAAAATATTTTATCTGACCCGAACCTGATTTTTTCATATCCGAAACCCGAAAACTAAATTAAATTTAATGATTCGTCTGAAAATCGTGCAAAACTTTTTAAAGTTATAAAATAAAATTAATTTTTATTGTTACAGAGTTAGTAAATCATTTATTTTTATTTTTTTAATGGAATTGATACACTAAGTTATAAACTTAAAAATCTAAAAAATAGATGAATAATTTTTAACCATTTATTTGTGTTATGTACTTCAAGAGTACAAAAATATGCTTTAGTTTAGTATATATATTTATATATATATATATATATGATTTTTCTTTGTTTATTGCCTTTCTGCAATATGTATGCAATAATTTGTGTGCATGTATCTTTAATCATAGGAATATGTAGCACGTTTATAATTATATCAAACAAATTTCTGTTTATTATGATAAAAATTTTTGAAATATGTCATAAGTTGACCCGACTCATTAACAGGGAGGAGGGGCCGCTCACCACTCCAGGAGTGGTGTCGAGCGATTCTAGCTATGCTAGGCCCCTCCTACGGAACGTTTATATTAAAAAAAAAAAAAAAAAAAAAAAAATGGAAACTTAAACCTAACCGCAGGGAAAAAATTCAGTCAGCCTAATCCGAACCCGACCCACAAGAAAAATAAATCGGACAGCCCAGCCCCCAGGAATAAAACTCAGTCAATCTGACCCATAAGAAAAATAAATCAGTTAACATGAACCGAACTTAATATGCAAGAGAAAAAATTTAGTCAACTAGACCTAAACTTGATTACATGTCAGGCTTACCGATTTACTGGACACTGGACCTGATGCTGGACTGTTAATACAGATTTTCACTTAAAATGAAATTAATCACAAGATAAAATTTAAAGTTAATTGAACTTCAGAAATTTAGAACAACATTTTATTATTATTATTATTTTATATTATATAAAACTTATTAACTGAGATGTAAAGGACATAAATTAAGTAGATTTTTGCACATGTAATTTTTATAAATTGCGAAATAAATTTTTTGATAGAAAGTACAAAGGGCATTCCATAAAAACTGAGAGCAAAATCATAAAAAATCAAGAAATGTATTTACAGCAAAAAATACATCATTCTTTTTCAAAATACCTTCCGCCAGATGATATGCAACGGTCCCATCGTCCAACCCACTTTTCAAAACAAGTAGAGAAGCCCTTTTCTGGAAGCTGCTTCAAAGAACCCTCCACTGCTGAAATAACTTCAGAATCTGTATTAAATTTTCTGCCACGGAGCTTCTTCTTCAACGTCGGAAACAGCCAGAAATCGCATGGTGCGAGATCTGGACTGTAAGGGGTATGTGGCATGATTTTAATATTGCATTTACTAAGACATTGCTGAACAGAAGTAGCGACATGCGGGCGAGCAATATCGTGATATAATGTCTAATTCCCTACCAGTTCATGACGCTTTCACGATATGTGTTGTCGCAAAATTTTCAAAACTGAAACATAATATTCACCACTCACAGTAGTTTTTGGAGGAACAGCATGCTGATAGATTACACCTTTATGATCAAAGAAAATAATCATCATGACCTTTCCAGCAGATTTGGTTTGTTGGATTTTTTTCGGAGGCGGAGAATCAGTATGTTTCCATACACTTATTGCGGACTTGGTAAGGGGATCATAATGATGCACCTAAGTTTCATCACCTGTTATTACAGTCTTTAGGAGATTTGGATCATTTTGAAGCATCTGTTTCCATTCACAACATTGGTGAATTCTTGTTTTCATTTGTTCTTTAGTAAGGTGATGAGGGACCCATCTGGAACAAACATAGCGAAGTTGTAAATTGTTGCGTAGAATGCGAAATATCGACGTTTTCGAAATGTTTGTTGATGCCGCTATCTCCTCACATGTCATTTGCCGATTTTCTTGAAGGATTACCCACACAGTGTTAACCTTTCGATCATTCCCAACACTTTTTGGTCGCCCAGGCCTAGGAGCCAGTTCTGCAGACAAACGGCCTTTCTTTAAATCACCATGCCATCTAAAAATCGTAGACTCACCAAAACATTTGTCTTTGTAAGCTTCTTTCATTAACTTAACTACTTCTGGAGCTGTTTTGCCCAAACGGTAGCAAAATTTTATGGCACAACGCATTTCGTCTTTTAACTCTGAATCACTCATCTGCATTTCTGTAGGTCAAATAAAACAGTTCTTTGAACAAGCACGAAAACAGGAAAATAAAATCGCCTGCTTCGTTTAGAATTTTTTATAAACGTACAGTTAACAATTTGAAAAAATCGCCTGCACTTCTATTTTTTAGTTCCACGGTGTTGCCACTACGTAAAAAAATAACTCTCAGTTATTATGGAATGCCCTTTGTAGTTGCTTTGTTTGTTTGTTTTTTTTTTACTGTTACGTGCATTTATATGTATGTGTGTGTGTGTGAAAAAAATCGAAACACATTAAAATAATAGACAAGTCTAAGGATATATATTAAAAAAAAAGAAAAAAGACTAAAGTATAAAGGAACTTGAAAAGAATAAGTAATTTCAAATGAATGTGATGGGAGGGAGGTCATTGGAAGCTTAAATATTTCAGGATTACCATTTGATTACATGGTTAAAGCTTTATTTTTGAAATATGAGCATTATCAGAGTCAGTGTTTTCATGTTAGATACTGAACATGAAAAAATATTTCAAAAAAAAAAAAAAATAAATAAATAAGCGTCGGAATGTAAATATTATAAATTTTTAAACACGTTATTTTATTCTAGAAATTTCAAAATTTTCAATTTTTCCGGGCGGAAATAAACCCCTTCGGAAAAAACTGGTTTTTTCCCCAAAATTTCCGGTTTTTTCGAACCACTTCCACCTCTACTTACACTGCAAATTGTATCATCTTTTCTTTTCCCTTAAGTTAATACGTTATACAGCAAAAACAGAGCACTAGAATGATTTCATAGAATACTTATAGTTTTTATTATTGATATTATTTCTTACGGCTTTAGAAATCGCTAACTTTTATTTGCATTTAATTCAGTGAAAATAATTTAAAAAAATAAATATGTAGAAAACCAAGTTTGAGCATTTCACTCATTAATTAATACATATTTGTTAAATTTTAAAACATAAATAATCATTTGTTGCATAAAACAGCTCACATTATTATTTAATTTTTTAAAAATTAAATCATTAAATGGCTTTAAAAACATTAATACTCAAAATTCTGGCAATTTTTAAATTAAAATATATTTGTGAAAAAATTTATAATTCGTAATTAGATTGTCTTTCTTATAAAAAGTTTTTCATTTCATAATTACTTACTAAATTTAAACTACTTAATAAATTAGTGAACATAATTTAATCTCTTAAATAATATTGTTTAGTTAACACTGCTAAAGACTGGAACATGTATAAAGCTTTTATCAGTGTCTGTTTCTTTGATTTTGACACTACTTACATTTTTATAAGAAATTTAGTTCTCTAGCTGCCTTAATTAAAATTTGCAATGCAATTTTTTTTTTAAACAAATTCAACTTAGAAAAAGGAAACCAGGAATATAATAATGTAAAAAAGAAAAAAAAAATTATAATTAATACCTTTTCATTTTCATCCAAAAGGTAAACAACAGTACCAGCAGGCAGAGCTTCATATATGTCATCATCATCCAATTCTGTACCATCTTCTAGAAATGCTTTTAAGTTAACATAGCATCTGTTATATTTAATTTCAAAGCTCCCTTTTCAAAGATTTCATGGAGACTGTTGCACATGATGGCTTTTTTGGATGTTGATGTCCAAACTTTAACCAATTTTTTCTCCATAGTTCCTAGAAATGTTTCATTTTAAATAAGCTAATGCGGGGTTTAAGCAAGATTCAAAATATTTCTTGCAAACATGTTAAAATCAGAAAGAAAAAAAAATAAAACTTTAGCAAAATATTATAAAGCTTCTGAATATCCTTTCCCCAACTTTTCCAAGATTTTGACTAAGTTTTTATCTTTATATTGTATTTTAAAAAATAGGCTAAGCCAGAGTATCGGATGCCAGGTCACCTTGCCGATTTAAAAAAGTTCTCTTGGCAACTCTTTTAGAGTGACTTAAACAGTTTGCACATATAACAATTTTTAATCAAATGCATTTAAAAATTAAGAAAGATGTTTGCTTAAAAAAGCAGATTCTCATACCAGGGAAACCTTCTTGCTGTTAAACCCGCACTTTTTGTGAAGAAATTTCAGTGCCATGAAATGCTATTAAAAACCAAACTTAAAATTTGAACCAGTGAAATAAACTTATGAATTTAAATGAACCATCCTTAAAAGATGCGAAGCCTGAAAACGTAATTGATGAAAAATACACTTTAAATCAGACTTAAAGCCACAGTTATATACATTTGTAACATATAATCTAGTAACTTTTCTTTCTTATCTTTCAACTACATTGAATATATATTTTCTAGATATTGTAAAAAAATTTCATTTATCCACAACAAAGTTTCTGTATTTTAAATTCTAGAATTTCCTCAGTTCTTTTTTCATTATTATTGAATAGTTAACTATGTTCACTGCAATTGCTTTAGCTCATATTGTGTACCTTTAACTACAGCCTTTGACACCAGCATTATAGAGCTAGCTTCATTTAGCTTATCAAAAATAGCCCTTTTTATTTTTTCATCAATAACATTAAAATTCAACTGGGTACTGCCAGAAACAAACATATCTGCTTTTAAAAATCGTTTTGAAGTACAGCTGCTGTAATAGGTTTGCAATAATTGATGCCTGCGAGCTAAAGTTAAAGGTGGGTTTCTAAATGCCCCACTACTTGCTTGAAAAACGAATGTTTTGCCTCAAATCGAAAGCAATAATATCTGATTAGTGGACCAAAATTTAAAATATGCTGTGGATAATGGAGAATGAAGTGTTGTTTTGGTTTTATACTTTTGGTAGGAAATAATTCTTTGAAGCGATTAAGATGGTCAACTAATTCCGACTGTAGCAGGCTTACACAGCGTAATGTAAAGGAAGGGGCAAAAATTAACTGCACTATATACTTTAAATGCATCAAAAATTCCCAGTATGGATTATCGTCTGGAATTTTAAAACCAATCAGAAAAGGTAACAATCTGAGGAAACACCAATTTTGTGCAGCTGTGCCAATTATTCCATTTTTTAAAGATTGTTCCACCGGCTTGTTTACTCTATCAGTGCTTCCGTAAGGAAAATGATGTATCTCTGATTAAGATGTTTTAAGGTAAAATGCTTCTCTGAAATCAATTTATTTAGAACAGTCTCAACTTCATACGGAACCACACCCTCTAACACATCGTGCATAGCATCAGGTGGCAGACCTGTTAACACATGAAAATTAGGAATATCCATTAAAGGTGACTTAAGCTTAATACCCCATTCATGAAATAAATTTGTACCCTCTTCGGCCTGCAAAATAGTTTTCTCATAATGATCAACAGTCCTTATAAGAAATTTTGATGGGCGAAATTCTTCTTGGATGTTATTACAGTCAATCAAACAAGTTCTACATACATGTTTCACATTTGGGGAAAAACTCTCAGTAAAGCCACCAAGAAAATTGCTTCCCAGGTTATCTCCACAAAAGAAGGCAACACCACCTTTAAACAAACCTATATCAGGAACAGAGATCCCTTCATTTGACAAACTGTTTAAGTCATGTATAAGAGGCTGTAAAATTTTGTTCAGGCCGAATTCTTTAATATCTGTAGCACGACACAAGATACTAAGTTGAGTAACATGAAGAGATGACCTCGACTCTGGTTCTATATTAGCCAATATATAGTAGAAGGCCGCCATTTTATGAATTTTTCTGCGAGTTCCAATAGGATTTGCTATTTCAAATTCATCAAAATAAAATATCAGAGATAAACGGGGCTGTGAATCACAAGAAGAGTTAAGTAAGGAGTTATTTTGAAAGTGCATACCATCAGTAAAATCTACATAGTAGCCGGGATCATGAGAATGTGAGTTATATACATGTTCCAAAATGTCTTTATGTTGAAGTAGTCTTTAAGTTTTCAAGTAAAGGCACATATTGAAAACTACGTTTTTGCCGTTTTGAATTCCGTCCTAAAAAAATTTCTTTCGGATCAACATACCCAAATCTGGTTTTAAAATACTGTAATGAGCAGATTTAAATTCAATTAAAAAATCTTCACAGTATGCTCTAAAAAAATGTGACAACTCATTTTTAAAATCCGGAGATACTTCGATATTATGTTTAATAAAGATTTCATTTAGTTTTAAGGAAAAAAAAATCTAATTCCATATTATAAATACTGGCAGTGTTATCCACAACTTCCTGAATGGCAGATTCAGGAAGCATGTATTTCGAAAATAATTTTAATAAAAATGATCTAAACTTCTGTTTAATGTTTTCTGAATTAACTATAAAAGGATCAGAGATACTTTCAGGATAATCACTACCCTGATTTTCATCATCTGGAAGAGGATTTTTCTCCAAAATCGGAATTGTTGACAGCACTGTCTTTGAATGCATCCTTGAGAAATGCGATGTAAGCGAAGAATACACTGAATAATATTTCCAACAACCACTCACAGGGCATTTTAATTTCTGGCGGCACTTAAAATGAATACGAAAATGAATGACTAATTTAGCATAGCTTTCAGCGTGATGGTCACAGTGCGAACATTTTTGAACTAAAGGCGGTAACACTTCTGTGATATTTTTTAGTGTGCCATTTAAGAGATTTAACAGTTTTAAAAGTTCTTTTACAATTTCGAACATCGCAGTTGAGTATAAAGCAAGGTTCATGTTCGTGAATTACTTCGACATGCATAAACAATTTAGTTTTGGTACTAAACTTTTTATCACAATAATTACAACAATGTATCATTTTAATAATTTCAAATAACAATACTTAAACAGAAATAAAAGGGGCGATTTCAATTATATCATGATAAATTTGCATATAGATATAATATAATAAGAAATAACTAGGGAAAAAGTACACTTACCGATTTCATATGCTGCAGCTGCACGTGTTCCCGCTTTCCGGTCTCGATCTCGGTCGTGTTGTGTGGCGCTGTGTGTTGCCAGAATCATTTGCGCATGCGTCAACGCAATTCAGCTTTTCAACTCTGAAAATACAGGAAACTTTTCGCAACTGATCGGAAACATGTCATTGACGGTTGGTCTCGCAAATATTCAGAAACATTTCAGTTAAGGCAAAAAAGGTTTCTGAAATTTTTTACAGTGTACTGCCTTCATAAATAAGTTAATTATAAACGAATTTCTAAATTACTTAAGTACAACAGCATGAATATACGCATATTAGAAAAGATACTTTCTAAGAAAAAAAATGTTTGTGGATTAGAGAATAATTTTTTTGCAGTTTAACTATGTATAATAACTTTTCTTACAAAAAAAAAGTAAATAAATAAATAAATTGTTTTGTTTTTCAAATGTATTAGATTTGCAATTTATAACAGTACAAATAAAGGTAAATAAATTTCTGTGGAAAGTAAGTGTTACATTTCTTAAATTAATTGCTAATAAGGGTTTTAAATAGTTATAAAAATTATTTCTAAAACAATAACTATTATTTTAATTTTTAGCCTGTAAATTAAGATGGGGAAATTTAGATTTTATACGCATTCCATTCCACATATTGTTTCACCCTTACCCTATTAACTATTATTCATTTCATGAAATAACTTGTATTTTGACTTAAGTATCCATAGCAAACGTCCTTGGATTATCACAATGATTCTGTGATTTGCTTCCTCCTCTTTAAGAGCATAATTTCACTAAAAACTAATAGAAACACTTACCTACCATCATTACTAATTTTTTCCGTTGCATTACATTTTTTCCGTCTTTTCTTTAAATCATATCTTTAGAAATTTTATTTTTATGCAATCGAAATTACATATCGCAGAAAGATACTTAACAAAGAAAGTGATGTAAAAAGAAGACAGATATTAATAATGCTACAGAATAAAACAGAAATAATGGCAGATAGGAAAACTGTCGAAGGATGCCTGTTTTTAACATTTTCCAACAAGGTTGAAAAGTGTTAGTGACTTCGGTGTGTCTGTCTATCCACGCTCTAACTCCGGTAATATTCATGGAATTTCTTGAAACTGATATGTGTTATTGAAGTTTACTATCGGGTGTTCCCTATTGAAAATCTAATCGTAAAATCATAAAATTGATTAGTTATGGTTGTATCTATCAATATTCACACAATGTCTCAAAAAAAATTAAAGCTTCGTCAGCATTAAACTCTGTACTAAAGCGAAAAACTCTAGCAATGTGATTTTCAGCATTACCTGCAACATCTTACCAATAATATCATAGGTGTCGACTTGTACGTTTTTTTTTTTTTTTTTTTTTTTTTTTTTTTTTTATTAATTACCGGAATTTTTTTTATAGAATTTTTTAATAGCCTTTTTAGCACTTAATTTCGATTAAACATGATGCACTTTATTAGAAACAAATAGCTGTGTTAAAAAAACGTACAATTTGGCACCTATGTAATATTGTCCGAAACTAACAAATGCTATGCCCATAAACATGCGCTTGAGAAAATTTTAATTAATATTCCGTAAAATTGTTAGCACCTGCCCCTTTTTCCACACCACTTTATTATTAAAACAATTTTCTCCAAATGTAATTTCGAATAATTTAGAAGAAAAATGTTCTAAAAAAGGACGACTGGTGTGAAAAAAAGGGGGGAGTACGAACTAACAGTTTAATACTAACTAGAATGTTGGCAGGTATGCAAGAAATTAAATAATTTAAGATTCATTTAATTTAGTTTAGGAACGCAGTATTATCATGAAGTCTTATTTACTTAGCTATGGCATAAAAAATTAATTTTGAGGTCAGAAAATGTCATAATGAAGAGATTTTGGAATCATGCTTAATGTCATACCTGCAAAGGCACTAATTAATATTCCGTAGTATTGTTAGTACCGCCCCTTTTCCTACACCACTTTTTTTAGGGCAATTTTCTCCAAATGTAATTCCTATTAAATAAGAGGCGGGTACTAACAATACTACGGAATATTAATTGGTATATTGACAGGTATATTATTATCCATAACCCCTTACCGCGGAATCATCTTGCCACGAGGACGGAATTATTAAGTCCCAACTGCAACAACCCATCCCGGAGTTGTTTTTTTTACAAAACTTCTTTTTATAACATAGCGGAAAAAATCATTCATTACTTCTATTTAGTTGTGCTCTTATGGTGGCAGTCGAATTTAAAAGAGCATAATTACCTTGTGCATCAAAGGGTTAAATCCCCCGGATATCCATTAAAGAAAATTTGTCCATCTAATCGAAAAAATCTTAATAGCTCTTAATAAAAACTGATAACAAACTGGAAAAAAAATTATTATATTTAAAATATTGAATGAAAATAGCTAATAGTAGTGGTTTTGAAAGATGTTAGGGAATTAGATTGTCCATAATTGACAAACGCTATTTGCTGGATCATACCTGTATTAATAAAATCTACACTATACTACAAAACATTAAAACATTTTAATTAAATATCTTGATGAAATACTGGTAAACATTATCTTCAAATTTTAATTGTTTGAAAATGTTTTAAATCGTTCTAAATGTTTAGAAGATTTTCTTTTCTTTTTCTTTTTCTTTTTATTCTTTTCTTTTTCTTTTTATTCTTTTATTTATTTATTTATTTATTTATTAAAAACATTAACTAAATTTGATGGTATTATGCTTAACTATGCCATCTAAATCTCATACCCGATTCAATTATTTCATTAAATAAAGATTAAACAGAAACGGAATACAAATTTTTGCAATTTAAAATGTTTTAAAGTTTGTATACAGTATAGATTAAGGTTGTTCTTTTAATAATCTCAATAAATCTCTATTCTGTCTTTCGATTTTAACTATAAGACATTTAAATATAAGATTCTGTTTCTCTCATTCTAAAGACCTCATCCACGGGATTTCACCTTACTGACATTTTGAACATTATATAAACTTTAAATTTGGTTTAATGTAAAAGTATTCTTCAATTGGTATCCAGTTTAAAGCAAATTTTATTAAAGAAAGCTTCTGAAATGTTAATTTTAATGCTATGTGTTGATTAACGGCCTTATAAAGTTACCTAGAATATAATTAGAATTATTTTTCACATAATAGAATTCTTAAAGAGCTAATTAAATGCACTATGCAACCTTTTGTTTACATACAGATGTTGAGAAAAGGATGGTTTAAATAATAAAAAGGAAAGGATTAAACAGTTGCCAAACAGCTTTTTATACTTATTTTTACCTATACAATTGAGAGAGTATTGTTTTGTGTGAAATATTCGAAATTGAGGTTTGCTATTTTTACACATTTTGTAATCACCTAAATTTAAACATCATGTTTTTAGCGTTGGTCAAGTGTATCTGTCTTTCTCTATCATTGTATGTGTGTGTCTCTTTCTGTGACAGGGGGGCGGCAGACCGTCTTTTTCCCCTGATTCTTCCAATAGTATATTTATATGATAACCTTTTATTGAATTAATCGTGGAAACTTACCACTAAAAATTCCGAAATAAAAATACTGATGGAAGAAGCAGGGAAAATATTTCGACTGTGGACACCCTGCGTGAGTCTGTAATAAGCATAACTGAAGAATAAATATTAGCAAGTTGTTTTTAATCAGAAAAACAAATTTTTATAGGCTGGTCTGCATTCCCGGCCGATTTTGTTCATTTATATACTATAGAAGCTGTATATAGTATCGGCTTTCATCGTATGTAAATGGAAAAAAAAAACAAATATATGATAAAGCGATTATGAACATCTATTTTCATTCAATATGAGTATGTATAGGTCAATAGGTGGCGCTGCTATTCTGTAGATTACTCCATTCACGGGAAAAGTATATCTCAGATTTGGTTGCGTAGAAATACACCAAACTTTACACATGAAACGATCTAATGAAAACAAATGCTTAGTTAATTTGGATGTATATCATCCGAGAGGAGACAATTATGATTCACCATCTGTGATTTTCCTCATTGCAATATAACTGAGTATTTTGGCTAATAATGTACCAAAACACCATAATTAATATCTTTATTGAAAGAAACTATTTTAATTAAAATGTATTGTATATTAATCCATTGAGTGCGTTGTTATATAAAATAATATAGAAAAAACTTTTGTCATGGTCATAACGTATACGCTTATGATAAATTCAACGTTTATTTTATTTTTATTGTTATTTTTATTTATATAGAAACAATTCGACAGCTTTTAAAAACAGAACTAAAAATATAGCCTCAGAAGGTTGATGCAACCGCTATTTTCACGAATCACTGCTCTCGTATTGTAATAGTTTATATTTTTTTGCTAACAATTATTACTATTTTCTTTTCTGTTATAGGTTTTTAATTGAATTCTGTAAATGTATAATTTAATTTTAATTAAAATCTTTAATTTGGTTTTTTTTTTTTTCTTTTTTGGTATAAAATCAAAAAAATTATTTTGTGCGACAACTCTAGTACTAAAAATCTAACAATTAATGAATTTAGGTTATTGTTCTCGTCTATGATTATTTGCATTTACAATTTTGTTTACTAGTATTATTTATGATGCACCAGAGTAGGGGAAAATAACACGAATTTGATTCGTCTGCCTCGATAAATATTAAGTGGAATAAAATCAAACATATTTAAAGCTAATAAGTACAAAATTTTGAATAAACACCTTCAAATGATAAAATGAATAAACACCTTCAACTGGCATGAACTCGAGTTATTACAATTTATGGTGTTTATTCGAAGTTTTGTACTTGTTAATTTTAAACGCCAGTTCTGTGGTGCTTTTTTAATAATATTTAAAGCTGTACAACAGGCACGAGAACATTACTACACTTTTGGCAAAACTAGTGCTCATATAAGTAGATCACGTAAGTATTAAATATTTACAGTAAAATGGTAGATATCATCAACCGGATGATATAGATTTTCAACAACCCCATTGGTTAGATTTTACTTAGTCCTGTACTAAGTCTATAATATTTTTAATTTATATTTGAGCCATTCTTAGACAATATATATAAGTATGATTTGATTTTAATGGTACATATGAAAAAGTTGAAAACCTTTTCTTGACTTCCTTACGTAAGGAAAAAATTTATCAACTGAATATGTTTTTAGTTTTTGATGTAACTTGATTTCGGACGAACGATTTGGCATTTTGATTGTCTACATATTCTAAAAGACGTTTCACATAAAATTCATTTACTATTTCTTGCAAGAAGTATTTAAACTGCAATGCCTCACTGGTACATTGAAAAATATTCAGCCTCAACTACGGAAAGGACAATTGTCCTCTATTTCTTTTTTTTCCTATGAATTAGATCATTTAGCATGTAACTTCACATGGGCACTAAAGCATGTTTGTAAGCATATATCGGTACATACCTGCCAACATCCTAATTGATGTTTCGTAAAATTTTAGTAACACCCCTTTTTCCTCACCAATTAACATTTAGAGTAATTTTCTCCAAATGTAATCGCTATTAAATAAGAAGAAAAATACTCTAAAATGAGACTGGTGTGGAAAAAAAATGGCGGGACTAAAAATTTTACAGAACTTTAATTAGCATGTTGGCAGATAGGACGATAGCTTAATCACAGTCACAATATATTTTTAATTTTTTTTTTTCAATTTTTCCGAAAATTAACTATAGTTTTTTCTTCTGCTGAAGGTATCGTAAGATATGGTATACGCGAGTCCAGTGATTCTTTGCAATGCAAGTGTTGAACAATCTTATAAACTAATTATATTAAAAACACTTTAAACACACGTAAAATTAAATTTTATTTAAAAGGTGTTAAAAAAATTTCTCCGAAGCTTTTCGCTTTAATAGTAAAGCATCATCAGGGACTTTTTAATATAGTTAATAAATGACATGTGTTCAATTTAACTCTTTTTTTTTAGAGATTATTTAGAAACTTATAAACGTTATAACAAAAGCTAAGTCAAAACTTTTTCAATCTGCAAAATATAAGAGTCTACAACTGCTTTTCGGTATTTTAGAATTTTTTAAAGAATTAGTATCGTATTCTTAGATACTTGTAGATACGTTATTCGTGCCTAAATTTATAATTACTCTTTTAGAAATTGGCATCCCAGATATTCCCAAGAGTTCAATTTTTTAAATACCTTGATTTGCAGAAAGAAAATCATCACTATTTTTTTTTTCTGTTTGAAATCAGGTAATTCATTTCACCCAAAACATCCTCTCCATAAGCAGCCCTATATTTTTCTATAATTTGATTATCGATTGTAGCTTTGATATTACAAATAGATCATCCTTTATGCACTATAATCTGTTCCTTTTCTTTGAGGAAACAAATACAGGGAACAGCTGTAGATCATGTCAAATTTATCGACATTTGAAAACTGTCATATACGTATTCCATTCTCGCCTAGAATGATTGAATCTATAGTTTCTCTATATATTAAAAAAAAAGTTATTGTCACTGGCGTCAAATTTTTTTGTCTGAAAAGCATCTTCTAACGGAGGGCAGAGTCCTTCGCGTCATGAGAGGTATCAATGTGTTCCGAGTACGCCAAGGAAGACATTTCAGCCGCTTAAAAATTTCTATCATTTTAATTAAAGAAGTTATTAACTAAAAACGACAACTTTATGAAGGTACTCTGTTTTCAATTTTGAAAAAAGTTTCTCCCAGTGACGTTATTCTTTTGTCATGAAGTCATTTTACACGGGAAAATTGAAATATGATCCATGGTTGTACGTAGGTAGGTAGGTTGGTTGGATTTAACGTCGCACCAATACTGCGCTATGGATAATTGGCGACGGTCTGGGACGCACCTCTAGAGATGTTCTGGTGACATGCCATCACAATTTTGAACCTTCACGGAGGGAACCCCCTCGCTTTGGTGATCCCCAGAGGTATAGTGGGGATGGGAACATAGAGGACTTTGCGACCACGACAGATTTTATGTGCACCAGCCACCATTAGTGTGCACGACGGTCTTTGGCCGGCTCAAGTATCGAATCGTCAATCTTCCAATTACGTGCTCAGTGATTTACCGACTTGGGTACAGCGGCCCGATACCATGGATGTAAAAAACAAAGAAAATAAATATCAACTTTTTTACTCTACTTTTAGAAAATTCGAAAATTAATCTTCTTACACGGGAAAATTAAAATATGATCCATGGTTGTAGGTAGGTAGATAATTAGGTAGGTTGTGACTGATGTCGCATCATTCCGGCGATACGGATAATTGGCGACGGTCTGGGACGCACCGCTACGGATGTTCCGGAGACATGCCACCATAGTTTTGGTCCTACACGAAGGGGATATCTCCCCAGCATCGGGGGCTCCCAGAGATATAATTTTGATGGGAACACAGAGGATATTGTGGCCACGACATATTTTACGTGCACCAGCCACCATTAGTGTACACGACGGTCTTTGGTCGGCTCGAGAACCGAACCCACAATCTTCCAATTACGAGCTCGGCGCACTACCGACTGGGATACCGTGGTCCGGATTTAAGGTTGTAAAAAAGAAATAAAAAAAGTCATATACTAAAGCTGTAATGCAAAATAGTCTAGATATTATGATTTTCTTTCTATTAATATATATATATACATTATATATTTCATTTTGACATATGAGGATTTCCATATGAGGATTTCAATATGAGGATTTCCATAATAATTTTCTGCTTTTGTCTTGTAATATGCACTAGTAATATTCCTTTTCAGTAAAAGAAAGCAGCGAATAGGCGGGCAGAGTTCTGCATGTGTTAATAAGTAAAGTGATTCGGGGGTTGGTGAGCGGAGCGAGCAGGGGCAGAGCCCCCTACTTTATTAACGGCAAACATCTTGCGTTTTTATTTGTTCATATTTAAACATTGTTTTTATATCTGTATAATATATTTCATATTTTCATTTAATAAACATTAGCAATGCTCATTTGGTTAAACTGAAAGTGACGATTCACAAAGAAACCCAACAAGGATCTGTTTGATTTTGTCTTAGTTGTAAAAGAAAATATGCTTTTATAGTCAATTCCTTCAAATAGTGTATAACCACGGGTTAATAATCTTGACCGGTGTCTTTCGATTTACCATCTTTTCTCATTTTTCTTTTAAAATATTCTTCGACCACATTTCATGAAACCATTGAAGAATCTGCGCAAGTGCTAACTCAACGAGTCCAATGCTCAAATACGGGTGACAGTCATCTGACTCAGAGAAAATGAGCAATAACACAGAGCACGGAATTATTGGATGTTTTTCAAATTTCAAACTGTTGGTGAAGCTGGCATCCCTCCAACATTTTGGAAGCGTCCTCACTGCTAGTTTTAGTATATGTTGCTGCACTGTACATTTGCATTACACCATTTGTATTCTTTTTTTGTTTGTGTGCGAAATTTCATGTCATTTTAAATTTTCTAGTATTTCTTCGACTAACTTCCTCTTTTTCTGCACTATCTAGACTATTTGGAGTTTCTAATTTATTTTAAAGTTTCAAGAACATTTTGAAAAATGTGATCGAAGATATCTGAAACATTTAGATGTTTACACACTCATTTTTTAAATTGTCAACTGGAGATTAATTCACTTGTAACAATATTTATTTATAGAAAATTTTCTTCCTGCGTATCAGAGTCTGCCAAACATTTGTACAGAGTCTGCCATTCTTTTAAGTTCTGACTTTTTTAGCACTTTGTTGGAGAAGCAATGCTATTTCTTTCTCTGCTAAGAATGTTTTTCTCGTTAAAAATAAAATAAATAAAAATAAAAATAAAAATAAAAATAAGAATAAAAACTTTTATAGAATACAGGATTAGCTTTCTTTTTTTTTTTTTTTTGCAATAAATGGGTATTTTTCATGTTCGTCGCATCAAAGAAGAAAGTCAATGATTGTATTTCTGTGCAATTTTTTTTTTTTTTTTTTTTTTTTTTTTTTTTTTTTCGTTTCTGCACTAAAATATGGTCACAGCACTTCCTATTAATGATATGCGTGTGTTTAGATATTGATTTCTTGTCTAATCATAATATTTTTCGGTGTCAGTTTATCAGTGAAGATTTGCCTTATTCTAGATAAAGAAAGAAATTCTGATTAACTCTGCTTACAAGAAATTTCTAAAACATATTTTTCATTTGAGTATATGAGTATTCTGGCCATATCAATAAATCTTTTGTTCTTTTATTCAGAACTATAATCTTGTTCTTGTGTGTAAGGAACTTCTGCCCTCTGAAAAATTTCATGCTTCAAATTCATGTGTATTACTTCATTGTTTAAACGTGTACATTGTCGCTTAGTATCCTTGTGTGAATGTATTCACACATATGTTTTATGAAAGTTAATTTTTTAATTTTACAAATGTGCAATAATAGAGGAAAAAGAGATTAATATAATTAAAGAATAAAAAATATATCTTTTTGAATTTAAATAATTCACTTAATTAAATAGATTTTTCCAGTTTCTTTCTAAGTCAAAACTGATTCATAAAGCATTTCATTTTGTTTTATTAAAAGCATTATGATCTACTTTTAAAATAAAGCAATGTTTATATAGGGGTTTGGAAAAGTAATTTTAATTCATAATCTTTCCCTTAAAGAATTAAATAGAAATCTAATAGAATCACTATAATTTATTTATTTAAGAATGTGTTCTTTCAGAATTATTACCAATAAATTTCTAGTATAGTTCAGTATAAATAAAACAAAATAGTATTATTCGTTAGAAATTATAATGCTTCTATTTACAGAAAAAAATATCTAGTAACATTTTCGACCAAAGAATTATAGTTCTAAAAATATTTTTTTAATGTTTTTATGAAGTAGAGCTGCCAACCTAATCCGGCAAATTGTTAGTATTACCCATTTTTCTCCACCACTTGATTTTTAGAACAATTCTTTTCAAATGTGTCTACGATGAATTAAGAAGAAAAATGCTCTAAAAATTAAGTGGTGTAGAAAAAGGGGCAGTACTAACAATTTACCGGATTAGGTTGGCAGCTCTGATGAAGACTGGCTGTCGCGAATTTCGGGGTTCATGCTTTTTTCGTCTGCGTCGTTTGTTTGATTGGCAGGTGGCGATTATATATTATGCAAATTAGTTTGCAATTATAACGGCAAAATTATTTTCAGATTTTTTTACTAAAATGTACGGGAACAAAGAAACTATTTGGCATTTTTTTACTTAATTTTAACTACGCAACATTGTTCGGCTGGCGGTTTTTGATTTGAGACTGGTAGAATTTTCAACACTTCTCTGCTTGCTTCGCTTGTGAAAAGAAGTTGACTTTCGATGCCATACTCTCCCTCCAAGCCATTTACTGAATGGAACTTTTTTATTTATTTTATTTTTTTTTTCTGAATAATTAACAAGATGTAGCTGATGTATTGAAATGACATTTACTCTTCCTGCTATTAATAAATTACCCTATTCAAGTATTTTTTTCTTTTGCTTTGCCTGCAGAGTAATTTTACTTCAGCATTTTTAAGCAGTTCGTCTCGGCTAATCAAATAATGGATCTGGGTGTGATTTTGAATATTACAAACTTTTGGGGCAATTATTTTCAAATTTTTTGTACTAAAATATACGGCAACAAAGAAACTGTTTGACATTCTTTTGGACTTAATTTTAACTACGCAATATTGTTCGGTTGGCGGCTTTTGATTTGAGATTGGTAGAATTCTCGACACTTCGCTTGTGAAAAGAAGTTGATTTTCGATGCCGTCCTCTCCCTTCGAGCCATTTACTGACTGGAACTTTTTATTTTTATTTTTATGAATAATTAACAAGATGTCGCTGATGTATTGAAATGACATTTACTTATCATGCTATTAACGTAAAAGACTAAGTAAAAGACCCTGTTCAAGTATTTTTTCTTTTGCTTTGCTTGCAGAGTAATTTTCCTTCAGCATTTTTAAGCAGTTCGTCACGGCTATTCAAATAATGGATCTGAGAGTAATATTCAGTATTATAATCCCTTTAATCTTTCTCTCAAAATTTTTAGAAACATTTGTGAAGTTTTCTAGCATGCATTTTGATTATTTCCTGGGCTTTATAAACAAGAAGTATCGAAATTTGATGTAATCATTTTTGAAGATAGCAAAATGTAACTATTTTCTAAGTAATTCTCTCAATGTTCCACAGATGTGTTTGGCGATCAATTCACACGTTGCAGACTTTTTTGAGTGTTGGTGTGTGTTTTAAATTTCAACCACCGAATTTTCTATATAGAAACACAACTTCATATGATGTTAGGTCAGATTTAACCAGAAGGTTCCAAATTTTTATTTATACATTTGACATGCTGTTTATCATGATGACCTAATCGTTATTGAAAATATTGAATCAAACCCATAAAGAATCAAGTCGCTGTTCAAGATCCTATTTACATTAGCTAGGTTTTTCTGGAACTAAAGTCTTCATAACTGCTTTGAAACACCCACATCAAACATTCTTGGATGTGGTCAGCGGTGGTAAATTATTTGCACACTGTAAAGATATTTTAACATAAAATTTTAATCAGCAGTAATTTAATGTTGACTCAAGTGTCTACTTTTATTATTATTTTTTTTTTCCTGAGTTCCTGAAACAGAGAATAAATTTTTGTTGATTTCTGGTATATACAAAAAGTTTTCTAGAAATTCCATTTGATTCTCGAAATTTTTAATGATCATTATCCTAATAATAGCCTATTCAGTTGCTGGTAATGAAGTTTGAGTATGCTACGTTTACCATAGCTGCAAACTTGTACGTTTTTTAGTACAGAAAATTTCTTATCAAAATTCTTAATGAGTTTTTTATCAGTTTTCAGTGATTAAACATGATAAAATATTTTGCAAATAATTATTGGAGTTAAAAAAACATACAAGTTGGTACCTATGGATAACATTGCAAAGAAACTAAAGAAATTCAAAGACTAACAATAAATAAATAAATAAATAAATAAATAAACACAAAATATTATCGATGCAAAACCCAAATTATTAAAATGACAAAAAACTGGTAAATTTCAGTAATATACTCAGAATGTTTGTAAAGTTACATTACAAAAAATAATATACATTATATGGAAATATATTTTACAATGAATGCAAAAACAATTATCTTCTGAAAATTACTATTTCTTTTTTTATTAACTAGAATGATCATAACAAAATTAATTGTAAAAATTTACGACTTTTCTTCGATGCAAGCAAATCAAGTGAAAATAAAAATATAATGAAAGAAATATCCAAACAAATCTGTCAGATTTGTGTACTTAAAGAAGTCCAATTAATCTTTTGAGAGAGAAACAGTCATCGTTAATATTGAATAGATACTGATATGAATGTTGATAAATTACTGAATAAATATTGGTAATAAATACAAGAATGGATATCATATTCTTGGTTGTTAGAGAAAGATTTGAGTATTAAAAGGGAGTTTCATAATTAGCAAAATCCTTATTGTTATATTACACAAAACTTGCAATAAAAACGATAGATTTTTACAAGAGGTGCCGTATTCAGTTTTTAAAAGTAGTGAATCTTAACTAAGAGAAAGTAATATTTTTAATTATGAATAATGGTAAATAATTAACAAAATTATACATTTTCTAAACATCTTTATTTATTACATACGCAAGAGAAAATTAACACTCGCCGCATTACGTAAATATATTTTTCGGCTGAAATGTATTCAGGATAACAGCATTCTACATTTTGAATATTATTATTTTTTATATATTATTATTTTTATATATTATTATTATTATTATTTATTTATTTTTCAAATTTTATTGCAGATCTTTCATGGTTAATCAAAAGAAAATTTCCAATATAAAAATTTTAGTATTAAAAATATAGGATTCTGCAACAACTGCATATTATTGTCGTTAGTTGTAGATAAATAAAAATTTGTGTACTATAAAGTATAATAATATTTGGTCTAAAAAAAAAAAAAAGAAAAAGCATAGATTTAATTGTAAAGTGTCGCACATTATTATACAAATTATTATTATGCATTTTGCTGTTTGATCATCTCTTTACCTGTTATTTAAAATTAAAAGCTTTTTTTATTATTAACCTGAAATTACTATTTCCTTTCCAAAGTTATTACATTATGAAATTTCCATATTAATTATTATAAGCATTAGCATTTTCAAAAGAGTTATTAAAATTTCTATAAAAATAAAAACGAATAAACATTAAAAATACAAAATAATGGAGTAAATTTCATTTGATAATTTTCAAAATATTAATTATTTTTATTTCTATTTTAATAAAAACAATATTTAATTAGATCAATTGAATTATATAGAGTTAAGTTAAAATATTTCAGTACATAAAAAAATAAATATTAGAATTTAATAAAATATTAGAATGGTAGCTTTAAGTGAAGAAAAAATAATTCGTGCTTCCTCAAAATATATATACGCAGACATATTTCTAAAAAGAAATATTCTAGATTAATTATAAAAATTTATAGTATTCGAAATTTAAGCATCAAAATTAAATTGCTTTTTTCTTTTTGTATTGAATCTTTTTTAGACGCCATAATGTTTACTTTTTATTTTCAGTCATGTAGTTTCCTTGCCATCTTGATGGATTTCAAATAATCTATTTTACCACTAATAGAATTAACTGTAAAGTAACTTTTCGAAAAATACATACATTTAATTAATAAAGTTTAATGAAAAAATGCATTTTGAAAAAATATATATATAATTCAAACTTTTATTCTGAATAATTATCCTTAGCTATTAAAATATTTTTGTATAAATTTAAGACAATAGTTTTAATAATATCTCTATATTTTTTTTTATTTATTTTTTTTTTTTAAGCTTTATCGAATATTCAGAATTAATCTTGTTGCTTACAAACCCCTTTTTCAGATTAATGCATAAATTATGCAATGTTTTTCTGAATTAGTTCCTAACATATTTGAAAAGGTCTCGAAAGGAACTTAAAATTCAGCATAATGCTTTAGATGTTAAAGATTTAATTTACGAAAATGTGTCTGATTTAGCTAGTGATAAGGTAATTGAGTTATTTTTCATTCCAAATTAGATGAAAAAAAAAAAAAAAATTAGCATTACAAAGGAATCTGATGGAAGTTATTAAATATAATTAGTCAATTACACTGAATTTCAAGATAATCGCAAAGGTATACATAATTAAAAAATAATAAGAAGAATAATAAAACCATTTTTTATTTATTTTTTCTTTCTTTTTGTTTTTTACTTTCTCTTACCCATAAGGTAGAGAAAGTAATGTTTTTGGACAAAATTTGAATTTTTGTTATATTTACGGGATTTGAGGTCCCCTGAAACCAGAAATCACGTTTTTAGCGGTTGGTCTGTGTGTCTGTGTGTGTGTGTCTGTGTGTCTGTCTGCACATCTCAAAAACAAATTATAGCAAAAAGTCCAAATTTAGTATTCTAAATGTGCATGGAGCAGGGATGCTACACTAAATTTTCGTTGAGATCAAGCAAATAGTTCGTGCACAATGACACTCAAGAGAATTCAAATACGTTACGTCTATGGGAGAAATTGTAGAGTTTAACATCTATAGACTGCTTTAAACCAAATCTAACACATAGGGGATACCCGTGTACCAAGGGCCGCTTTTTTTCAATGCCCAAAAACAGAGCCCTTGGCCTGCTTAAAATTATCAAACTGATATGTTCATATCTTTCGGACTAATTACTTCCAATTGGGATGAACATAAATACCTAAAAAATTAAATTCCGTCAAATAGAAGGTTTTTAAAAAAAACTTCACTCGTAGCCCTAGGTACAACACACTCATTGTACTTGGGGCCAGACCTCATTATACCTAGGGCCATTCTCTCAAATTTAGATTTCACTTTATAATGAATAGAAAATAAGCATATAAACATGTATTTTATAAAAGAAACAATATTAAGTAATATATTTTATTTATCATATGATAATTATCATGTTGTTGCCTTAATTTGAAACACGAAATTTTTCACTTTTTTTTGGGGGGGGGATATTCTAACAGAATTTTTTTTTTTCAGGAATTGTCTCTTGAATTTCTAGATCTCTCCGATTTTCGGTCACATCTTTTCTTTGATGTGGGAGGGAGGTTTTGCTTTAGCTAAAGATTTAGCTTAGGTTCGTACCTGTTAAAGCATGACACACGAAAAGATGTTAGATGTTGAAGGTTTCGAAATTTCAACAGGAAACTAAACACAGACATCCAGTTCTATCATTATTGGTTCACTTTCTTCCTGGAAAACCTTTTTTTTTTTTTTCTTAATTTATGGCGGGATCTTGTCTTTCAGTCACATTTGAACTTAAATATTCATGCTCAGTGAATGTGTTTTGATTCATTGGCCATAGGCCGGATACATGAAAGCCTGATAGAATGTTTACATTAGTAAAGGCTGACGGATAGGACGTGCCAACATTTTCAGCAACGTCATATATAGTGACTGGTTTACCAGCATCCAATTCCTACAGACTGTACTGTGTTTCTTAACACTTTCGCGACCGCTGACGTATATTCACGTCATTTGAAAATATAAAACTCCACCAGTGGGCGCTTCTTTTGAAATTTGTATGTTATTTGTTTCTAAAAATTATACACAATATTCTTATTTGTACAATCAGTATACTATGGATGCAAATACTTTGATTAGAGAGAGAGAGTATGATTATAATGCATATCCATTTGTAATATAAATGTGAATACGGAAAATTTTATTTTGAAAAATTGTAACTTATGAGAAAAACGCCCACAGACGGACTTTACTGTCAAAAAGACAAAAACATGCAATTGCGAAAGTGTTAAAAGGTCCAAACACACTGGCCCTAGGTACAAGGCAGCTATGTGGCCCTAGGTACAAGTTTTGGTAACTTCATTCAAAATGTTGTCCACTACAAAATCCACAGGCAGAGGTCCTCTCTGCCTGTGGATTTTTACTTAAATATCTCATTTATTGCTCAATATAAAAAGCAAAATCATACACTAGAAAAGAAAGAAAAATATTTGACTTGCCTTTGTAAAATAGCAAAAGAGATGAGATGCAGAATTTTACTTCAAACCATGTAAATTCGTTTTCTACGTGTAACTTGTCAAAACTTTCTCCTCAAAAATTCCAAAGTAGTTGTTAAAGTAGCAATTGGTGTTGTTACTTGCCCAATTGAGTATTAAAACTTAAAATTAAATATTATTCAAATAAATTGGGGTGTCCCTAGGTACATGATGGCCCTAGGTACACGGGTCTCCCCTATATATATTTTATATACGTAAAATCATATTTCATGTAAAATATGGTGTAGAAATAATTCATTGTTCGTTTACAAGGCCTACACAAAGAACTAGATTATACTGCGACAATACTTGAAAATTGATGAAGTGTACTTCAGGTTGTGCCGTGTGTTATTTATATAGGATTATATTTATGTCCACCATCTGAAGTGTACATAACTTTCAGAAGATATACAGGACTGCAATATTTAAGCCCTAACATTCTTTTTTATTGTTAGTGGAAGTGCTTTATTGTAATATTTTACCATGTCCAGCAAAGCTGCTCAGAAATTGAAATTAATTCCTCATGGCCATATGGTAAATTATGGATTTTTTTTTTTAAGCTAACTATCCATCACTTGGTTTTTGTATATTTACATTATTTAAAGCTTCCTGAATACCGAAGTCAAGTTTTTAACGTTTGATCTTTGTCTGTGTCAGTTAGAGTAAATTAAAAACAAATAATTTCAGGCGATTCATATGTTGTATTTTGAAGTTATAATATGTTTGTTACTGGAAAGTTTGATCAAGATTGATAAGTTTCAAGGAATGTTGGTGTGAAAGTTGTCTGAAAATTTTTAAATGAACTTTTGAATTTAATAACAGATTCTATACAAATGTAGGTACAGTAGTGAAACGGGAGAGAGACCTCAGAATTACTTGTCAAATAATGCTGTTCCGAAGCCTAATATGAATTGTTTTAACATAGGTTTGCATAACAGTACTCCTTATCTTACCTCTTAATCTGCAATCTGCATTTATAGTATTAAATTTCAGGGTAAGAGAAAGTCGTGTGAGTGACACACCAGGTTATTATTCCATTGCCTCACGATTGTTCTGTTAAAGTATCCAGTCATTTTGACCGTTAGTTTTAAAATTATAGCGTTTTGAAATCGTAACTTTAATTATAATCACCCTGTGTAAAAATCACAAATTTTTAAAGTTCAATGAATTTAATATACTTGTGCTATAGTAAAATCTCTTTAACGGAAGATAATTAAGTAATACATGCCCTCTAACAGAAACAAAATATGTATATACATTAAAATCAGAGCAGGAAATTTGGGTGATGTTCCTTGTTATTATAGAAATATGCCAAAATAGTTGGAAATATAAATGTTATTTTATAAATTATTTAATTTAAAGAACATCAAACATTACATTACGAAGGCTGTTTAAAATTAATGTATAAGTAATTTTATCAATCTTTTCAGATGATTTAAAGTTTGTAAATTAGAAGATGTTCCATCGAACATTCGAAAGGTAAATTAATAGATATTCTATTACAGGGTTTCGACAATCGAAATTGTTTCCTTGATTTTTCCACCAATATTTTTCTTTCGGAATTTCTAGTAGTAAGTTTCCCCGATTACTTAAGTAAAAAAATTATTATATAAATACACTGGTGGAAGAATCAGGGAAAAAATTTCTACTGTCGACAACCTGTATTACATACAGAACCTCATTTGTTAGACTATTATTTTATTACTCCCATTTAAAAAAAAAATGCTTATATATAATTAGATGTTATAAAACTGTTAAATATCTGATTGACAGTGTTTATTTTTGTTTTATTTATGTTTCATATTATGCAAGGATATATCTTTTACTAAAAATGATCCGTAAAAAAATAGAAGTGTAATAGTATTGAAACAAATTTTATTTTAGTTATAAGCAAAATACTTCAATAAATTTAACTTGAATAACTATCTTTTATTCATGATATCTTACGTTTAAAATTACATTTCGAGTCCCGGATGCAATGGTTTGTCTAACTGTTATTTAAATAAAGCCTGAAAGTGATATTGTCTTTTACGGAAAGTAGATCTTTTGAATCCGATTTTCAAAATATGCCATAATTTTATATTCCATTTCTTAAAAAGCCATTTATCTTCTTTGTTTTGGGAATGCCTTCGGGAATTATTGTAAGTTCAAATAAATCTATAGTGACACATAAGCTTTACACCCTGATACACAACTTGAAAATATATTTTTGTCTTTTTCAAAATAAGGTTTATATATATATATATATATATATATATATATATATATATATATATTCATGCGTATGTTTATGTACATATATTTATTTTATAATTTATGTGATGAATAAATAAGAATAATTACATGTAATAAGAAATAATAATTTTTATATTTTGTAAATTTTTCTCGTTTTCCGCATGTAAAATAGAACTCTATAGAAAGTAAAATGGATTTTAAAAGAAAATACGCATTAATCATGCGTTTAAATAAGAGAATTCTCCAATGTAGGAATTTATTTTTTTTTTAATGAAGTGAAATGCCATTATAAATATGCATGTGCAATGCAATGGGTGTTGTGTTTTTGGGATTAAGACCGAATGACTACACGAAGGTTCTAAATCTATAGGGGGAATGTCCTCCATTGGGGGGGGGGTCTTTCTAAGTAGTCCTAGCCCGTATTTACGCGAGTTTTAGAGAAACTCACAGGAAGCACTAAACAGCTAGGTCAACGAGTGCGACTTGGGATTAAACCCTGCACTTCCGTCTACCAACTTTGAGCGCAGAACCGCTGGGCCACTGGCGGGGTAAACGTACATGCAGTTAAAGTTTATATCTTATCTTGAGTTAAAATCCATCAATGCATAAAACTTAGAAAGAATTTACTTAAAATTTTAATTCTTTCCTTCTTTTTCTGTTTTTTTTTTTTTTTTTTTTTCATTTCAGTAATACTTTTCGTAATTTCTACAGTATCACAAAAGCTATTCTAACAGAGATAATGTCATATTTTGTCGTCAAAATCAAAGAAATTTCCAGAATAGCTGTTACTTATACTATAAATAGTATTTCTATTTTTTCATACGCCTATATTACAATACTGATTTCATGATTAAAAAATAAGTAAAATCATCACACATCATTGCGTTTGAAATATAGAAAAAAGAACAAAATGACAAAAAATGCCTATTCAGATCGTTATAATTAAATTTTTGCTTTGAAATGGCATACAAAAAAAAAAAAAAAAAAAAAAAAAAAAAAAAAAAAATCGTGGGATAATCTGATATCAAACTTGGTAGTCGTTTAGAGGAAGTCATGGGATCTTATTTTCCGAAATAAATGAAGAAAGAAAGAACATACCACCAGAAATATACCTCGCTAAAACGTAATTATATCTGTTTAACCATCTGACCGTCGTCTAAAAGGGCAGAATTGTAATGTTGTTTTCTCTGAGCAGTTTTTAAATATACTAAAATAATGCTTCTTTTAAGTTCAGATAAAAAATTTATCTATGCACATGATTATTATCCTCATGACATTTATTTAAAACCTACACTGTAAAAAAATAACTATTACCAGCTGCAAGAAACTCCCTATGATTGGAGAAAATAATTGCACTGGTCTACAGTGATTCGGTAACAACTGTCAAATTATTATTATTATTATTTATTCCAATTTTTATTTAAATATCTGCAAGTAAAAATGTTCCACCATGTCACATTTTTCTGTTAGAGTATCAGAAAATGGCAATTTTCATGATTTTTTATCATTTTCACAGTATCACAGGTGGTAACCCTTCCTGCTGACAACTCAGAGTCCTGCCAACTCAAAGTCCTTGCAACCATAATTGTTCCATTTTTTTTTTTTGTTGTTGTTGTTGTTAAAATATCAGAAAGTGGCAAATTTCACTATGTTTTTATGATTTTTACAATACAGTCGACAGCAAAAGTATCCGAGCACAAGCCAATAATTCCGATATCAAAAAGGTACATTTAATACTATTTTGTTAAATAAATCCTTGTCGAATCCTGTTCTTAGACTGACTAATAACACGACTTGACAAGAATTTATTTAACAAAGCAGTATTAAGTGTACTTTTTTTAGACAGGGATTATTGCTAGTGTTCAGATACTTTTGCTGCCGAGTGTATCACACATGGTAGCATTTCGTGCTATCAACCCTACCTCCTGGCCATCCTCTCTGCTTGCAACCCCGTATTCGTGCCTTATCTGTTTTCTGTTTTGTTTTTTTTCTTCTGGTATTCTAGTTAACAGATATTCTTTGTTAAGTATGGTTGTGCTGTTTTATAGTTAAAGTTTCATGTTCAAAATGGCAATAGAACTTGTAAAACCGTACCTGTTAAGTTATGCTATATTTGTGAACTATTCATATTAAAATCACAAGGTAGACATTTAACACAATTTATTGAAATTTTATTTTTCCAACTGAGTGAAAATAATGCCTGGACCGGGACTCGAACCCCGGATCTTTGACTTACAAGGTCAAGGCTCTACCAATTGAGCTATCCAGGCCGACATCCCGGTCAGCATTACTCACTCACCTTATTTTAGGCAGAAACAATCTGGTCTATCATTTAGATAGCTCAACAGAAAAAATAAGCGGCAGGAAATGGAAAACACCATTAAACAGTGGGAGAATGAAATACAATTTTTAATAAAATCACACAATCAACTGTGGAAGAAAATCATATTTATTGAAATTTTATTTTTCCAACTGAGTGAAAATAATGTAATAATAAAGGTGAGTGAGTAATGCTGACCGGGATGTCGGCCTGGATAGCTCAATGGGGAAGTTGCACACGGAAGGAAAAACAATTTCTTTTAATTGTAATCGATAAAATCAATCTTGGGAATCCGAAAATCCAATTAAAATCGTAAAATTATTTCAAATTAGCTTTTAATTAACGTTTTAAAATCGCTAAAAACCAAAACAAAACCACGTCATCCGAAAACGCTCCGTGAGGGGGTTGACGTCACAGTACACGAAGTGTGAATGTTTACACTCTTTTACCGCTTGCTTTTCTTTTTGTTCGCTCTATTCTAATCTGTATTTTATAGTTTATTCTTAAAATTTTTACCTTTTGTAAGAAATAACTTAAACCTTCCATAACTATACTATATCTTATATCTTATATATATATATTTCTATTTTTATTTGTATAATGTCGATTTTTGATTTGTAAAAGAGCAATCGGATAATGTTCCGAAAATAGATGCTCTTTCCATATTTTCATTTTTGAGAAGAAACCTCGATTTTATTAGCGCATAAATATAAGAGTAGCTAAAGCTAAACGATCTAGATTTGTTCTGTATTCATATTTTGAAAATTATAAACGTCTTCATAATAGAATTTTAGCATTGCTTTAATATATTAGTAGTATTTTCTTACATTTCTAATTTTTTAGATGCTTGTATGTGAGAATATTTCTTTTTTCATAATGTATGCTTAAAGATTTAATTATAATTAAAATATTCATTAAAATTTCAGAGTACATAAAAATATATTTTACTGATTATTTATTTTATTATTATTATTATTTTTAACCAGAATTTTTTATTTATGTTATTTTATAAATTATATGATTATTTTATAGAGCAGTCATTAATTATGTATTTAATATTTACTTCATGTTTTTGCAACGAAAAAAAAAAATGTTATTTTCAAATTGCATTATTTATTTATTATTTTTATTTTATTTTATTTAAAAAAAAAAAAAAAAAAGTTTACTTTTTATAATTTTTTAAGTAATTTATATATATATATACTAGCAGACCCGGCCACGCGTTGCTGTTACTAAGTTATACGTTGAATTATACGGCTATAAACTATTTAGTACAGTCAAATTATTATTTACGAACAAAGACGAAAACGTTGTAGCCGATGTAAAAACCCACAGGGTTGAGATATGAAACTTAGGTCAAAATTTGGAAGCGATTGATAAAAATTTTCGTAGTGTTGATATTAAGCACAAATTAATTTTATTGTAGGGTCCTATAAATTTTAATGGAGAAGTGATATATATTATTTCTAATGCTACTTTGGATAAAATTGCTAAAATGACTAATATATAAATTAAATTCTATTAAAATTCTATTAAAATAAAAGTATAAAAGAAACAGACGATTTTAAAATCAATTTTTATGGAGGAGTGAAATATAATATATGCTATAATGGATAATTTTACTATTAAATGACCTCATCATTTTAAATATTTTAAAGAGGGCAACAGCTGTAGTTATAAAAGGGAAAACAATAAGGCTAAACCAGAAAAATAAGTAAATTTGATAAATATTTTAAAACTTTAAAATTGGAAATCTTATGAAATATTGGACATTTAAAGTAAATACATGTATCATTTTAAATACAAAAAGATTTTGGAAAAGTTTAGTGTATTTTAACGAAGTGATGAGAAGTTTTTGAGTATGTTAAATTTTTAATAGTAAATTCAAGTCAATAAAGATGGGAAACATTGAGGATTAAGATAAGAATAATTATAAGATTTAAAAAAAAAAAAAAAAAAAAAAAACTTTTTATATACCATGCTTTTAAATTTTAATATACTAATAATATACAAATTAAAAGGAAAATGATAAATATTCTATCATAGTTTGAAGTCAAATTTGTTTTCAAAGTCTAAATAAAATATCTGATGTAAGATACTAATATTTTGCAGCGGAATAGATTTCATTTCTGTCATCCTTGGCGAAAAAAAAAGAATATCGCCAAATTATCTGGCGAAAATATTTAATTCCTTTCAAAAATCATGGTTATTTTAACAACTTATATTAAAAGAGTAATGAATAATATGAAACAATATTTCGTACAATACATATTACATGTCATACATACGTACAATGAATAATACATATTACATTTCGTACAATGCATACATCTGGCATGTATATTTTCGTGTTACGCTTTTGATCGCCAAATAATAATAATAATAATAAAAAAAGCCAAGGGCGACAGAGTTTAAAAATTTAAAATTAAAATTTTGTCAATTTGACAGCAAAATAATTCAATCTAACACCCGCGATAACTAATACATATCTATACCCAAATATAAGGATTAAAATCGGGAAATAAATTTCCTCGATTTTTAATAATTTCTTACAAAAAATCCAGTGGGCAATTAACATAGGAATTTTTTTTCTTGGCTGCACAGACGGTCAGTGAGTCACACTTCGCTTGCGTATAGAACTCATAGATATAGTATAGCATATATAGAATAGAGTGATCATTGGGGAGAAAAAAGTTATTCCTTTTCATTTGGGAAAAGACGACGTTTTTACCAAAATATGGCCGTCTTTCCCCGAGTGAATACACACGGGAATACATACTAATATTTTAGCAAATAAAATTTATGAATAATTTATTTGCTAAAGGGGAATGGAAGACTCCAGATACAGTTTCAAATTCATATTTCTTTCTTTCTTTTCTTTTTCCTTTTTTTTTTTTTTTTTTTTTTTTTTCAATACCACTTAATGGCTGTTTCCAAAGCTTTTATTTTTTATCTTTTTTCGGCATCAAAAATCTTTCTACGATAACATGGGGATGAGAGATCTATATATATTACTATATCTATGATAGAACTACATTAGCACTTTATCAATGTGTATAAAATCTTTAAATTGATTATGACGTCAATTTTCGTGAGATGCATAATTTAACTTTTTATAATTTTTTAACGTTCACGTTTGATTAAATGTATTTATTTTTATGTCGAAAGAAAATGAACTCGTATTTTTTTTTTTTTTTTTTTTTTTTTTTTTTTTTTGGCAACAATTAAATTAATGGAACTCACAGATATTTTGGAGCAACTTTAATAAAGGTCTATAATTAACAAATAATTGCAATAAAACAATATTGTGACAATAAATTGAGATAAAAACTATCCTATCTCTCAAGTTGGATCAAACTGCACACAGTGTGCAAAATTTCATCAAAATCAGTTCCTTAGTTTAGGAGTTTACCCCGGACAAACATCGTGACACGTAATTTATATATATATACAGATTAAATTATAAAGTTTTGATCAATGAAGCACAAATAAGTAAAAAACAGGATTAATTTCACTGTATTATCTTCATTATAATATGAATTCAATTTACACTTCAGTCTAAGTAACACGTGGCCGGCTATGCTAACACCAAAAATTTAAAAAGTGGAAATAATTGAATTATACGAAATTTATTAATAGGTTAAAAAGTTGAAGATTGTTTGTGTAGATGGCAGCACCAAATATATTTCAGCTTTCATTTCAACCCAGTCGAAAGGTATCGACATCTGTTAGAATCATTTGGAGTTAACAGATAATTGTGACTGTCAAATAATAACAGACAAATAATTAGCAATAAATTAAAATTGCGACTATAATTTGAGATTTAAACTATCCTATCTCTCAAGTTGGATCGAACTGCACATGGTGTGCGAATTTTATTATAATCGGTTAAGTGGTTTAGGAGTCCATTGAGGACAAACATTGTGACACGAGATTTATATATATTAAGATATATATTTCAATTTTATCCATTTATTTTTCCATTTAATTTTCTTAAATTTATTTGAATTATATTGTTTTACGTTGTTTACATTAGCAACGGCTGTTACACAACTATTTATTTATTTAATTAATTCATTTCAAAAGGAAAATATAATTAAATGTTTTTATCGGGAAAATGTTAATATTGCATAAAGGATTAGTCGTATTAAAATTTAAATTTAATAAAAACTTATTTATTATTTATTTAATGCCTTTGAAAGAAAAATATTTTGTTATTTATTTATTTATTGTACTAATCGAAATGAAATGGTAATATAGCAGAAAAAGTGATTGCAATAAAGTACATGGTGCCAAAATTAAAGTATATTTAATAGATGCTGAGATACAGCTATCCTTAAAATCTTAGTTTTTGAATAATAGCAGCTTTCGCCTCCTGATATGTACACAAATTAAAGTGCCCACGAAAGACATTGCTGCGGGCAATAAGAACCCAGATCCAAAAAAGCAGGGTACACTGGAGGGAAAGAAGTTGCCGCAGGCTGCGAATAACCAAAACGATGTTAAGAGTGATTTCAATGAATTTATTTTTTAATTATCTATTTATTTATTTTTTGTTTATAGAATGATATAAAAGAAATAAAAGTTTTTTTTTTTTTTTTTTTTTGTTAATTTATTAAATTTAGCGACCAGCGAAGCAGGCGAAGACCGTCAGTTATAGTATATGCAAGGGTTGTTCCAGGTTTACTTTTGGGGCTCATTTTTGTGAAAAACAATTTTTTTTTTTTTTTTTTTTTTTTTTTGTGAAAAACAAAATAATTTTGTGAAAATTTATTTCTTTTTGTGATAAAAAGAATTATCACACGAAACCTTTCACTTAAGAAGTTACTCTATCTAATGTTCATTATCAAGTTAACAGCATATTACTGAGCCAAGTATACACACTCATTAAAAATAATATTGTTAACGTGGAAAACTTTTACAAAATCATCATCTTTTTAAAAATAAATCTTGAGAAAGGCCTGTTGTTATGAATCTGAATTTTGTGAAGAGACCCATTTTATGGATTTGTATTTTCTAAAGGGGCCCCATTTTAGATATTTGGATTTTGTGAAGGGGAAGCAAATGGGTCCCAGTGTTTTTACCTGGATCGAACCCTGATATATTCTAAACATATTTGGATTTTACATTAAGGCTTCATTGATAAATGAATTTAATATATATATACATACACTGGTGGACAATTGCTAAGGACGGATGACAATAGCTTAGTTATTGTCATCCGTCCTTAGCAATTGTCCACCAGTGTATATATTGCGTTTGATTGCTGAAATTTACTGCAAATTTTTAATTAATTATTTAATACCATTTATATTTATAACTAGATCATGTATAACTTTTAAGGTATTATTACATTTAACATATATTTCATGTGTTTATTTTATTTTAAAGTACTTTATATCTTTCCTATTGCTAAATGTTGTTATTATTATTACTTTCTATTTCTATTAATCTTTTCTTTCTATTTTTTAATTTTTCCAAATAAAAAAGTAATTACATTATAAAAATAACTAAACGCGTTTCTATGTATATATACATATATAAATAATATTAATATTTTTGTACGGAGACCTTCTTTTAATTTTATTTATTTATTTAGAATGATAAGCGCATGTAATTTTCCTTAAATACTTTTCAATTTCTCAAACTGCATCACTATAATGTTTTTAATTATTCACAATCTTCAGCTGCTATTTTAATAGAAATATTGTTAAGTTATAATATTGAAATGTATTAAAAAAGTTATATATATATATATATATATATATATATATATATACAGATATACTGGCATCTCATAATTATAAAAGTAATCTAATTTAGGTTAATTTAGAATAAACTATTCTAGATTATTTAAGCAATGAAAATATGCATATTATTCAGTTAAATATTATTACTCAATCCCAATATTTTATTTCTGTACTCAGTCTATAATAATAATAAAATAATAATAAATCTATAAAACATAATAAAATGAAACAAAATAAGTATTTAAAAGATACATCTTTGGCATAGCATACTAAAAACATTCTTTAAGAAAATTCTATTGATCAACTATTATTCAACGATTATAGTTTAATTTGGATTAATAACAGCAGGCGAGTACAAAAAAATATCATTGAAACTTGGTGTCATTTATAGAATGAAGTGATGTTTAATGAGTTCAAATAGTTTTAATATTTTTTTTTAAAAGAAAGAATACAAAATTTCACTGAATGCACGATTTTTCTTTACGATACAAGAGGGAGAAATTCAGCCAGCAATTCATTTCATGGATAGTGACGTCACGATAGGTTTTATCACGTGACGCAGCGTTTTCCCGCCAACATGAGAACTACGTCTTTTAAAGTTAATTTATTAAAGCATCCGGTTTTCAAATATGCATAAAAATGGTATCAAAATGTTTGTATTTTCATGCTCTATCATTTACAAGTCAAAATGAAAAATGTGCAATTTCCCCATTGGTAGAGCCTTGACCTTGTAAGTCAAAGATCCGGGGTTCGAGTTCCAGTCCAGGCATTATTTTCACTCAGTTGGAAAAATAAAATTTCAATAAATATGATTTTCTTCCACAGTTGATTGTGTGATTTTATTAAAAATTACATTTAACACAAGTCGTAAAAAAGCCAATTTTTTTGTTTTGGTTTCAAAATAATAATATTAATTAATTCATTAATAATATTAATTCGATCAGTTAGTGTATTTTCTGTGTTTTTATGTTCTATTTAGAGTCTACAATATGTATATTATCTCCATATTAACAGGATTCCATGCTAAATGAATAATATTGATAGTAATAATGCATGTCTTCTAAAGACTTTTGTACATTGCTTCCAGTACAGATTAAATAATCATAACAAAAAAACTGTACGTGTTCCAGATTTTTTACTATTATTTTTTAATTCTGCAATACAAAATTAGTTTAAAATAGTTAATTTCATTTCTGTTACCCTCCAAAAAAAAAATTTTTGTCGACTAGTGTTATTTTCTCCAAACACAGAGAGTTTCTTGCAGCTGGTAATAGTTATTTTTTTACAGTGTACAAACTTGAGGAACGAGCTAAAAATTTATAATAATATAATTTTGTATTATAAGTGCAAAAATGCCCAAAGAAGCCTGTATGGTCCAAAGTTTACGACAAAAATACAGTCGGCAGAAAAATTATTCGAGCGCTAGCAATAATTCCTATATAAAAAAAAGTACACTTAATACTACTTTGTGAAAAAATATCTCCGTCGAGTCATGTTCTTTGTCAGTCTAAGAACATGATTTGACAAGGATTTACTTAAGAAAACCGTATTGAGTATACTTTCTTTATACAGGAATTATTGCTAGCGCTCGAATAATTTTGCTGCCGATTGTACGAAAAACAAAGTATGACGTCACAGCCGTTACAAGGGAAAAACACTGTATGGGACACCCTGTATAAGCCATAATCTAGTTATCTTAAACATTACAAGTACTTTGCTACAAAATTTATATTTAAATACAAACTGCTTGCTTACGTTCTTTATTTAAATTTATATTTAATTTTAAAATTAGTTTTCTCTAAAATTAATTCAAATACATTTTACTGGCAACAATTCTTAATATAAATTTATCATATGCATGTTTTTTTTTTTTTTTTTTTTTTTTTTTTTTTTAAAGCTGTTTATGAAGCTTAGCTGAATATTTTATATGGTAAACAAGTGTCAATAAATTATTTATTGACACAGTTATTTATTTATTTTTATCGTAAATTTTTTTTTAGATGTAAACAACATTCTACTTTTAATTTCAAGAAACAAACTAAAACTAAATTTAAAGTAACAGTTATCAAAATGTCACATTTATTGGCACATTTTAACCCCTACAGCACATAATGTTTGAATTATGTTGCAAAAAGCTTACAATGTTTCATTATCGTAATACATTTCAGTATACTCTCTGATATCATATGGTATGCTCTCTGATCTTTCTGAAACTTTTCAGGGTTCTATTTGTTAAATGATTGAAAGTTTTCTGTGACATTCGTAATTTTTTGTTACGTTCGCGGGAATTTCTACGTTTTTGAAATATATCTGAAAGTAAATTTCTAAACGTTTCGGCAATATTTACAATGTTTGGATGATACATGATTGTTATGTTTCTGGTACATTTTGCGCTGTTAAGGAAAATTTTCTAACTTTATATGTTGTTTATTTAAAGGCTTAACTTGGGCGAATTTAACTTGGCTTAATTTGCTTTAGTTAAAAGCTTAACTTGGTATGTTGTTTATTTATGTGTGTGGGTCAAATCTAAGATTTTAATTTTCATCCAATTTCTATTGTCCGACTGAAACAGAAATTTGAATACTTGTATAAATACGATCAGAATACATGCTCAAATAGTAACGAATTTTGGGACTGAGTGCCTTACCAACCCGAATTCCAGTTTGAATTTTGTTTTCGAATTTTATCCCACTTTCTGCCATCCAAATTTATCTGAAGTTTTGCATTCATTTGCATTGTTAAGAACCGGTGATTTTGAGTCTTCAGTAATTTTTTTTCTAATTTGTATATTATTTCAGATATTATTTCTGGGAAAACGCCATAGTGAAATCTTAAATTTATGAATGTCTCAATACTTAAATTTCATGCACCATAAAAATAGCATTCTACATCTAATTTTAAAGAAGATATGAAAGTTAAGTTTGATTTAATAACTATCAATATTGTATATTCCTTTTTAGAATCTTCAATAATATATATATCTTTATATATATATTTCTTTTGTGCGTGTGTATGTCACTGAACTCCTCCTAAACGGCTGGACTGAGTTTAATGAAATTTTTTGTGTGTCTTCAGGTGGATTCGAGAATGGTTTAGATTTACAAATGAAAGTTGTATCTTAATTAGTTCTTTCTTAATTAATTTTTAACCAACTCTTTCAACAACTTTTCCACCTAGATGGCGTAAGTTGTCGTAAACACGATGTCAGAATTTATTTAATGTTGAAATGAAAAATGAATTTTTAACCGTATCTTATGAAGTGTTTAAAATATTTTTTCAAAGTTAATATTTTAGAATCGTAAACACGATGTCAGAATTTATTTAATGTTGAAATGAAAAATGAATTTTTAACCGTAAGTGTTTAAAATATTTTTTCAACGTTAATATTGTTAAAATATTAAAATTAGTTAAAATGGTATATTCTTTTAAAAAATTCGTCAATATTCGACGGAGTTATTTTATGTTAAAATGAAAAATGAATTTTTAGGCCATAATTATTTGTGCAGATGGAAAATGTACTAAAAGTTTTCCGAAAAATTTCACGATCACAAATGTTGACGGATATCCAATATATCGTCGAAGAAATCCCGATAATGGCGGACAATCTTATCATCTATGGCGGTCATCTATGTCAACAACATAGATATTGACATTGATAACCGTTGGGTGGTCCCATATTCGCCTCTGCTGAGCAAAACATTCAATGCTCATATTAATAGCAAGAAATTCAAACTTTTTCACACACCATAAATTTTAAATCAGCACAACCGGTTTCGAAAGGACGTGGCCTTTCTTCATCAGGTGCAAACACGTGCAACTGCCTTGGAGGCAAAAGCAAGACTGAAAGCCGGACAAAATCTAGAGGGGGAGGAGCAACACAAACAACCAATAGGAAGCAACATGCAGGACAGGACCAATCAGAGAGGAACACACGTACACACACACCAAAATATGAGGAGGGAGGAAAGGAGTAAACAATTATTATTTTTTTTTTCAATAATATTAAACTAATAAGTAAATTTAATAAAATTTATCCATTAATTATTATTATTTTTATTTAAATTAGAATTATTTTATTATAACTAATATGATGTTATAAACATAATGAAGGAAATTATTTAATTGAATTAAACAAATTTTTCCAGGCTGTAGACAGCAAAGTGGAATCAGATTTTTCATTGACAATTTTATCACGATTAAGGTAAATAGCTAAATTTTCTAAAAAATCCAGTTCGGAAACGTGTTTGGCATGAAAGATAATTTTGGCACTCTTAAAATTAAAACTATGATCAAATTCCCAACTGTGCTTCGCAATAGAAGATTTAGAAATTTCTTGATTAACAACATACCGCGAATGTTCACGTAAACGACATTCAAGATTTCTTTTAGTTTGACCAATATAAGATAAACCACAGTTATTACAAGGAACATTATAGATAGCCCATTTTTGAAGCTCAGGAACAGGGGATTTGGTTGAAGGGAATTGAAATTTATAAATAAAATCCAATAAAATACAATAATAATAATTGTTTACTCCTTTCCTCCCTCCTCATTTTGTGGTGTGTGTGTACGTGTGTTCCTCTCTGATTGGTCCTGTCCTGCATGTTGCTTCCTATTGGTTGTTTGTTTTTTGTGTGTTCCTTCCCCTCTGGATTTTGTCCTGCTTTCAGTCTTGCTTTTGCCTCCAAGGCAGTTGCACGTGTTTGCACCTGATGAAGAAAGGCTACGTCCTTTCGAAACCGGTTGTGCTGATTTAAAATTGATGGTGTGTGAAGAAGTTTGAATTTCTTGCTATTGTCTGTACGCCAGTTTTTTTAATTTATTTTTGGTGCTCATATTAATGTTCAGTTCTGCAGTTCAGTGAAGAGCATCAAATACATTTGCAAGTATGTGAATAAAGGCAGTGATATGGCTGTATTTCGAGTTGAAAATACCAATGTGAATGCTCCTCCGGTGAATAACAACGATGAAATAACACTTTACCAAATTGGCCGGTACGTCAGCTCCAGTGAAGCTGTTTGGAGTATCTTTGGTTTCCCAATTCATGAACGGGATCCAGCAGTTCTTCATTTAGCCGTCCATCTTGAAAATGGCCAGCGCGTATATTTCTCGAGCAAGACAGCGATTGATCGTGCTTTAAATCCACCAAAAACTACGCTCACCGAATTTTTTGAATTGTGTAATCGTGCGGATGCTTTTGGTGCTTTTGCACGGACATTACTCTATTCAGAAGTACCACGCTATTTCACATGGGCTCCAACAAAAAAATGGATGCCCCGCAAGCAAGGCACGCCGATTGATGCATGTCCCGGTTTATTCAAATCAAACACCTTGGGACGAGTATTTACAGTCAATCCAAGGCAGACTGAGTGCTTTTATCTTCGACTGTTATTGGTTAATGTCATCGGCCCTTTGTCATTTCAAGATTTACGTAAAGTGAATGGACAACAGTATCCAACGTATAAAGATGCATGCCTTGCACTCGGCTTGCTGGAAGACGACAACCAGTGCGAGTGTATGCTTGCTGAAGTAGGACTGAACTGTACAGCAAAACAATATCGTCTACTATTCGCTATAGTGTTGACTACATGTTTCCCGGCCCGAGCAGAGACATTATGGGATAATCACAAAGATTCAATGACTGATGATATATTGCATCAACATCGTTCACGGTGCAACGATCTAACGATAGTATTCAGCGACGCTATGTACAATGAAGCATTGATTGCTATTGAAGATCTTTGCATTATCATTGCCAACTTACCACTCAGTCATTTCGGTATGCATTCAACAAATCGAAATGCATCTGATTTAATAAACACTGAATTGAATCGTGAACTACAATACAATACTGTAGAAATGGCAGCGATTGTTGCTCGCAATGTCCCACTAATGAATGAAGAACAAAGAACCGTTTACGACCGCATCATGCTCGCCGTTTTGGCAGGACAAGGTGGATTCTTTTTTTTTTTTTGGGGGGGGGGGGTGCACCAGGTGGAACTGGCAAAACATTCCTTATTTCGCTAATTCTCACCGAAATAAGATCAAATAATGGCATCGCATTGGCTGTTGCATCATCTGGCATTGCGGCAACTTTATTGGATGGAGGCAGAACAGCTCATTCATTATTTAAACTGCCACTAAATATTCAAAATAACACAGACGCAGTGTGCAACATAACAAAACAATCGTCCATGGCCACAGTGCTGAAATAGTGTAAAATTCTTATCTGGGATGAATGCACTATGGCACGCAAACATTCGATTGAGGCGTCGAACAGGACATTCAAAGATACAAAAAACAACGACAAACTATTTGGCGGCACTCTGTTACTCTTTTCAGGTGATTTCAGACAAGCACTTCCCGTTATTCCGTGTTCAACATACGCTGATGATATCAACGCGTGCTTAAAATCATCGTCTTTGTGGCGTAATGTTGAAAAAGTACAACTGAAAGTAAATTTGTGCGTTCAAAAGCTTCAAGATCCATCCGCTGAAACATTCTCAAAACAATTGTTAGATATCGGCGATGGAAAAGTTACTACAGATGAAACTGGACGCATAAAATTACCGACCGATTTCTGCACAATCATTGATTCTCAAGATGCTCTTATTGACCAGATATTTCCCAATGTACACAGACGATACACAAATCATGAGTGGCTGGCAAAAAGAGCAATTTTAGCAGCAAAAAATGTGGACGTCAATGAATTGAATCTCAAGATACAACATTTGTTACCAGGAGACTTGGCGTCATACAAATCTAATGATACAGTTTGCGATGCCACCGAAGCTGTAAATTATCCAACAAAGTTTTAAACTCATTGGATTTACCAGGCATGCCACCGCATATTTTACAACTGAAGGTTGGATCTCCGGTTATTTTGCTTCGTAATTTGAACCCACAACGGTTGTGCAACCGCACGCGATTAGTCATAAAAAATTAATGAAAAATGTTATCGAAGCCATCATTTTAAATGACTAATTCCGAGGTGAAAATATATTACTACTGAAAATCCCTATTATACCCACAGATGTGCCAATTCAATTTAAACGCCCTCAATTTCCAATTAGATTGGCATTTGCAATGACTATCAATAAGTCTCAGGGCCAAACGATGTCTGTCTGTGGCTTAGATTTGAGCACATCATGTTTTTCACACGGACAATTATACGTGGCTCTCGAGTGGGCAAACCATCCAGTTTGTTTGTATTGACGAAAGATGGGATAACAAAAAATATTGTACACTCTGTTGCATTAAGGGATTGATATTGTTTTTTAGTAATATTGTTATAAGTAGCGATATGTATATAATTTTAAAGAATCAATTTTAATAAGTTAAAAAAATAAATGATTGGTGTTTTGTTATTTTTATATTCTTTCACCGTTCACAGCGCTCCATACATCTTCCATTTATATTCCACATCCTTACACACTTACAATAAGTTAGTTATTTTTTTCTAGCAAAATATTCTCTAGAAATAATTTATATGACAAAACAACGTTTGTCGTGTCAGCTAGTATATATATATATATTATTTTAGAATGCGACTGCTTAAACTTTAACTGTGTCTTGCTACACTTTCATTATCAAACAAACATGCTATTTCTTTTTAAAGAAATATTTTTAATTAAAAATTGTTGTTAAGTAATATCCAAACTTTAATCTATACAGGAAAGTAATTTTAAAAATGTGCTGATGAATGCAATATTACAATAGAAATATTTCAATTGTTTCCCTTAATGTAATTTTCATTCATAAAACTAGGCTAATCTTAAAAAAAAAAAGAAAAAATATATATCAGTTAATAGCCTTTCTTTCATATCACATTAACAAGCTGATTATTATCAAGAATGAAAAGAGGTTATTTTTGGAAAAACATGCGAGAAAATTCCTTTTTTGTAATTAAATGGTTTTTGTCATAAACAGTCAACATATTAATTACCTCTTAGAGAAATGAATTAACATTAACGTTATAAAAACTACACATTTTTATGAGAATTTGAACAAATAATATTTAAACTTCATCTCTTTTTCTGGTCTTTTTTTTTTTTTTTTTTCCCATAATTTGACGAAAACTTCAGGAGATGTTTAGTCTCTTTTTCTAATTAATTTATTATTAAAGTGACAATTATTTTAATGAAATATTTTTTTTTATTGAATTAGATATTTTAAAAATGTGTATTAAGAGAAGAAAAAACTGAGTAATTTTGTGTTAATAATACAAAAGAAATGTTGTAATTTCCAGTTAATTTTGTTATTTTCTTTTTAATACTTATCTAACTTATCTTTTCTCTGATTTGTTTATCGTTATTTTATGTTTTATATTTATTAATTGTTCAAAGAATGTTATATTAGAAAATTAATATTTAAATAATTTACTGTAATATATTCATGAGCTATGTATTTATTTAACCCTTTAACGTTCACTACTTAATTTATTTCAAAAATTACTAAACTAATTTAAAAAATGGCTTTTAGACACATAGCTGATCATAAATATTTAAAAAATAAAGAATTAGCTTTGTTCCTTTTCGAGAAATTTTTGGTTTGTAACAACTATAAGTTAACCTTATTAAATTCAAGTAATGTTTAATTTAATAAATAAAACACCACAAAAACTCATAAAAGTTATTTCAGGTGAAATTAGTTTTTTTTTATTAAATGAAAAACACTAGTCATGAGTGCATCCCCAAACTAGCAATTCGCACTCTCACGCACTAAGAAACTTCGAGTGACTTATGCATTTAGCTTCCTTTGAAGCATTATTTGTTAAATTTTGGAATAGTGCTGCTATCTACCGAACATAAAATGAACAAAATTTTAAAACCTGATTAAAACAAGGGAGAAATGTTAAAAAACTGATTCATAAAAATTGTTAAATTATGTCAAATGGTTGGTTTTGCTGCGAAACCAATGAACGTTAAAGGGATACCAATGTGCGTAAGTGCTAGCATGAATCTGAAATATTTTGGTTTAGATAGAAAACTTAATCAGTTGCCGATAAAAAAGCAATAAACATTTTATAAATAACTCCAGACTTTTTTAAGAATTTTTATCTGAAAGTTATACTATATTTTTACATTTTCACGCTGCTCTTTTGGTGAATGCACTAAAAACGTTTTTTAATCTCATCATTTAGAGACAGCAGTTTGAAAAGAAATTGATTTAACCTGGAAAATTTGAGTGTTTTCTAGCCTCTAAAATTGATGAAAAATTAATTGAGATTACAGGGAAATTTAATCATCCTATCAAATTGATGCCTAAACTCCGACTGGGTCTAATACCCTATGTGCTATAATTAAAATAGTTTTTTTTTTTTTTTTTTTTTTTTTTTTTTCCCAAAGAAAAAAAAAACGATATATCTCCAAGAATGTATGTGGGTGATTGCCAATCTAAAGGGTAGAAAACGAAGACTAATTTGAAAATATAAAAATTTTACCAAAAAAATTAAAAAAAAATTCCTTAATTCCTTCTTGACAACTATGAATCTAATTTACTTGATGAGCTATCTCGTTAGCTATTTTTTGGTTGGTAATTAATTAATTTGAAAATTAATGTTTCAACGGAGTGGACATCACTGACCACGGAGTGGACTCTTATAAATATTCAAACCTGAAAGTTATGTTGCAGCTGTATCTTTTCATCCATATTGTTTTACTTGTGTTTTAGAAAATAATCAACAAATATTTTTACTTTGAAAAATGAAAATAACAGGAAAATAATTCTTAGTTCCGCATATTCTTTCATTTTTCTTTATGTGATTGATCTGATATGTTGAAGATACTTGTATTTCCTTGCTATTTTTCCTGTTAAAACTTGGAAGATTACTTTAAGTTTCTTCTTTGATTTTACACCTTAAAAACTTTCTTTTATTGGCTCTTTTATCTTCCTCGCCAAAAATAATACATTTTTCAATTTCTTTTGAATTTGCTTCTGTGATTTTTTTTTTCACTTTTCTCTTGGGTATTTCAGAATCAGTAGTATTGTTTTTGTATTTTTCAAGCTTCCTAACCAACTTTTTGTTTTCTTCACGAAGCCTTTCACTGTTCTTTTTTTACCTTTCTTTCCCCACTTTCTAATCTGCTAGATGATGATATAGATGGTCTTGTTGTCAGAGATGGATTAATTTTTGGTAGTGTGATGCTTATGGCTGCTGAACGAAGTATCTCAGGAGATGTATCATCTCTGAGATGTTCTTCAAAGATTATGCTGTTTCTTCAATCTCTCCCTTTGATTTCTGTTTTGGTTCTTCAATTTTTTCCTAACACTTCTTTTCATTCGTTCAGACATTTCAACTACAGTATTCTTCCTTCTGTAATATATTTATTTTTCTTTAGCTTTTCCTTCTTCATGTCTTGCGGGATCATTTCTTATGCTCCTATTATACACAAAGATGCTTCACGCGACTTTCATTTCATCCAATTTTTGGAAGCTGTAAACCAAAAGAAGGTTACGATAGTTGAATTAAAAATTGTTCGAAAAACTGGTTTACCCGGTGTACAGTACATGTCAAGGCACACCTATTTATCGCTGTTTTAACGGGGACGACATGGGAGAGCGAAGAGAACAACGGTGAATGAAATCCCACCGGCGCTGTCTTTTCTCGGCACATAAGGAGATTTCTTTTCACTGGTTTATCGCAGTCTGACAAGCCAGGAAAAAAATTTCGTATTCCTAATTTCTATTACACTGGGCATTGACGTGATTTGAGTCAAATTAACAATTGTCTCAAAAGTTGTAGCGAAAAGTTGTTGTGTGTAATAGGAGCATTAGTCTTTCTCTTGCTCTCTGCATATTTTTTTGTTGTTGTTGTTGTTTGTTCTTTACTTTTTTTGTAGTTTGGCTGGAAAGTTTCTTTTTCTTGTTATTTTGATTTTCAACTGCACCTAATTTTCTTTTTGACTGAGTTTGAGCTAAGGTTTGTGCACATTTGTTTGTCGTGCATTGGGTTGCATGTGAATTTCCATATTTCTTGAACGGCATAATAAATTTCTGCAAAGAAAACAAATATATATTTTAAGTATTGTTTTTATAAAAAAGTTATTCAATTAATAAAAATACAAAACAATTTTAGTTTTGCTGTAAAACAAAAATACTTTTAATTTTTTTTTTCTTCTGAAACTAAATTTAATTATATTTTTGCAATTATATTTCTTTAGTGTTATGTCACCTTTTCTACATTTTACCTTTAAAACTAAAAAAAAAAAAAAAAAAGACATATAGTATGCATCATACCTTTTGCATTACTCTGTAAACAACACTCATAAAACTGCTCTTAAATTTATATTATACGAATTTTGTTCTTACATTTAAACCATGAAGAGAAATGCTTAACAGTTCAACAAAAAAATAGCATATACTGTTTTAAAGAAGTTGAAATGACATTTTTAGAAAATCACGAATAAAAATATAAAAGTTAGGGGGGAGGGGCTATATTTTCATTTGCACCTTAAGCAATCAGTAGGCTAACAAAAAAAAGGGGGGATGAAATTTATTTATGAAATATATTTAAATTATTTTTCAAGTATATCTATTTTTAAGATTAATTTTGAAAGTATCCACTCCGTGGAAAGAAGTGTCCACTCCGTGATCAAATGATCTAATTTTTTTTTTGACTGAGTTTGAGCTAAGGTTTGTGCACATTTGTTTGTCCTGCATTGGGTTACATGTGAATTTCCATATTTCTTGAACGGTATAATAAATTTCTGCAAAGAAAACAAATATATATTTTAAGTATTGTTTTTATAAAAAAGTTATTCAATTAATAAAAATACAAAACAATTTTAGTTTTGCTGTAAAACAAAAATACTTTTAATTTTTTTTTTTTTTTTTTTTTTTTTTTTTTTTTTTTCTGAAACTAAATTTAATTATATTTTTGCAATTATATTTCTTTAGTGTTATGTCACCTTTTCTACATTTTACCTTTAAAACTTAAAAAAAAAAAAAAGACATATAGTATGCATCATACCTTTTGCATTACTCTGTAAACAACACTCATAAAACTGCTCTTAAATTTATATTATACGAATTTTGTTCTTACATTTAAACCATGAAGAGAAATGCTTAACAGTTCAACAAAAAAATAGCATATACTGTTTTAAAGAAGTTGAAATGACATTTTTAGAAAATCACGAATAAAAATATAAAAGTTGGGGGGGGGGGGGGGGGATATATTTTCATTTGCACCTTAAGCAATCAGTAGGCTAACAAAAAAAAAGGGAGGATGAAATTTATTTATGAAATATATTTAAATTATTTTTCAAGTGTATCTATTTTTAAGATTAATTTTGAAAGTATCCACTCCGTGGAAAGAAGTGTCCACTCCGTGATCAAATGATGTCTACGGAGTGGAAGTCCACGGAGTAGACAGAATGTCTGATTTTGAATTTTAAGGAACAAAGCAACAATGTCAGGAACAATTTAACTTTAGTGTCGCATTAAGCCTTATAATAATTAATTGTAATAATAATTAGATAATAAATAATCCTTATAATTACCTGTATAATTCTGACCACGGAGTGGACTGATGAGATAGCCAAATAGAGGTATCACAGATGAAATCTGTTTTAACAGAACGAAATAAAGCATTGAGTTCAGCACATGTAGGTGAAAACAAAGATGGCTACCCCCTCTTTCTTCTCAGTTACACACTGGTGACAGGCAGTGCCATCTACTGAACTTTATGGGAAATTAAATAGTTGTCCACGGAGTGGATGCATTTCATTAGGGACATTTGTTATAAATTAATTAAAAAAACATGATTCATTTTATAACTCTAAAATTTAATAAATATATTTTTAAAGATAACTGTGTTCTGCTTAAATCAAAATGTAATTAAAAAACATTAATACTAAGCTTGAAAATAATGCTATATTCTGCAGACTTTCTTTGGGGACAGTCCACGGAGTGGATATTCCAGGTTTTATCGATAGATTTCTAAGAAAAATAAATAACATTAAAAGCTTTTATAATGATATTGAACTAGAGAAAATCGTAAGAAATAGCCTAGCTGTAAATTTTTTTCTGATTGAATATATTTTATATTTTTTAGGGCTAAGGGACATGGTTTCTACCCCTTGTGTTGGCAATGACAAATGTGCATAAAAATTTACACATATAATGAAAAAAATCATAATCACATGCTACAGCCCAAACGCCTTTAAAGCAACACTTTTTATAGGGTGATCCAAAATATTTTGTTTTTTGTTTAATTTTTTACTGGTCTCCTTTCCCTCTTCAGGACAGAACTTTTGCGGAAATATATGAGGTATAATATGTTCTTTAAACTACCAAAGTTTCAAGATGACTCCTAAAGAACTTTTCTAGATATTTGGCAAAACGTCTAAATTCGAGTGTCCAAATACTTATTGGTAGATAGAGTATACTCAATGAAACGTTTTTCTTTTTCTAATATATTTTCTTATATTTTATTTCTAAAGAAAAAAAAAGAAATTAAGAATCTAATTTCATATTTTACCGTTAAAGTGACAAGCGTTAAATAGAAAATATATCTCAAGCTTTCCCACAATATATGTCATTCATTCGACAAAGAAATTTTGGAAAGGAACTCAGCAATAATTTATTTTGCTTTTTTATGAAATTTGATACATTTTCTTTTTTTCTTTTTTAATGCCATCTTTCTGAAAGGTAAATCAACCTTTATCGAGATGGCTTTTCATTTCATTCTTTTCAGAAATTTTGATTGAACTGGTATAATATTACATTTTTATTCAATAATAAAATGAAAATATTTAAGGGAAGACAACTTTTTAAATTTCATTTCTAGTATTTTCGGGGATTTTTTTTTCAGAGTTGTGATTCTGTACGTTTAATTAAAATAGCTGATCATTCAAAATCTTAAAAAAAAAATGAATTTAAAGTAATTTTAGTTATTATTTTCTTTTTAATTATATAGAAATTTGTTATTTGTCGAAAGTTTCATAAATTGATTAAATTCAAATACATATTTTTCTTTTCTTTTCTTTTCTTTTTAATGATTAATATCTTCATTCGTATGACAAAAATTTCAAATTATGAAAAGCTTTTTGTGATGAACAATATCATTTTAAAATTTATTGTTGACGTACATAAACTTTAACAGTCATTTAAGTAATTCCTGCTCTGAAGAAATAATTGCATTTTTGATTAGGAATATCATAAACAATTATAACATTCTAAGGAATATATGCATTAATAACTACAAAAAAAAATAATGTTATACCAACATGAAAGAATCAATATTGTTAATAAAGAACGAGCAAATTAAAGAATTCAACTTATTTTGGCATTTTATTTTTTATTTTTATTTTACTTACAGTTTTTTATTCATTTTTTACCTTTACCAGAGTTTTTACGGCCATACTTTTTCCAAGGATTGTTCCAGTACTATTACTTTGAAATAAATTCCTTTTAAAATATGTAGTGTACATTTAAGAAGAAATTTATTTTAGGATAATAATAGTATAACAGTGTTTATAAAAATTCAAGCCGTGTAAAGCCTGTTTACATCTTATTAGTCTGTCGAGTTTTTCAAAAATTGTTTTGCTGTTTAAGAAACTCATTATATTTTAAGAACGGTTACCAAACATTTTGAAAGTTATTTTGTCTGTAATTTTAACATTTTATAATTTTTGTTATAATTATTTTAACCCTTAAATGCCGAGTGTTTATTATCTACAACATACCCAATTTTGTCTTCTAAAGTATTGTTAGATTAATATTGAAGCTCTAATGTCTCCTGTTTGCCAATTGGCAACAAATCGCTTTTTTACTTTTTTTTTTTTTTTTTGTGTGTGTGTGTGTAAAGTATGATTTTTTAAAGTATTTTCCCTGTGATTTATTAAAGAGAAGAACTAAGTAAAGCATTTTAAAATTGATTTAAAATTAATCAGGCATTTAAGAGTTAAAATAGAATGACAATATCATACCGAAAATGTTCGTTCATTATCATTACTTACTCATTTGAGATTTCACAGATATCTAAAAGAGGTGAATTTTTATGTTTTACTTGAAGGGCGAGGAATCTCCGTATACAGTATCATATCCTAATAACGCAATTGGAGAAATTTTTTGCGTGATATACATATATATATATATATATATATATATATATATTATTGGTTTGATATTATTGTTACAATTGGTGTTTGAAAAATTAGTGATTTTTTAGCGGGATTTAAAAAATATTTTTCAACATACAGTTGTAGTATTAATCTGCGTTTCTATAATCCAAAATCTTCTCAATTGCGCACAGTTTTCTTCTCGTCCGCTGCCGTTTATCCGTTTTTTTATAATCCCCAAATTCCTTCCACTGTTCCTTTTCAGTTGAGTACTGTTAATTCGCGTTGCCACTTCCCTCTTAAAAAAAATAAAATAAATAGAATAAAATAAAATAAAATAAAAAGCCCTCTAATTTTATGTCTTCTCTAAATCCCCGGTGTTCAAATAGCCAAACTGTACAAAACTTAAATTTCATCAGTGGGGAACTATGTTTTAGACGGCTTTTACCAAAATCTTATATTCAAACAAATTTAACAACAACAAAAGGGGGGGGGGGAATAAATAAAAAATCAGACTTCTGTTTATTTATTTATTTATTTATTTGGAAAAAAAGGCTAATTTTTTGTAACTGTTTTACTTTCTTCTATAATATTCAGTAGAAGTAATTGATTCGTAAAGAAATTCTATTTCTTTTTACCGATGTATTTACACATTTTTAGAGATCTAGAACATGGTTTGATCATTTTATGAAAATATTTGTCTGTGTGATTGTGACAAAAGTTTTGTCGCAACTCTAGCTCAAGAACTAATACTAAGAATGTGATAAAAATTTATATGTAGTTGCACCTTGCAATAAATTACTACTTAAACATTTGGTGAATATCATCCCGCAGGTGGCGTTGTCATCCTATTTCTTCATATTTCTTAATATGACAGTTTAGGACAAAATGTCGTATAAATATGCATAATAATAATCATTTTTAACGAATCTGTATGAAATTAAAAACTATATTAACAATAGTAATAGTTAACTAGTAAGACTTAAATGGCATTAATATAATAAAGTAATGACATACTATAATAAATAAATGAATAATAATGTAAAATGACCATAAATTATTAAATAAGTACTAGCAGGCCTCGCCCGCTTCGCTGGACACTATATTTAAAGGATTTCTTTTAACTGAATAATTGAAACGTTTAAATGAATATATTTCGATTGGCGACTATTTTATTCACAGTTTTAGTATGGGATCTAGTTGACAATATCAAACATTTTTTGAACTTCTCGAATCTTTGCAACAAAAATATTATTAAAACGAATATTCTCGAAAACAGTCAAATAGAAATGTTAATTCTTCGATTATTCTGGAAACAGTTGAAGCTGTTATTCGTACAGTAAAAGTCACTATTCGATGAATGGTCGAATCAGTCGGTAACAAAAGTATCCGAACACTAGCAAAAATTCCTCTATACAAAAAGTAGAGTTAATACTGTTTTGTTAAATAAATCTTTGTCGAATCGTGTTATTAGACTGACTAAGAACATTATTCAACAAGGATTTATTTAACAAAACAGTATTAACTCTACTTTTTTTAAATAGGAATTTTTGCTAGTGTACGGATACTTTTGTTACCGACTGTAAGTTGATTTCGCAGCAATCACTATAACGCACGTACGCACGCTTCACGCACATGAAAAAAAAAACTGGACACCCCTACCATGCTGTGCATGGATATGAAAACGCATGAAACTCGGTTCCACGGCAATCACTATCACGCATGTTAAACACCCCCCCCCCCCCAAAAAAAAAAAAAAAAAAAAAAAAAAAAAAAATCACTGAACACCTCTACCCCGCTGTGCTGAATCTGAAAACGCACGAAACTCGGTTCCGTGGCAATCACTATCACGCATGTTAAAACCATAAAAACATCACTGGACACCCCTATCTCTCTCTTTGTGCATGAATCTGAAAACGCACGTAACTCGGTTTCGCGACAATCACAATCACGCATGTTAAAACCAAAAAAACATCACTGGACAACCCTACCTCGTTGTGCATGAATCTGAAAACGCACGAAACTCGTTTTCGCAGCAATCACTGTCAAGCATGTTAAAACCAAAAAAAAAACATCACTGGATACCCCTACCTCAAATTAATGAAAATCAAATAAACCATTCAAATCTCTCGTAATTCCTCATAACATAGCTCTAGTTCAACGTAAAATGCACGCAAAGCAATGAAAATCAAATAATCCAATCAAATCTCTCGTATTTCTTTAAAACGTAGCTCTAGTTCAATGTAAAATATACTCAAAACAATGAAAATCAAATAAACCAAACAAATCTCTCGTAATTCCTCAAACATTATTTCTAGTTCAACGTAAAATGCACTCAAATCAATGAAAATTTAATAAAGTAATCAAATCTCTCGTAATTCCTCATAACGTAGCTTTAATTCAACGTAAAATACACTCAAATCAATGAAAATAAAATAAACCAATCAAATCTCTCGTAATTCCTCATAAGGTAACTCTAGTTCAACGTAAAATACACTCAAATCAATGAAAATCAAATAATCCAATCAATTCTTTCGTAATCCCTCATAACGTTGCTCTAGTTCAACGTAAAATGCACTCAAATCAATGAAAATCAAATAAACCAATCTAATCTCTCCTAAGATTCTCCATTCTGCGTCATTATAGAAATGGGAAGTTTTATTTTCATATTGTTATTAATTAAAAGAAAACTAATGAAAAATTCGAAAATCTGACTTTGATATGCACAATGACCCTTCGGAGGGCACCTTTGTGTTAAATCACGTGACTGTCCGAGCTACTGTTTTTGAGAACAGTGACATATACATATATACATACAAATATTGTTCATTTAATAGTATAAGATAAAAAAGCACATCAATAAAATTGTCTTGAAAACTTTTTTTTTTCACCTCTTGCACGTTTTTTGAATTTTTGCACGTGTGCGTATTTACTATCCATTAGCATGAATTTCTCTCTAGAATATCACTTATTACGAATAATTATGTCTTTTTTTTTTTCCTGCATTTGCTGCAATACAAATATGTAAACGTGGTTTACATGTTTAGAATTATTTTATTAAGAATCAGAAGAAAATAAAAAAATAAAAATAAATAATTTATGGTATAGTAATAATAATATGGTGAAATAGTAATATGGTATAACAGTAAATAAATAAACCATAGTACGTCTTTATCGAATTGAATGATAGAACATAAACAACAAATAAATTATTTCATGTACTACGAGCTAAGAATACGTCAATGGTTTGGCCATTTCGATGATTTGTTGTTCTTGATATATCGAGCAAGATGAGAATGCTTAACCGAGCAAACACAGCCAGCCTCTTTGCAATTTCGATCGAATGTTTCTGTCATATCATCTGGAAGGCTATTTCATTTCTTTTAGGTAGACATTCTATGCTTTATTGTTGCTGCACGACTCAGTTCCTGAGAATAAATGAATCGTAAAGACTTAGTGCGCTGTAGCAGACTTCGGTATAAATTTTATATTATAGACTTCTTGCAGTCAATTTGTTTGAGGTTTCACAAGAAAATGATCTGTGGTGAATAAATTGAGAATTATAATATCACAATGACGTCTCAGAAACAAAATTTAAAAATGTCTCAACTCAGTGTGAGAGTTAATATATTTCTATAGTACCCTGAAGATCGATATGAATTTGTCTAAGTCATATTATTTTTTAATAATAGAAAAACTAAAGGTGATCACACATAGATATAATAATCTGGCACCTGTAGAAACAAACATTAAAACAAAATTATTTTACATATGACATTAAAAGAGAAAAAAAATTAGTTTAATTTAAAATCAGAAGAAAATGACTTTATAAAAATTCATAAGCGTTTATAATCGTAAAATATGATCTAGGATAAATAGATCATATTTTACGATTTAGTACCTATGATAACATGAAGTTGGCTAGATGCAAGTTGAAGTAACTAGCTTGCTTCAATATATATACACATATGGAAGTTGTTTTCAACCTTTTGAGGTAAAAGACTTTAAGAATCATTAGAAAGATCACGCAAAAGGTTGAAACTAACTTAAAAAGTCGTTAATATTAAAAATTACCAAGTATGTTTCTACCAACGTGCCACTATTTTTCACACAGGCGTGTGTAGCTATGTGTTCGCTGTTTCAGAAGCATTCCCTTTCCGATTCCTCCCACTCCCCATCTTCTCTGAAATAAGTCATTCGAAAATACTGTTAGGGGTATTTAATGGCATTCCAAAGCCGTGGAATTAGTTCCACTGGTAGAAGCGTAACACAAAGGATCGTACTTCGGCAAGACGTGTATGTACGCCTGGGGCAGTTAACGCATCGGCATAAACGTGACGAATATATACGCCCGGCGCAGTTAAGGGGTTAAACCATTATTCTCTATTACACTAATAAGTATTTAAAAGCCAAACCTATACCACAAGTAGTAAGAACTGTCTGTATTGAAACCTTTCTTTGTTGTTTGTGTCTAACTTACTAAAATAAACTCCAAGACTTATTTCTTTATATATATATATATATATATATATTTTACTTCTTTTGAAAAAAAAATTTAAAAAATAAAGAAATAAGTCAAGTGACAAGTAAAGTACAACGACACAATAATAGTTTACTGAAAGAATCTTGTAGAATTCAAGCTCAGATTAGTAAATGGGTGTCCAGGCACTTGGCATCATTATATATATATATATATATATATATATATATATATATATATATATATATATATATATATATATATATATATATATATATTGTCGGACAGAGGGCATTTTCTCGCATTGATTTTCGTACTTTTAGTTCGTGACAAAATACATTGGTATTGAAATGTATGGAAAAGAGACGAATGGACGACTAGAACGAGGCGGAGTTTCCCTTTGTTTGTGGGGAAAAGCTGTGCTATGATTGGCTATAGTCCTTATTTGTGGGCTAAATTAAGACTCCTGTAGGTTAAATTTCATCATAACGTCGAATGACGACAGAAAGTCAAGTCGTCAATTCTATTTCTTTTTATTTGATGATTACTCTATGAACACGTGCTATCATTTCTTATCGTTACCATCATTAAGATAATCCGTCCAGCCTTGTCATAACCCCCTAACGCGCGCTGTCCTCGCTGCGAGGACGCAAAATTTAAGATCCAGCTGCAAAAATTCATCCCGGAAATTTTTTAGCAAAGATTAACACTTATAACATATCAGAAAATGCCGGTTTTTTAAACCTTAAAATTTAAAATTTCTTTTAGTTTAATTTAGTTCATGAATTCCGGTGGCAGTATAATTTAAATGTTTTAAATTGTCTTGCGCCGCAAGGGGTTAAGAAAAGAAGAACAGCGTTGGAACATAGTTCGAAAGAGGAAATGCATTTTTCTCCTTTTCTGTACCTTTCTCTGAATGAGAGAACATATGCGCACATGCACGGTTCTGTTATCAAGACTCGTATCACAGGTAATCCTTAGTTAGAAAATATCCGGTCAGGTAATCCTTGGTCTATGTGAGTCAGAAAAGATGTTTCATTTCTGTGTGTCTGAAAAGGAAAAAGATTCAGACTTTTCAGTTTATGAGTTTATGACTCTGGGAAATGGATGGGAAGAATGTAAAGAGTTTTATGGGTTCCGAGTTTTCGAGGTTGCAGTTGTTATATTCCTTGCCCTGATAAAAGCATTTTTATAACCATTTTCTAAAAAGGTACAATGGAGACGAATTTACACTCTGTGTAGTCTAATTTCGTAGCAAGAGGCATATGTGTCATAGTTACGCTCATCAGTACCTGACTCTGTCACACTTTAGGCTAAGAGATTTCCTTGGACTCTGTGTGTGAACAACACAAGTTGCCACCTAACTTTCTTACTTTAGTTAATTTTAGAAACTCTAATATTCCGATCGATAAGTTGTTCAATCCGACGGCTTCAAAGAAATCGCCCCTTTCATTTGGTACGTTATTTGTAACGAATTTTTGATTAGATTATTTAAATTAACAAAAATATGAAAATAAGAGATTTAAAATAGACATTTAAATTTTTAATTGTTGCCAATTTTCTTTTCTTTCTTTTTTTTCAACATGAAATGAAATATGCTTTTACGTGAAAAAAAAAAAAAAAAAAAAAAAAAAAATATATATATATATATATATATATATATATATATATATATATATATAATATTAAATTTGCTCATGCATATGAAAAATGACGTACGTAAAATAATAATAATAATTTTAAGTCTTAAAGGTAACGAAGAGATAAAGTGCGAAAATTTCGTACGGGCTTGCTAGCAAATGAATTATTTGAAGTAAGAAATAAATAAATTGAAATGGTCATTTTTCAACGGGCGCCTTGGTCGCCCTACAGCTAACTATTTAAATAATAATAAGAAGAAGAAGAACCACAAATATAAATAGTAATTATTAAATATTTAAAATATATATATAAAAAATTTAAAGATATCTTAAAAGAAGATATTTAGAGATATTCTTGTATACAAAAATAAGAAAAAATCTGAAATTTTATATCAATCAGTTAAAAAAGTGAGTTAATTTTTTTTTACAAAACTTGAATTTAATTGAGATACTAGTATAAGGTTTTTTTTTTTTTTTTTTTTTTAAGAACATTTTATTATTTTTTATATTATATTTATTATTCTCTATTGTACTTTAGAAATCATTTTTAACAAAACAAGTATAAAAAAGTTAAGAGTTTCTTACTCAATTAATAAATCAAATACTATACAGAAGATAAGAATAGAAGATTGGAGAAAGTCGAAGATTTATGACCAGGGATAAAAAGCGCATTCATTTTCATTTTTCTTCCCATCTTTTGAGTAACGTTAGAGCTTTGAATTTTTTTTTTTACTTTTGACATGAATATGGTGAACAGTATTAAAGTAAAACAGGAAAATGCTTTTATTCAATGAAAATAATATTTCCTTTGGGATTACGAAATTTTATATCATTCCTGAAACACGTTTTACGGAAGAATGCGTAAAAGAGATTTTAAATTTATATGTCTATTTTAACACAGGATTTTAGCCTCAATCACATTACATTTAAAACTAGTAGGTTGTGGACACCACATGACTTTCTTCCACATTTTCCTATACAAATTCACTCAGTAAATTAATTTATTAAAATTATTATTTTAAAAACGTTATCTTCCATGATAATGCAGACGATTTCCATATTAGAGAAGTAGTATAACACTAAATATCCACAAAAAGTCAATTTTATTCTCAATATTACATTAAAAAAAATTTTTTTAATGAAAAAAATCGATAGCTTTATTTTATATTATCTCAGATCGATGGTTCAACCCTTCGTTTTAAATGCATTGGAGAGCTCTTTTGAAAGATACCCATCACCGCGAGGAAGCGTGGCTCCTACATACACATTTTTTTTTCTCCAGTTGACTATCTCTATTACAAATAATTCTTTTAAATTTCATAACGATTATTAAAAAAATAATTCTCTTTATGCACATCTATACAAAATTTTGTCCTATACCACCATGTTAAAAATTTAGAAAAAGCGGGATGGCAACGTAAGCTGTGGGACAATTTTTACCAAAAGTTTATAGGCACTGATTTATATCAATGTGTAACAACATAACAAATTGTATGAAATTCTGGGCAGTACTACCTGCGATACAGTCGCCACAAAATTTTGTATCACACAGAGAGAGAGAGAGACAGACAGACATTTACTAAAAATGCTCAAATCGTGTTCTACAGCTCTCATAACGTGTAAATCCATAAAAAACTCGAGGTCGAAAATTTTTACGAATCCAATACTTTCTTCGATTGAATATAGAAGAAATTAAAAATTAGTTAAATTTTCTTACAATATTCACTCAAAAATATAATATAAAATTTAATCCTTTATCAACTGACGATACTTTTCAGTTCCATTGGGTTAAAAAGCGTACAAAACTGAACTAATGTAAGAAATGGCAAACGTATTTATAAGGAAAGAACTAGCTTCCTCAATACATGGATGGCACTTGACGCTCAGCCGCATTGTTCAAGAAAGAAATTTATAGAGTGATGTCGCCGTTTATAATTGGCATTTTACACGATCTTCATGTGTGTTATAATATAATTTACATACCTTTTCAAGAATTTGCCATCAATCTCTAAAAATGTATAAAGGCATGAAAAAAAAATATTTTTTTTTTCGACCTCTATGTACCAATGATTTTAATTAGAGGTGTACCTTGTAAGCTGGAACTTTTATAACAAATATGTAAAGAGCGCCAGAACCGGGAAAGGACCATGCTACTCCGCTTACCGTGCGGATTCTCTACCACTGAGCCACCCTGACTGATTACTCACTCGTCATTTCTCACATTATATCCATTAGGAAAGTCACCTTGTCTGCAAACAAAGCTATAACATGTGAGTATATAAATCGTGGCAACTCCTTCAAACCACATAAATTAGTTAGAAATGAAGCTCATCAACCCTGAATATTTATTCAGAAGTGGAGTGTGTAAGGTTAAATTTTTATGCCAACTATGTGAACATTTTATATATTTTCCCAAATTGCGATTTCATCAGGAGTTTTCCACATGTCACGTAGCTAAATTGGAGATCAAGCATTTTCCGCCACACTGTAAAATATCTCTTTTTAGAAAAAGGCCTTATGAATTACCAAATCATCTATATAAATGAAGAGAAGTTTCTGTTTGTGTATGTGTGTGTCTGCGCTCTGGTGCTCACATTACTGATCGCAGAGCTACAAAACTTGGCAAATATGCAGCTGGGACCCTGCAAGTGTGCATCTTAACAAGATTTTTTGAAATTTCGAATCTGATTTTTTTTGTTTTTTATAAGATTTATTCTTTCATTTCAGACGTCTGCGTGTCTTAGCAACGGCTATTACGCTATTTATTTTTTATTCATTTAATTCATTCATTTATAGGTGAAATCTTTTTTATTTATTTATTATATTTATTGAAAATAAAACAGTAATGCACAAGAAAAAATTAAGTATATTAAATTTAAATTTAAAAACGTATTTATAACGATTATGTTTATGTATAATCTATACAGTATAACAACTTTTAATTTTTTTTTAATTAATTCCTTTAAAAGATATATATATATATATATATATATATATATATATATATATACATATATATATATATATATATATATATTTTTTTTTTTTTTTTTTAAACAGTGTTTATCGGAAAACAATAGTAGTATATAGTAGAAAGAATTAAACTCATTAAAGTTTAGTCTTTTTTATATATTTAAGTCCTTTAAAAAGAAAATTCCGTTTTTATTTTATTGGTCGGAATCAAATCGATATAAAATGTAAAGAGCGGGGGCTATAAAATACAAATACATTGTTCAGAAGTTAAACTATTTAATAAATGCTGAGATATAGTCATATTTATAATCGTAGTTCTTAAATAATAGCTGATCCACTTGTCGTCAACAAATATCCATATTGAAGCGCTCAAGAAAGACCTATCTGCAGGCTGTGGGAACCTAGACTCGATGTGCGGGCGAAAAAAGAGCTGCCGTAGGCATCGGGTACCCGAAGCGAGGTTTAGATCTATTTCAATGTAGATTTTTTTTTTTTAAGTTTTTATCTATAATGTGATATAAAAAATAAATAGTGATTCAATTCTTCTGAAAATTCATTTAAATATAGAGACCAGTGTAGCGGGCGTAGCCTGCTAGTAGTAAATAAATGAAACTATATAACAGTTATACAGTCTATATAAGGTGTTTTCATATATCACGTATTTAATATAAAAATCTAATTATTTCTTCCATACTGTAAAAAAATATCTTATGAAAAGCTTCTGATGGGCTCGCAATATTTAGAAAAACAAAAAATTCAGTTCGTTCGTTTTATGACAACTTTCTTAACTTTTATTCAATTCGAGGTACTTTTGACATAAGTTTCCGTATATTTATCTTATAACTCATGTAATTAAAAAAGGGCTATCTTTCGGGCATGCGCACTCAACTATCATTCGCTGCAAATCTTTATATTTCATCAAAAAGAAAACGTATGCAATTTATATTTCAGAATAATGTTTCTCTATTTTTTTACTTTCCGAACACTATAGTGAGGAAAGTATTGTAATCATGTCAAAAATCCGAATTCGAGATTTTGATGTTTCTATACGTTTCGAGGTCCCCTGAGTCCATTTTCACTATTTTTACGATCATGTATGTATGTGTGAGTGTATGTATGTGTGTATGAGTGTGTTGCTTCAACATATAATAATTCTTAATATACTTAAATAAAATAAAAATAACTAATAATTAGGAGCCAGGAACTCGAATAAACAGGGCTCTATCTTACTTTAACGAATCATTTATATACATATTCTATATACACATATTCTATGTACATATATACATTATCGCGTAGTATCAATAAAATATAATTAATTGAAGGCATCTTCTTTTCGTAATATTATTCTATCCAGATACCATAGTAGTTCAGCTCTTTCCGCCGAAGTCAGAGTAAAACACTAAACTTATTCTTTTTTCTCGGAGCCAGCGCATGCGCTTCTCGCATCAAACTAGCAGATGTTCTTTTGGAAACCGAAAGCATTTCCCACATTTTCTCCCACCTTTTGAGTGGATTATCTGAAAATATACTCAAAACATACTTAAATACATGATACTAAAACTTAGATGAAAAACAAAATAGTTACATAAATAAAATGAATAAAAAAAATAAAAAAAAAAGTCACTTGATGAAGTTACAGTCTTAGGGGAATTTTTACAGTTCTTCCACTGCTCGTTGTTACAGGAACATTGTCATCACTTTCATTATCACTTTTGGTAGAATGGTCCAGTTCGAGTCTATATAAGCGTTGTATAGGACGTAAAAATTCGGCTTTTTCAGTTTTCACCACAGCAAGTCTTGTTATGCCATCACGTCCAGGGATCAATTTCAACACTCTGGCCATATTCCAGAAGGCACGTTTTTTGTTGTCATCCTCTAATAATACAACTTCACCCACTTCAGCGGTTTATCCTTGTAGTTTCCTATGGACTGTTGACGTAGATATCCTAAATATTCCGTGCGAAATCGTAGTCTGAGGTTCTCTCTCATTTTCTGTAGATACTTAGCTCGTTTACTGAGCTTCTTTTTGTCCAAAATGTCAATGTCAGACACACCAGAATGGGGAATTTCGGGCAGAAACATCTCGGGAGTTAAAGGTGATAAATCGTTCACATCTTCGGACACGTAAGTAAGTGGTCTACTATTAATTATTTTTTTCACAATCGCGCAAAATGGTTTGCAGTTCTTCATAACCAAGTGCAGCACGCCCCAAAATTTTTCTTAAGATTTGTTTAACCATTTGAATGAGGCGCTCCCACCAGCCTCCCCACCACGGGGCGGTCGGAGGGTTAAATTTCCACTGAATGTTTTGTTCAGCAACTTTGGAGGTAATACTCTCCCAGTCTAGTTCATGTAAAAGCTTCTCTGCTCCCCTAAAGTTCGTACCGTTATCTGAATATATAATTGTTGGTCTTCCACGTCGTGAAATGAAACACCTTAATGATTGCAAAAAAACCTCAGTTGTTAAAGATGTGATCAACTCTAAATGAATTGCTCTATAGACGGCACAGGTAAACAGTACAATATAAGATTTTTGACCTCCTTTTAAATAAAGTGGTCCAGCTAGATCGATGCCTACGATTTCAAAAATAGCTGCATCATTTACTCGTTCCTTTGGCAAAGGACCGGTTAGAACATCAGAATGTTTGACTTTAAATTTTTGGCATTTAACGCACTTTCGTATACAGTTTCGTATAGTCTTAAGAGCTCTAATAATCCAGTATTTTTCTCGCAAATATGACATCTTCAAATTAACACCAGCGTGTAATAATTCGTTGTGAGTATGCATTATTAACAGTCGAACCACTGGATGATCGGACGGTGAAGTTTGTCGTAATTTGTGTTATTAAATGAATCCTTTTGCACCAATTTCAGAAGAGCGATTTCAGCTCTTTTAAGTTCGGAAGTTGACAAAGCTTTTGAGGATTCACTGGGTAATTTTCTTAGCTTACAATAAAATCTGTAGATAAACGCTATCATCCGAATAATTTTTCTTATAAATGAAAAATACTTGTAATACCAGTCGCTGTTATGGTCGGTTTGGCTTAAGGCAGTAATTACAGTTTTAAGTATTTCTGAGCCAACCAAATCCTCATCCGGAGACTCCTCTGAATTTGGCCAACTCTCCTCGTTATTGCGTAACCACTCGGGTCCCTCCCACCATCGTAGTTGTGACAATTTTTCGGCTGAACATCCTCTAGAAGCTATATCGGCAGGGTTAGGAGGACCTGGAACGTGGCGCCACACGGTGGGAGATGTCAAGGAAACTATTTCACGTACACGATTTTGGACAAAAGTCCCCCAATTTTGATTTCTTTGAATCCAACATAACGAAGTAGTAGAATCCGTCCAGCAATGAATATCAATACTGGGAAATTGCATATCTTCTACCACAGACGAAAGCAACCGAGCGCCGATCAAGCAAGCAAGGAGCTCTAACCGTGGTATAGTTAGAACCTTTAGAGGCGCTACCCTACTTCTAGCATGTATTAAATTGACGGTCACGTGATCACCTCGACAGACTCTTAACCCGAGAGTAGTCGCGTCATTTTTTATAACGCTAATAGTCGCATGTCGGTCTTTTTGCCGCCGCTATTTAGTGTTGGGGGAAAGCCGAAAGAAAGCCAGTAGATAAAGATGAAGTGCCTTCTTTCATTCACGCGATGTTTTTCCCGCAAAACTCTAACCTGTCTGAAAAACCGGAAATGGGGAAAGAAATGAATCAACGTTAGTGGTCGCGTCGCGGTCAAATAGACCGATTTAAGAAGTAAAATGTTTTTAACTGCTCAAAAAATAGCAGGAATGACTTGTTAACATACTATGTTAGAGGACATCCACCCAAGGTCAGGTACACAGAGTTTCCCGACTTTATTTTTAAGGGGTGATTTGCAGGAGGAATTTATAAGCGATGGGCGGCAAAAAGACCGATATGCGACTACTAACGGGTTAAAAACACACACGCCGCGTAAGACTTTTGACTCGCGTCACAAAATACTGCAAACTTAATGAATCGTCTGGGGAAATATTAAGCCATCTTGGTATCCTTATTTTTGATGTTAAATTTAGTTGTTGGATCCATGCTGTAAATTTTCGTATTAAATGATCCGGAAGAATTTCATCCCACTTAAGTTTTAAATTCCATGTTTCCTGCAAAATTAATTTCGGAATTAACGTCACAGGTGCCGTAAATCCAATTGGATCAAATACTTGATGAGCAATGGCTAAAATTAACCTTTTCGTAATTAGTTTATCGGGCTCATCAATTGACGGCACTTTGCAAGATAAAGTGTCACTGTCTGTATACCACGTAAGACCCAAGACGGAAATGTTTTCTTCAGTGATCGATTCATTGTCTGCAGTGACACTATGCAAATTAGATTTCCACCCTCGTAAATTAAAATTGCCTGTAGACATTATTATTTGTGACTCCAAGGTAAACTTTTTCATTTCTAACTCAGAATTCAAACTAGTTACACAATTATCGACATAAAATGATGTCTTAAGAATTTCTGCAGTATTGCTTAAATTTTCGGGTACTTTACTTAAATGATATTGTAAGGTAGCAGCTAATAAATAAGGACTACATGTTAAACCAAAAACAACCCTTTGATGCCGATACTCCTCAATTTGTTCCGAATTATCTCTACCAAACCACAGAAAACGTAAAAAGTCGCGATCCTTATCTCTTATTGAAATCTGTAGGAAAGCTTTTTCTATATCTGACGTAACACCCACGTAGCTTTTACGAAATCGATTTAGTATTGTTGGAATAATTTCTATTAAATTAGGTCCCGTAGATAAACAATCATTCAATGAAGGAAAACCCTGAGAATGTGAACTCGCATTAAACACTGGCCGTAAACTCGTAGTACTACCCTCTTTTATTATGGGTCTATGCGGTAAATAATGTACCTGTTCTGATTTAGTCTCTGTCACTTTTTCTATTATGCCAAGTGATAACCAATTATCAAAAACCCCATAGTAATCCTCTAATTTGCCGGAATTAACTAATTTTCTTTTCGTACTAAACAGACTTTTTTCAGCAAGTTTTTTATTGTCAGGTAAGGCAGAATTATCCGTTACCCATGGTAAAGCTACCTCGTATCTGCCGTCGGAATTTACCCGAAGAGTCTCCTTAAAATATTTGTTAGTCTCTTCTTCTAAGTCCTGCTTAGTTTTACGGTGTGCAGGATCTGTAATTCCCAATACGTCTAATTTCCACAGATCACTTACACACTGGTTCTTAACCAAAAGAGAAGAGATAACGAGAGAATGATTACTAGGTGTATTGCTCTTTGTGCCAAAAAATTTTCCTAGAACAGTCCATCCCAATTTAGTATGTATAGCGGTTAAATTTGATTTAAGGGGTACTATCTTTCCCGTTAACAATTTACCCATAATATCAGCCCCTATTAACAATTTTATTTCCTTATCCACTTTGTATTTATTTTCTAAGTCCGTAAGCTGTATGCGATGCCTTTTAAGTTCATTTAACCACGGACCAGATGGGATTTGGCCAAGCTCAGAACAAATACGTTTTTCCGCCAATGCGTCAAATTTACATTTATAACTTCTGTTCATATTACTTAATTCAATTACATAATTTTTATAAACATTTTCATTTGTTTCGATACCTCCAAAAAGTGATTGACGCAAGTTTATTTCATTGCTAGAGACATACTTCATTTCCTCAATTGTATCGCTACATATATAACTTTTCATACTTCCAGAGTCCAAGACTGCCCTTACAAGCATTTCTTTATTATTATTGTGCAGTCTAATAATTAAAGTTTGCAAAAATACATCAGAGAGCTGTACATGATTATTTAATGTACTTATTTTTATTTCTTCATTAATCTTATTTGAAATATCTGATTTGTTTGAGGGTAAATCCGGGCATATTATAGCGTAGTGTCGTCTTTTACAAATAAGGCATCTATGCCCTGATCTACATTGGTTTGCTCTGTGATTTTTCTTCAGTCAAACAAAACAAACCCTTTTTTCTTTCAGTATATTCTTTTTATCTTCCAAATTTAACTTAGAGACCTCATTACAACTCTCCGATGCATGTGATTTATTGCAAAAAACACACACTATATCAACCCTTCTAAATTTTGAATTAATTTCCTTATTATTTTCATTAGTGTTCATCAATTTACACGCTGTAGGGAGTGTTTTAGACTCGGGATTTTTTTCTGTTTTTCTTTTACGACATTTGGATTTTGTGTAGACAGTTCTTGTATTTGTATCGCCGTTTCACGACACTCAATTTCAGCTTTTAAAAAGTCTAATAATTCATCAATGTCAAAATTTTCAAGGTTCTGTCTTTTTCTTTGATAATTTAAATTTAAATCAGTGGGAATCAATTTGAGTAAAATTGGTGTCAGCAGAGTGCCGTATGTTCCTGATGTTACATTTAGGCATTTTAAATTTCTTATTTGAATCTTAATGTTATCGTAGAGCTTGCGCAGCGCATCTGTGTTATTTGAATTTTTAACCGGGTCTAAATTCAATAACTTTCCAATGTGTGCATTAATTATTAGGTCATTACGACCAAATCTTGTTTTTAACGCTTTAACTGCAGATTGAAAGTTCTTACTGGATAACGAAAAGCCTCTAATGGCATCAGCCGCAGATCCTATTAACAGAGAATGCAAATAATTAAATTTATCGATATCTGTTAAATCAGTATTATTATGAATTGCATTCTCGTATTGGCTCCAAAATGAGAGCCAGTTAGCGGGATTCCCGCCAAATTCTTCAATCACTAGACGAGGGAATTTTATTCTAGAATGTGAACAAGAAATTAAAGATGACTGTTCACTTATGATATCATCCTTTTTAGTGTTTGTGTTTTCGAGGTTTTCCTTACTTTTTAAAACCGAAGTAATTTTAGATTTAACTGATATAATTTTTTCTGCCTAGGTTTCTGCTGTTTCAAATTCGGATTGTAAATCGTCTTCCTTTTTCATAAGATTTTGAATCTCTTCATCGAGATTCCTTAAATTTTCGTATTTTACTTCTAATTGATCTAAATGTTCTTTCAGAACAGATGTTTCGATTTAATCTGCTTCTATGTACTGCTCGATATTAGTAATTAATTTCGTAGTGGAGCTTCTAATTACTGTTCGTTTTCTTTTTAATTTTTCTAACTCTGCCATGTTTAAAACTCTTATTAACAATTTTTAATAAAATACAAAATTTTATTACACTTATTCTTATTGTTCTTAAGTCTCAAATCAAATGAACTCTTTTTTTTGATTACCTTCACGTAATATTCACAATAATAATAATAATCTTATCTTATAATATAATTCACTGAATAAATTACGTAAATATATTAAATTTTCTGAATAAGAACCTGATTTGGCACCCTACATTTGGGTGCTACGTATTATTGTTATAATATTCATTCTTATTTATTCTCAAATTATTCAAAATATACTTTATTCGTAAATAAATGAAATATATATATATTTTTTTTATTCAGTGTCTTAATAAAGTGGAGAGAGAGCTTACCTGATAATCGTCTTCAGCTCCGTGGCAAAACAAAACTTGATTCCAAAACTTAGCTTAAATACTTCTGTTCTTAACTGTTGATGGAAACGTAATTTTTTTTTCTTTCTTTAATCTTATAAACAACTTAAGAGCCCTTTTAAAATCGTATATTTTACGAATCCTGGCTGGCTCGCCAAAAATGTTGTTTCAACATATAATAATTCTTAATATACTTAAATAAAATAAAAATAACTAATAATTAGGAGCCAGGAACTCGAATAAACAGGGCTCTATTTTACTTTAACGAATCCTTTATATACATATTCTATATACACATATTCTATGTACATATATACATTATCGCGTAGTATCAATAAAATATAATTAATTGAAGGCATCTTCTTTTCGTAATATTATTCCATCCAGATACCATCGTAGTTCAGCTCTTTCCGCCGAAGTCAGAGTAAAACACTAAACTTATTCTTTTTTCTCGTAGCCAGCGCATGCGCTTCTCGCATCAAACTAGCAGATGTTCTTTTGGAAACCGAAAGCATTTCCCACAGAGTGTATGTATGTGTGTGTGTATGTGTGTGTGTATGTCTGTGAGTGAACACGCTAGCGTCTAAACGCTTTGTTCGAATAAGCTGAAAGATGGTGCGTATATTGTAAGTCACCATAGTACGAACCCTATAGATTTTGGTGAATCTAGCACTTATACTTTTTTTACAGGGACACAAAGAAAAATTCTTTATCATTATGGTCTATGGGATCAAAATCTTAAAAGTGCGATAGCGTCTAAACGCCTTCTTCAATTGAGAAAAACATTTATACACATATTATAGGTCACAGTTACTCAATCTGTATAGAGTTTGGAGAATCTGGCACTTATAGTTTTTTTACAGGGGCACAAAGAAAAATTCTTTATTATTATGACCTACGGGGCCAAATTTTTAAAAGTGCGATAGCGTCTAAACGCTTATTTAATCTGAACAAAAAATTTGTACACATGTTATAGGTCACACTTGCATGAACTGTATAGATTTTGGTGAATTTAGCACTTACAGTTTTTTACAGGGACACAAAGAAAAATTCTTTATCATTATTATCTGTGGGACCAAATTTTTACTTTCTTCTATATTCAATAGAAAACGTATTGGATTCGTAAAAATTTTCGACCTCGGGTTTTTGATGGTTTTACACGTTTTGAGAGCTGTAGAACACGATTTGAGCATTTTTAGAAAATATCTATCTGTTTGTCTGTCAGTCTCTGCGTGTGTGTGACAAACTTTTGTGGCAACTGTATCTCAGGAACTACTTCACAGAATTTCACACAAATTGGTATGTAGTTGCACCTTGACATAAGTTAGTGCCTCTCAACTTTTGGTGAAAATTGTCTTACAGGTTGCGTTGCCAACCCCCTTTTTCTAAATTTTTAACATGGTAGTATAGTACAAAATTTTGTATAAATGTGCATAAAGAGAATTATTTTTTAATAATGATTATGAAATTTACTAGAATTATTTATAATAGAGATAGTCAACTGGGAAAAAATTTTTGTATGTGTAGGAGCCTCGCCTCCCCCCCCCCTGGAGGGGGAATTCCCCCCTCGAGGGGAGTAAATGTTCATGATGGGTATCTTTCAAAAGAGCTCGCCAGTACCTTTAAAACGAATGGTTGAACCTTAGATCTGCGATAATTTAAAATGAAGTTATCGGTTTTTTTTAATGTAATATTGACAGTAAAATTGACTTTTTTTGGATATTTAGTGTTATACTACTTCTCTAATATGGAAATCATCTGCATTACCATGGAAGATAATTTTTTTAAATAATAATTTTAATAAATTATTTTTACTGAGTGAATTTGTATAGGAAAATATAGAAGGAAGGCATGTGGTGGCCACATCATACTAGTTAAAAGTGCGATAGCATGTAAACGCCTTATTGAATTGAGCTGAAAATTTATATGAATATTATAAATCGCTGTTGCACTAACTATAAGCATTCTGGTGAATCTAGCATTTATAGGTTTTTTACAGGGACTCAACGAAAAATCGTTATCATTATGATCTATGGGCTCAAAGTTCAGTAGCATTAAATAAAACATCGTGTAATATATGGAGAAAAATACTCAAACACTTTATTATGTTTTTATATCTTTTGTTTGTTTAACAACTCCTCTTTCTTTACTTTTTCTACAAAACTGTTAATTACTCAATGTTCGGAAAGTCGAGTGGAATCACTCCAGATTATTTCTTTTTTAAATTTTCGAAAATTTTGTTGAAATTCATTCTTTTTTTATAAGTGAAATATTTTCCAAAAAATTAATAATTTTAGATTTTTTTTCTAAATATTTTTTTTTTTGTTTCTACAATAATGCATGCAAATTAGTAAATAGTAAGTGAAATCATCTGTTAAAACAAAAAGTTACTTGTAGCTGTTTATGATACATGACAATGCATAGTATTTCTTTTTTGTAATATATGGTTGTTCCCCTAATTACACTCGAGTCTAAATAGTTACTGGAAATTTTAAGTTAATGAAAGCTTTCTAGATGTCTGAAGCTCAATCTTATTTGCTATAGTATTTTTCAGAAAATCGAAAAAATGTAATATATATATATATATATATATATATATATACAGTATAATCTCGCTTGTCCTAGGTAATGTGGACCGAAGGTACTTCGGATAATTGAAAACTCAGATAACATGGACTATGTCCCTCGATATTGGTATATATACTATTATATATATATATATATATATGTAATTTTTTCACTGATTGTATTTTGAAATGATTGAAATTAGAGAAAAATTAAATCTTCATTTCTAATTGTGAAAAATCTCCTTTGTAGACTAATTTCAGAATATATCTCTCCTGATAAATTATCCTTTATAGAAAATATTGCTTACATTTTGGTTCTTAAACATGATAATAAGCGAAAAGATAACAATGTAAAGAAAAAAAAAATCTCCTGATATATTTTCAAGATTTATTGTCATGTGACAGAGAACAAGATGTTTCTATAGTTAACTGACACGACATATAATGAATGGAATAAAAGAACAGACATCAGAGGCATCTCCTGATAATAAAATACAAAAACGTTACATCAATTTATTATTCAGTTGTCAAAAGCATACTCTTGAAAAAATTCGCTGCAAGAAATATATTTCTTCATGAAGGAGTTTTAAAAGTAGCTTTAACTTTGGAATTGACAGATTTCAATGACAATATGAGATTCAAGTTTTATTTTTCTGGACGAAATTGTTTATCTCCAGAAAACGTTCACCATAAAAATAGTTCATTTCTAGATCAAAATTTGCGATATTATACCAATTAATAAAAATCGCAAATTTTAAAAATTTAAATAAAATTTAAATAATATGGTGTGTCAACCGCGCGATTTTCTCTTACTTTGCGTTTTAATAATATAAAGATATTCATAAGGCAAGATAATAAAGATCAACCTACTTTAAAAATATTTTAAAATAGGTTTAGGAATAGTTCTATTTGAAATATAATTATGTGTGATGAGGGGGCATCCGCTCTACTCAAATTTTGTTCAATTATAGTGCCTACATATAATTATTTGTTTTCTAATTCAAGGCTGTTATTAATTTACCTTTAAACTTCCTAATGTTAACAATCTTTTTACAGTGACAACCTAATACAAACTTTAAAATGCCTCAGTTATTCATTTTTAAGTTATGCTGAAAATAGATATGCATACAGATCAACCAAGAAAAATTGTACTTTCGTATTCAGAGCATTTCAGAATGTGATATCAAAAAAAGAAAAACAGAGTTTTAAAATATACTTTGTTTACAGTGTCGGTATTAATAAATAAGTTTCCTTCTTGAGCATTGTTCGTCGACAAAGTAAAATGTACAAAGCCCTTCTTTCAATAATTCTTATCCATATCCATAAATTGATGAAAATGAGACCGCGGATGCCTTAGCGAAACAGGCAAGAAAGCTCAACAGTGATAAACTACCCTATGTTGTAACGCTTAATGATATTAATGCAGTGGCAAAGTCAAGATTAAAGGATAAGGGAGTGAAACTTAAATATCAAATCTGTGAACTAGACACAAGGAGGACTCTGGCGAACACCCTTACCAGACTCAGAACGCGCCACTTGAGAGGGATGATAATCCAAAAAGATGGAACTACAAAGTACCTGCACTGCAGAAACTGTGGCCCTGACACAGAACTGTCGCCTGAACATCTCTTCTCCCGTCATGCCATCTTGGCCACTTTGCAAGAGATTAGTGACTGCCCACAAGAAGATCTCTACTCGGACATTTGCCTTGATATAGCTGAAGCTGTGTTTAAAACCTTCTGTCCTGTATAGTGTTCTATTGTCCCCCCCCCCCATGTCCATAACACGACGACCAACCAACCAACCAACTTCTTTCAATTACATTAAATAAAAAAGAATGTTTAACTTAATTTTGAGCAGCCCTGTATATTTTCTGTAAACTATACGCACATTACATTGTGTACTTAAATTTAGTTTTATATGAAAACAGTTTAACATAAAATGAAATACGCTTCCAGCATTTCTAAATATAGCTTTAATATATCAAAATACTTTGGGTAGCCCTTTAAATGAATAATGAACTATTTCTGTACCAGAATCTATATAAAACATTCTTCCATGCATATGAAAAATATATTGACTCCCTTTCGTTTCAGGCAGCCTATAAAAGTTACAATGTACTTACAAGAAATTTCCGCTATAGACGTATGTATTTTAAGTCTCTTGGATGGCCCTGTACACGAAATATTTGCTTGATCTGAACGAAAAGTGTAATACGGTATCACTCTATAATATAGATTTTGAATACCGAGTTTGGACTTCCTGCTACTATTTGTTCATGAGATATACTGATAGCAGAAACACAGACAGGCACATATACAGACACGTTCGAACACAGAGACACACACTGACTAACCGCTAAAAACATACCTTTTGGATTCAAGAAACCTCAAAAGTGTAAATATAACAAAAACCCCAATTTCGAAAATTTGACCCAAAAACAATACTTTCTCTACCATATAGCCATAGCCTCCTAAACTAGATGCCTTCCGCGTGGCTCGGAAACTTGGCAACAGTTCAAGCGTTAGACAGCGCCACCTGGTAGAAATTGCTCGACTTTTTTATTCAAATGTCACCAATAATTTTAAGAAATGGTATATGATATATATAATCGACGTTTCTTCCGTTCTATTTGCATTTTATGTACATCAAATCCCACTTTAAAAAAATTTTTGGTGGCTGTTGGATAAAAAAGTCGCGCAATCTGTACCATGTGGCGCTGTCTACCGCCATGTTTCCGAGCCGCGCGGAAGGCATCTAGTTTAGGAGGCTATAATATAGCTATATGGGTAAGAGAAAGCAGTTACAGCAAATACTAACTAGATGCTTGTGCTTAAAAAGGTGTCATGAAAAGATACATTCAAAGAAAATAACATAAATTAAAAAATAAAACATGAACCAAATATTTTGGAAATATTGAGACAAGACTAGCAAGGAAAGAAAAAAAAAAAAAAAAAAAAAAAAAAAAAGATAGATACGATGACGCATTTGCATAACACTCGCGGCCCACCCCTTCCACACCCCTTCTTTCTTTTTTATTTCTTTTCTTTATTTCTTCCTTTTTTTTCCAAGATGAAACGAAATGATTAATAATTTTGATTCCCAAAAAATTCTTGGGTGTTCTTGAAGTTTGTATAATTAACATACAGAGACTTTATTCAATAAAATTATTATTTCTTCAATTGTAACCGGTTTACCTATTAGAAATATAAAAAAAATAAAACAAATCTTACTCTAATTATTAACTACTGTATCACTTGTATCTGCCCAACCTGGTATCACCAGTGGCTCTGAATAGTAAAAAATGGTCTAGTATATTTCTAAATGTTTTGTAGATTTTAAAAATTTATTTTTGTGCTGATTTTTATTTACAAAGTTTCTTTTAGAATGTCTGATGTAAAATAATTTCGATTGACTATTTGGTTCTAGAGATAACCGTTTACTACTCTTATAAGCAATCACCTTTAATTTCGCTATATTTTAACCCCACAAGGCACCCAGTTCCATATGTGGAACATCGACTTTAAATGTTCCTATACCTATAAAACTATTAGTAGCGGTATCTCTTGACATCTTGATAGAAGCTACTGACATTTAGCAATGTAGTAATACGAATCTTTACCTAAAGATGTCGTTCGTGTTATTGTTATAGTGCACTCAGTGTGAAATTTGAATGAAAGTGATAGGTTAGTCGTTTGTCTGAATTCAAAATTAAAAAAAGAATAGTTATTGAACAGTTTTGACTCGAAAAAAATACTGTGTGTTACAAAGAAGTGTATATTTTGCAGAGGTAAGTTTTTTTTTTTTTTTTTTTTTTTTTTAATATTACAATTGTAAACGTACTAGTAAATCATATTTTTATGTATGTTCCACATACGGTACGTTGAGCTAAAAAGTTGATTTTTCCGTAAAATATGGTTTTATTTTTATAAGTTTTCCCTATCTTCTGATCACTAATTACAACCTATATATTTTTGTCGCGCACTAAAAAAAAATTGAGCCTTGTAGGGTTAATAATTTTTAAACCTTTTAAAATTTATGCGTCATTGACGATTTAAACTTAGTCAAAAGCCTAACTTAGTCGATTTTTTTTTAATTTTACTTCAGAAAAGACGTTTTAATATTATCTTTCTCAATTCATTTATCACAAATTGATTTCTGGTGAAACCTCAAACAAATCCAAAGAAAAAAAATCAATAATATAAAATTTATACAGAAGTCTACTACAACGCATAAAGTCTTCACGATTCATTTATTGTCAGAAGCCTAGTCATGCAGCAAAAATAAAGCGTAGAATACCTACCTAAAAGAAGCCAAATAGCCTTCCAGATGATCTAACAGAAACATTCGACCGAAAATGTGAGGGGCCTGAATTTGGTCGGTTAAGCATTTCCATCCTTCTCGATATATCAGGAACTACAAATCATCGAAATGGACACACCATCGACAAGCAGTATCTTTAGCTCGTAGTACAGAAAACAATTTATTTGTTGTTTATGCTCTAACATTCAATTCAAAAAAGACATACCATTTTTATTTCGTTTTGTTTATTTATTTTTTAAGATTTTTTTTTTTTCTTATTTTTAAGTAAACCACGTTTTACATAGTAGGTGTTAGCAATATACTACTTTTGTTTTCGAAATAAAATTTACGTAACCCATTCATAATAAATGGTATTTTCTAGAAGATTTTATGCAGACACGTCAACAAATTCTAATTTATTCCAGAGCAATGTATCCGCCTTTTTTATTTATTTTATTATATATATATATATATATATATATATATTTACCTCATTTTTCTTTAAGGATATTATCCTTCTTATTTAATCATGATTATGTATTGGAAAAAAAAATTACTGTAAAATCAAAATAGAGGAAAAAGACGCAGGAAAGGGTACTAAAAGTGTGCTAGAATAAATAAGAAATGTTTTTATGTTTCATTTATATCACAGGATAGTAAATAATCTTTTTTTAAATATATATATATATATATATATCTGTTTTATTTAAAAGGTTTAAACCAAAAATATTATTCAATTCATTTATTACTTTTCATTTAAAATGATGATTTTATATCGTTTGGATTTTAATAAATGTGTAGAGAAATTTAAAAATAAAAAAATAAAAAATAATAAGAATCTTCTTGATTTTATTATTGCCGAATTAATGAATAAAAATTATCAGTATGATTCAAATTATTTAAGAAAATGAACTCAGAACATTTTAATTTTTATTGAAACTAATAATAAAATAATAATAATATTTTTACATGTACATAGGGTACGTGCACCTGTGATTGACACTTTTAGAGTAATCTCTGATATTTTAAATGCTCTAGTCATCAGAAAATATTTTTAGAAATCTTAAGTTAGTACATATGGTATGAAAGACATTCAGAACCATATATATGTTAATATATATATGTTTGATAACAGTTATTTTTTTATGAATTTTGATTCCAGTAATTGACACTGCCTGTTTTTCCTTTTATTAGTAATTGGCACCCTATGTTCCAGTGCTTGACACTGCTAGTTCTTCATTTTACCATTTATTAGCACCCTATGCTGCAGTGTTTGACATAAAATGTTAAAATTCTTATACGTAAAATATATGATTTTATTATTTTTCTTATTTATTAATTATTTCGGGATAGATGTCAATTACTGGAGCACCTACCCTATATGTAATCTATACATTAAATCGAAACAATATTAATTTTTATTGTGAAAATAATGCTTAGTAGATGATATTTTTAAATTCAGAAAAGAACGATTATAAAATTAATTATCTTATTCTACCAAAAATAAATTATAAATTAAAATTTAGTTTTCTGTATCTCCTTTAAACCCTTTAAGCGTGTAGTGTTTGCTCCCACGCGTGCACTGCAGTGGGGAGTGTTTCTCGCGATAGTAGGAAGGAGTAAGCGGGCGCGCTGCATTGGAGATATATTCTCTGACATGCTACAATAAATAAAATCTAAAAAAAGAAAGTAATAAGTAAGTAAAGACATAAATATATAACTAAACATACATACATTTTCTAGTAGTTTCTTTTGGTGTGATAAATTTTAAAGCATGGAATGTTACAAAGAGCAACCTCACAGTCTGAACACCATATCCTTGTCTTCTTTCTAATCTTCTCACCGTTTTTATTAGACGCATAGCCAACAACACATCGTCTTGTTGTTCTCGTTTGCAGGGTGTCGCAAGTATATAGTCTGCGAAGTGTCTTCCTGTAAGACGCAGTGGATCATTTGTATCACTTTTTCTTCCCGTATTTCCCTTCATGGCTATAGACACATGATATTTACGTAATATTTCTTCAAAGACTGCAATTCGAAAATCCAACAGTTTTATATTTTTGTTAGTTACCTTGCTCTGTAGAATCGAAGCATTGATCAAACATATGCCTGAAATTTTTTTAGTAGTATACTTTCATTCTTTTCCGTACTGTCTCATAATAGGATACATTTTGGTCCGCTCTGTCCACACCTCCCACTGATAAATTGACAACCTTTGGCTTTTCAACCTCTTTTCCATTACAAGAAACTTTACTCATTTCAATATTGTGGATTGTACTCAATAAATGAACATTTTTTTTATCTTTCCATTTCATTGCAATTAGTTTTCCGCGTTGAAAAGTAATAATGTCACCCTTTCTAAGTTTCGATGATTGCATTTCTTTTGGAACATCTTTGCAGTTCACTCGAACTGTCCCGTACGAGTCAGTTTTGAATGATATAAGTTTATGACAAAGGTTTGGTGGCATATAAAAATTATCGGCTGTAAGGGAGTATCCTTTGTTGAGCAAAGGTTGGATCAAACTTAGCACAATTTGCGATGTAAGGCTTTCCTTGTTGAATTCTGGGCTTAGAATCATCCCATTTCCAGTACATAAAATGCAATTCCATATGTAACCTGTTTCTGATTCACAGAGCATATAGAATTTCAATCCAAATCTAGCTCTCTTCAAGGGTATGTATTGTTTCCAAGAAAGTCTCCCTTTATGTAACATCAAGCTTTCATCGATGTCACACTCAGGAGTATACAGAGTTCAAAATTTTTCCAAAAGGAAACTGTAAATGGGCCATATTTTTCGAAGTTTCCAGCAAGGATGAGCTTATTCTTCCATAGTTTCATTATCTGAAAAATGCAGAAACTTGCTTATCAAAGAAAATCTTTGGTCTGACATAACTTCAGCAAAAAAAAAGGAGTGCTCAAAGTTTTCTTTTTTGACCAATACCAGGCTGTCACGGGCTTCAAAATAATATCCTGGAGTAAAAGAAGAGCTAAATAAATCCATATTTCAGATGCAGTTACCGGTTTCCACTTATGCACTCGGGATCTAACATTCAGTACACTTACGTTCTTTCGCAAAAATTGTTCTGCATATATATTTGTTTCCTCTACTACAGTTTCCACCAATTCTTTAGTTATGAACAGTTGGAAAAAATCTAAGAAATTATCAACATCTTTTACCTGAAAAAATTTTCCAGGTTTCCCATGAAATTGAAATTTCCTCGTCTGACACATAACTATAAATACTTATATCGGAATCAGATCCACTTTCAAATTCAGAATGATTCAAAATATCATCTTCTGAATCACTGGAATCGTTCGATAATAACGGTCTTTTCAAACAAAAGCGCCTAGAAACTCCGCTACAGCTCGCCATTTTCACCAGAATGCGAAAATCAAACACACCAAAGTTTTCTCAAGAAATTATATTTCACTTTATGGAACTACTATTGCCATCCAGTGGCAAATTTTGAAAACATAGTGTTTTCCTATAAAAAGATAAGGATATGACGAGATATTTCCGTCAAACACGTTGAAATTCTGACTTTAAAATTAGATGACGAGTAGGACTCGTCAATCCCGGGTATAGCGTAACATTCCGATGACGAGGTGAGCTCGTCAAGCACGCTTAAAGGGTTAAAAAACACCTTTATCAGAAGAGAGAAATTTCATGAAGAAGAGAGAAAAAGAGAGAAAACCTTCATGAAAATAGAAATTTCTTATTCTTGAGTTTAAAATACGAATTTGCGTCCCTTAGCAACTATTACTATATTCATTTTTTATTTATTCCGTTTTTACACGTTGAGGCCTCCATGTGGAGACTCAAGAGGTTTTTGGGTTCTGTCTGTATGTTTGTGTCTCTGTGTGTATGTGTTCCGATAAAAGTCGCAAAAATCACCCTAAATACTTGTAAATTGGTGCACATGTTTGTGAACTACACAGAATTAGCTGAATAGTTTTTAATGTGTATTCAATTTGCAGTTCTTATACAGGGACACACCAAAGTTTTTCTTATCATTATGGCCTATGGACAGAATTTGTATGTACCGCGATAGCGGCCACAAAAATCTCCCGATCACTTGACAAATAGTACACATGTTGAGGTTCTACACACAAATAGCTTTATAAATTTTGGTGTCTATATTTTTTATGGATCGTGTTCAGGGATGCACCAAAGTTTTTCTTATCATTACGGCCTATGGACAGAATTGGTGTGTACCACAACAGCGGCCACAAAAATCCCCATTGACTTGCGATTTGGTGCACATGTTTAGGCACTGTACAGAAATAGCTTTCAAATTATTTTCGTGTCTATATTGCTTGAGGATCATGAATAGGGACGCACCAAATTTTTATCAATACGGCCTACTGGCAGAATTTTGTTTAAATGCATTTTAACATGGTAACATTTTAACACTACATTCAACAAAATAAAATTAACTTACATTAATTACATGCTTTATAGCATATTTTCTGTAGAAAAGATATGTGGTTAGACTTAATGTACAGGACCGTACAAGATTGTTCCGACAATGTCATGTAATCGTCCAAATTATGACAAATTTCGAACAATTATTCATGAGATACATAGAGTAACGTTGAAAGATTTTTACTGGTGTATGTTACGTTTATAAATAGTATATAGAGACATACAAAAGAATTTCGTGACATTAGAACCAATGGACAATTTTTTTTTTTTTTTTTTTTTTTTTTTTTTTATATAAACGCATTTTAACGCGTGTATGCTGAATTCAACATAATGGAATTAACACACATTATTAAAATGCTCAAAAAATATGTTTTATATAGAAAAACGGTACCTATAAATTAATGTATTTATTTACAGGACCACACAAAAGCTTTTAGATAACATTCTGTAATCATTAAAATGATGTAAAACTAGGTTGAAATACTAATGTGTTACAAGGAATTAGTTGTATACTTTTTTATGGTGTATATAATAATTGCAGCTCGTGTACAGAGACACTCAAAAGAATATCGCATCACTACAGTATAAAGACGACATTTCTTATAAGCATATTTTAAATTAGTTACCATCGATTAAACAAAATAAAATAAACCTATGTTACTGGAACGTTTAAAAGCATGTTTTCTGCGGAAAATAGTAGATATAGAATTGGTAATTAGTTTTCAGTGCTATACAAAATAATTTCAATATGTTATGCAATCATTTGACATAAAAATTACTACAAGTATTTGTGTGTTACAAGTAGTTAACACAAGGCTATGAGTTATAAGAAAATATTATATATATATATACGTACATATATAGACAGATAGGTACAACGGGGGTTCAAGTGCCCCTTAGCGCCCCTTTCAGAAACGTATCTGGTTATGAAGCGAGTTAATCATTCATATATATATGTATATATATATATATATATATATATATATATATATGTAACTGTTTTAAATAATATGCAATTAATAAAAATGACGTTCTGAGTAACGAGTGATTAAAATAGGACATTGAGGATCCAGATCTTCAGATTCACTAGTTTTAAGAATTTTGTATTAATATTATTTAATTGTTGCCAAAAGGGGAAAAGGGGGAAATGTTGGTCTTTGGTTATTTTGTCTATTAGCAATACTTCAGTCACCCCAATTAAAATAAAAGTTTTCCTTTTTATTTACTATTTTATGATTATTGTAATTATTTTTAATATTTTAATTTAAAAAAAATTAGATTTAATATAGAGTGTGGCCATAATTAAACTGACAATGCTTACACTGTTCTGTAGCGCAATCTAATTGCAAGAATAGCCCAAATTTTGTAGAAAGATTAAACAAGACGGGGGGTCAAAAGGGCCCTAAAATTTACCTCTAGGGGGATATGTAGCGTTGTTTTTCTAAATAAAGCTCTTGCCGCAATATATAATTTAAAACTGATAATTGTGCCGTTTTTTGAGCACTGCTTTTGTTCCCATTTATTATTCTGTAATTGGAAACGACATCCACGCTTTTTCATTTTTTAAAACTGTCTTTTCTATTACACAGCGCCATCCACGTATTCCCCTACATAGCGAATTTTGTATATATATATTAAGAAATCCTTCGTCTTTTGTCTTATTTAATCTTTATCAAACTTTCGTGCCATTATTGCAATTAGATTGCACTACAAAACACTGTAACAACTGTCAGTTCAATTATAACCACCATGTATATTTACTTATTTATCTTAAATTTTTAATTTGTTTTAACACCGAAACTTCGTAAAAAAAAAAAAAAAAAAAAAAAAAAAAAACTTTTTTAATACAGAGTTTTAAATTGGCGAAAAATAAATACTGCAGAATAATACTATTTTGCGTTTTTTTTTTTTTTTTTTTTTTTTGGAACTAAATTTGTGCGAATTTAAATTTTTATAGTTTAAAGTTCGTTTCAAACTGAATTGCATAGCATTACAGATTTACCAAATCATAAATGAATAAAGCAGAATTAAGCACAAGATTTTAGCTAAAGTAGTTAATAATAATATTAAAAGAAAAATACACTTATTTCACTTTATTTTTAACATAGCTGTTAAAGTAGCTTGTTCAAATATTAATTTAAAATATCGATTTTTTTTTTTCTTTTTAGCAATCAATATTGCTTTACAGTTTGTGATAGCTCAATAATGACCAAATTATGTGTTTTCTACCCAGGTGTGTCTTGTAAAATAAGGTTGTTATGAAGACACGTACCGAAATTTTAGATAAAACATTTATTATTTTTAATTTTTTATTTAATTTGAGACATAAAAAGCAGTACGGATTAAAAATACTCGGCTAAAATTATTATAAAGCTCCTTTTAATTTTAAAATATTTTAAAGTTTCTAACAAATTAAATTTTCCTCAGTATAATCTCGGTGAAAAATAATTTAAACTATTAAACAAACAAAACAAACCAGAGAGAGAGAGAGAGAGAGAGAGAGAGGGGGAGAAGAAAAACTGATATAAAAAGAATTTTACTTAATTGAGAATACACTATGATGCTATATACAGAGCCTCCTCCCCACACACGCAGTCGTTGTGAGTAACACCTCGCATAGATATCTTTTTGAAACTTCAGACTACGTAATTAGTGAGACTATACTCGTACAATTTGTTATATTGATGTTTCCTTTAAAGTAAATTTAAACAGAATTCGAAGAAAATTAAAGTTATCGACAAAAACAATTCTCAGAATAATTAATAACTCAATTTAAAATATGATGAGTCTCTTAAAATGCAAAATAATATATCAAAAATCTTGACAGACCAATAAGACGTAAAAAAAAGAAAAATAAATAAATAAATTGGTCCCCTTAATTTGCTTTTTAAATTTTTACAATATTTGTTTTTTCTTTTTTGTATTACATTATTATTTTGCAATTTTTTATGCATACACTTATTGGAGTATTATTAATTTTTATGTTATTCTATATATATATATATATATATATATATATATATATATATATATATAAGAGTACTTCCACTCAGTCACTGACTGACTGCCTAACTGACTCATCATCGCACAGCAAAATCTACTGGAGCCACTGATTCGAAACTGGGTCAGATTATAGAACATATAGTGAAAACACCCCCTAAGAAACGATTTTGCGAAATTCACCCCTAAGGGGGGGGGCGTGATTTCGCAAAAATCTTCATATTTCAACGGAAAAAAAACAGATACATCCGTAAAATTTTGCTTTAAAACATATCTAACACAAATACCTAAAAATCAATTTCTGGAATTTTGGAAATTCAGTCCACAAGGGTGGACAGGGTGCGTGGTAAAATGCGATTCAACATGCGCAAAAAGTGATTTCACAAAAGACCTTCATATCTCAAAGAAAAAAATAAATATCAGTAAAATGTTTGCTTTAAAATATAATTAACATAAATACCTAAAAAGCTATTTTAGTTTTTAATTGTTGCCAAAAAGTTTATTTATTATTCGACATAAAATAAAATATATTTTCACGCGAATAATACTAAAAAAATATATTAAATGCGCTTAGGCATATGACAAAATGACGTCATTAACAAAATTAAATAATAATAATAAAAATCCAACATGCTTCCTCAAATTTTGTTTCATGAATTTTTTTTAACATACCTCAATATTAGATTTCTTTTTAATAGTGTTTTTGTTTATTTATTAATTTATTTATTTGCACGGATAGTCATTTGGCATGAAATTAATTCAGCATTATATTAAAGAGCTTTACTTATTCATAATCCTGAGTATTTTTTTAATTTTGATTCTCAAGTAGATAGGACCATTTTTGCAAAGGACTCTACTTTCGCGAGAGCCATTTTAAGCGAAATAGCCCATAAAAAAAATAAAGAAATAAATTATAAAATTTTGAGAAAAAAAAAATAAAAAAAAGGGAAAAAAATAATGAAAGAAACAGAAACAATAATCTCATAAATTATGTACTACTTTTGTTAAAAATGGCGACAAAAATTCAAAAGTGACCAAGGGGAGCTATAATAAGCCTGTACCACGATCAGGTTACATATATATTTATTTATTTGTCTATATACGAACCACTATTTACTTACTATAAAATGTAACCACAAAAGGTTAGTTGTCTCATAGCATTTTGTAATATTATATTTGGCGTGAAATTGTTGTCATTTATGGTCGACCGGAAAAATCGAATAAATATAGGAAATAACGTGAAAGTAAATATTATGTACAGTAATTATAGTGTTGTTTATATGTAATTAAAATTCAAATATAAAAGGGCTACTTTAGTTTATTTTTTATTTTATTTTTTTATACTGTCTGTTTTGAAATTGTTATCTGATAAGCACAAAAGTGGAAGAGCACTAGTATGGCAATGTTGCATGCAATAGGGACATACATCCTTTTGAGCAATTTTAATTGATTTTATTTTTATTTTTAGTCTGTAAAACGATATAGAAAAGAGTTTCCTTTAAATATAGTGACCAGCCAAGCGGGTAAAATTCATCTGGGGAAATCCATAGCAGCTGAGGCCACAAATTTTAGTGTATGGCTTATTTAGGTGTATCTAACACCAATTGTCACGAGATTTTGCGAAATTCACTTATTTTCCACCTTAAGGAAGGGGGAGCAATAAACACGTTTTCAAGCATAACTTTGCTTCAAATTATCTCAGTAAGATTACTTTTTATGTATATGTTGGTTATACGTTCCTAACACGCACTATCAAGGGATTTTACGAAAATTCCCTCTCCCTCCCCCCTTTAAGAGCGGGGTGAGGTAAAAACACGTTTATAAGAGTAACTCTGCTCCAAATTATCTCAGGAAAGTGATTTTTTGATATGTCGGTTGATTACGCGTTCTCAACACCCACTACAAAAGGATTTTGTGAAATCCCACCCTATCCCTTTTGGGGGTGGGGGGGGGGGAAAAAGCATATTTCTATGCGTATCTCTGCTCCGAACTATCTTTAAGAGGCAATTTTTTATGTGCTGGCTGATTATGCGTTCCCAACACGCTCTATAAAGTGATTTTGCAAAATTTCCCCTTCCGCCTCTATAAAGGCACTGAAGCAAAACACGTTTTTAAGAGTAACTCTGCTCTAAATCATCGGAAGTAAGGATTGTTTTATATCTTGATTGATTATGCGTATTCAACATACACTACAAAGGGATTTTTTGAAATTCCATCCTATACCCTCCTCTGGGGTTGGGGGAAGCATAAAAGATGTTTCCATGCGTAACTCTGTTCCAAATTATCTTAGAATGGCAATGTTTGATGTGTGGGCTGCTTATGCGTATTCGAAACACATTACAAAGGGATTTTGTGAAATTCCGACCTACCGTTCTTGGGAGTGGGGACTAAAAACATGTATCCATATGTAACTCTGCACTAAATTATCGTTGGAAGGAGATTTTTGATGTGTGGGTTGGTAATATGGATCTAACTCATAATGTAAGAAGATTTTGCAAAATTCCCTCCCCCGTCCTTTCTTTAAGAGCAGGGGAGGGAGTAAAAAAATTGATTTAAAACATAAATCTGCTTCAAATAATCTCGGGATCTCGATACTTTTTTGTCTGGTTAGGTATGTATATGCAACATGCACTATAAAAGGATTTCGTGAAATTATCCACCCACTCCCCTTTGAAGCGAGGAGGGGACAAAAAACACGATTTTAAGCTTAAATATACTCCAGATTTCCTTAGAATGGTGAATTTTCATGTGTGGGTGTTGATTAAAGGCCTTATCAGACATAGCGACTTTAGAAACAACCAATTTTTGAACCAACTTTAGCGCCGATTTTTCCTCGGCGAAAACACCGTAGAGGTTACAATAGACAAGGTGAAAGGTTGGATGAAAGAAGTCTACCTTTTGACGCTTATCACTTCTCTTGGCACGAATAAAATACGCAATGATTAGCCTCAAAATCCCCTGTCATTTGTGTAAAATATCGCATTATTATTTCTATTTTGATCTTTCATACAACTATTGTCATAACGCCATACGAAAATAAAAATGATTTATTCAAAATTCTTATCATTTAACCGTAAAATAAATGTGCTTAACAATAATATTTCTTGTCCAAATCTCCACTTTAAGTGATTCCCGTGTTCCACCATCTTGTAAATATGACATATCAAAATAGCGCATCCTGATTGAATGAGTCTGTGAAAAAATTGTGTGTAGAGACAATTTTATCAAGACAGTTCCGAAAAAGTTGGGCAAGTTCGGTATGCGCTATCATACTGGGAGTAGAGAATTTTTTTCGAAAAATCGGCACTGGTCAGTGATTGGCACTAAAATCGCTTGTAAAGTCATCGTGTCTGATACGCACTTGATTAAGTGTACGCAATATGCACTTTGATGGGAGGGAATATTTCAAAACTTTCTACATTACCCGCGAGGGAGGGTAAAAAGTATGTAACACACTGCCGAAGGTATTCGGGCTCCAGATTCGACGTGCAGCGAGCGGAAAAACCACTGCCGAAATTAGCGGAAACTTTAACTTATATTTTGATTGATTTCTTTTGTGTGTGTGTGTGTTAACGATATGGAATTTTCAGAATATTTCATTTCAGTATGATGACCAGCGAAGCGGGAAAAGCCTGCTAGTTACTAATAAAAAATCCTCTAATTTCTTCAGCATACGAATTAATTAAATGTACGCTAATTTCCATATGTGGTAATAATAGATTGCAAAATGTCATTGTCAATCACACACAAAAAAAAAATTAATCATTTTGAATTTTCGTGATACAAATGCAAATACTGATTATGAAAAAGAAAATAATGTTTATTTCAATTTATTAAATATATAAAACTTTCTATAATTAAAAAATGTATTTGATTTTAAAAAAAGAAAGAAAAAAATCTTAAATTTATTTTTACCAATTTGAGTGATCATTGTTTTTAAATAAAAATGTGTAGTCACATCTCTGAAAGTACCAAAAAAGAAATTTAAAAGGTATCTTTCCTTAATAATATTTTCTTTTTAAATATTCAATAAACAATTTAATATTATACCAGTTCAATCAAAATTTCTGAAAAGAATAAAATGAAAAGCCATCTTGATAAAAGTTGATTTAATTTTCAAAATGCTGGAATTAAAAAAAATATATATATATATCAAATTTTATAAAAAAGTAAAATAAATTGTTGTTGAGTTCCTTTCCAAATTTTTTTTTATCAAATGAATGACAGATATTGTGGAAAGTGTGAGATATATTTTCTATTTAACGACTGTCATTTTAAAAATAAAATATAAAGAAAAATTATTAATTTAACAGATTTTTTTTTTTTTTTTTTTTTTTTTTTTTTGAAAAAAATGCAAGAAAACAAGGTAGAAAATATATTATATTCCATATGTTTTTTATATGCTTTTGTAAGCATACTTTTTGATACGATTTCTAACTCTAAAAAAGTACTTTCTAAGCAATTTATTTATTTTTTCAATATTCTTAACATAATTACTAAGTATATTAAAATGTGTCTTTTTTTTCCCGTTGGTAAATAATTTATTGTAGTGTTTTTCTTTTTTTGTTGTTGTTTGTTTTTACATAAATGGTTAAGGGCAATTAAAGTATATAAAGTTAAATCCCAGGCCACGCAGCATTTCTAAAATCTTACTAACATTTTATTTTATTGTTACCCGTCAATGAAAAATTTCTCTCAAAGCTTTTTGAATGTTTTAATGCTAGAATATTATGTAATAAAATACCGTTTTAAAATAGTGGTGACAATATAATAAAATGATCTTAAAATATTAGAAACACTGCGAGACCAGAAATCCTCATCGCTGGCAAGACGTTTTTAGTTAGTTTCATTCTAGCATATATATCGTAGCTGACAACCGTTTTAATTTTTTAATCAGATTTATTACCAGTATCTTTTTAAAGAAAAACGTGTCATATATTTTTCAACGATTAAACAAAATGAAAACAATTATAAAAGTTTTCCGGTATTAAATCCGGTATTAAAATCGGGAGAGTTGGCATATATGATATAATACATTCGAAACATTGAAAAAAATGTAATTTAGGCATAAAAATAAGTTAAAAATATGATTATTAAAAATTTCAATAATCTCAGTTAACATTCCATCATACTTACGGACTAGGAAACTTAGAAATTCTACCGCTTGATGCAAATTCTCTTCGAACTTATGCCTCTTCTACAAGAAGAAAGCAGATAAAAGAAAAGTGAAAGGAGACTAAATTTATATTTTAGACATATCTATATATATAAAAGAATAAACTCACTGATTCACTGATTCACTGATTCACTGACTCAACACGGTTGTGGCGATCCAATGGGAGATAGAGTCGCAATTTTTAATGAGCAGGTTGATTTTAGGACCCTGATGCTCACTAAGACGGGATTTTAAGAAATACCCTCCGTTCCCCCCCGGGGGGGACAGAAGGCAAAAATACCTTTATAAGCATATCTCGGCTCCAAATTGATTCACGGTGAAGAAATTGCAGATGGGGAGACTAGACTTGAATACAAAAAAATCATTTTCTGCGATTTTGGAATTTTGGATTTTTAAGGGGGGTAGGGGGTAAAAATGAGATTTTCAGGGGCGCATAAGGCAAAAACACATTTATAAGTACAACTCAGCACCAAATTACTTCACAGGGAAGAAATTGCAGATGGGGAGACTAGGCTTGAATACGAAAAAATCATTTTCTGCGATTTTTGAATTTTTGATTTTTAAGGGGGGAAGGGGGTGAAAATGATTTTCGGAGTTGCTGAAGACAAAAACACCTTTATAAGCATAACTCGGCTCCAAATTGCTTCACGAGGAAGATATTGCAGATGGGGAGACTAAACTTGAATACAAAAAAAATCATTTTCTGCGATTTTGGATTTTTGGATTTTTAAGGGGGAAAAGGGGTGAAATTGATTTTCGAAGGCGCAGGAGGCAAAAACACCTTTATAAGCATAACTCGGCTCCAAATTACTTCACGATGAAAAAATTGCAGATGGGGAGACTAGACTTAAGTACAAAAAATTCATTTTCGTCGATTTTGGAATTTTGGATTTTTAAGGGGGGAGAGGGGCTGAAAATGATTTTCGAAGGTGCAGAAGGCAAAAACCACCTTTATAAGCACAACTCGGCTCCAAATTGCTTCACGGTGAAGAAATTGCAGAGGGAGAGACTAGACCTGAAAATAAAAAAATTATTTTCTGCGATTTTGGAATTTTGGATTTTTAAGGGGGGGGGGGGAAGGGGGTATAAATGATTTTCGGAGGCGCATAAGGCAAAAACACATTTATAAGTATAACTCGGCTCCAAATAACTTCACAGTGAACAAATTGCAGATGGGGAGACTAGACTTGAATATGAAAAAATCATTTCCTGCGATTTTGGAATTTTGGATTTTTAACGGGAGAAGGGGGTATAAATGATTTAGAAAAATACGGATTTTCGAGCAAAAGTAATAGCTCAAAGATGTAAAAAAAAAAAAAAAAACGCCAAGCGTCTTCTTGAAAATATTTCCAAAAACTCATTTTTTGATTTTTTCCGATTTTTTTTTTTTTTTTTTTGGGGGGGGGGGGGGGGCAAAAAAATAAAAATAGTGTCAGATCGTTCAAAATTGGTACATAGAGGTTTTCGATACTTACAAATCGATTGCGGATATTTTCGAATTTGTGAAATTATTAGAAGGGGTGCGAAGGGGGGCAGCATGGGGGGGGCTATGGGCAAAAACAAATAGAAATACAGTTAGGCCGTTCAAAATTGGTACAGATAGGTTTTAAAGGCCTGGAAGTCGAATGGGGATATTTTCGAAAGTGTAAAGTTATTAGGAGGGGCTAGAAGGGGGTGAGGAGAGGGGAGGGGGGGGCAAAAAATTAAAAATAGAGTTAGATCGTTCAAAATTGGTATATAGAGGTTTTCGATACTTACAAATCGATTGCGGATATTTTCTAATTTTTAAAATTATTAGGAGGGTCGGGAAGGGGGGGGGTAAAACAAATAGAAATACAGTTAGGCCGTTCAAGTCGAATGGGGATATTTTCGAAAGTGTAAAATTATTAGGAGGGCCGGGAAGGGGGGGGGCGGAGGGGCAAAAAAAAAATAGAATAGAGTTAGAGCATTCAAAATTGGTATATAGAGGTTTTCGATACCTACAAATCGATTGCGGATATTTTCGAATTTTTAAAATTATTAGGATAGACGGGAGGGGGTGCGAAGGGGGAAAATAATAGAAATAAGAGTTAGAGCATTTTGGGAATTTTTTCCGAAGGCAGTGAGAACCCGGTGCGACATTTTTCCTAATAAGATTTTTTTTCTGTTTTTTTTTTCACGTGATAAAAATTAATGCAATTTTGAGAATTCAGTAATTATAGCGATTCATTTAAAAATAGGGACCAGCGAAAGACGGGAGGGGGGGGCGAAGGGGGAAAATAATGGAAATAAGAGTTAGAGCATTTTGGGAATTTTTTCCGAAGGCAGTGAGAACCCGGTGCGACATTTTTCCTAATAAGATTTTTTTTCTGTTTTTTTTTCACGTGATAAAAATTAATGCAATTTTGAGAATTCAGTAATTATAGCGATTCATTTAAAAATAGGGACCAGCGAAGCGGGCGTTGCCTGCTAGTTAAAGATAAAAGACATGTTTCAATAAGTCACAGAAAAGACGTTATGGCAACAGTAGTGTTTTCATCAAAAAGTACAGAGAATAAATCATAGAATGTAGTGTTACATTTTAATAAATTTACTTTAAAAATCATTTTTTAATCTCCAAAAATATTTGCTGCTTTTACATTGGTAATTGAGTAATAGTTGTTTTGTGTCGAAAATAAATTATCTAAACTTTATGATGGCATTTTCACATAATGATATGTTAATACTAACAGCACAAAATGTTCCAAAGACATTAAAATCATATAACATCCAAATATTGACACTATTACAGAAATTTTTCGAAATGTTCAGTTAGCTTTCAAAATAGTTTCAAAAGCGCAAATGTATCCGCAATCGTAACAAAAAAGTCAGAAACGTAACAGAAAGTTTCAATCACTTTATAAACTGAACATTGAAAAAGGTAAACGTTTCAGAAAGATATCATAAAGTACGCAGAAATGAGTTATGATAAAATGTAAGATTGAAAACTTTTTGTAACATAACTGAAACATTATGTGCTATATGGGTAAATACATATTTTATGAATATACTACAGTATATTTCTTGTAAGGTAATTTTATGACATAATGACCTGAGAAAAATTATATACAATGTGAAATATCGATATATATACCACAAAAAAAGACAAATAGAAAAGTATTTAACTATAAATACAAGCATTTTATTGAAAACATCAACTTCGTTTGGTAATGTTGATCGCCTAAACGTCGATGGAGACCTCTACGTGGCGACTCAAAACGATTTTGAATTCTGTGTGTTTGCTTGTCTGTGAGTACCGCGAAAGCGGCCGCAAAAATCACCCAATTGATTGCTATTACCATTATTAGAAACTATTATTAAGTTATGACTAATTGATCACATAGAACAAAACCCTTTGGTAATCATTAATAATAATCGATTAATGTGATTTCGTCCATTATTTAATCACATACACCAAACTCCTTTGGTAATTATTATTGCCGCTTTGATTGCAGCACTCGTGCCTACTTTGTTCGCCTAACGAAGGGTCGTGTTTTCTTTCGACCCGAAACAATAGCTGCGAGTTTATTGTATTTTATGGTGTTTATTCAAAGTTTTCTACTTATTAATAATAACCGGTTAATGTGATTAATATCTATTAATTAATGGAAGAGAGGCGGTTATTATTAATAATCGCCGGCTATTAATAATAATAACCGAATTTGTTACTTTGACCATAGCATTTGTTTATATATATATAATTATTTTAAATAATATGAAATGAATAAAACGGATTTTCTTAGTAAGGAATGATATAAGTAGGATGTTGAGGCTCCTGATCTGCAGATCTGCTAGTAATACTCTACAATTTTACTCGTAATATATACATTTAAATCATTTAATATAATAAAATTTTATATTTAATAAAGATATTTGTTGCGTTTACCTTTAATTAATTGAAAGGAAGAAACTAAATATCCCCTGAACTTTTCGTCAATGTATGACGAAATAAAACCTGAAATGGAGATAAAATGCAAATAATGCTAGTTCAAATTCTTAAACATATTTAGTTTTTAATTATGTTAATGTTAGTTTATTATTCGAAGAGGCAATTAATTTTTGACTGTTTATGACAAAACCATTTAATTGCCAAAAAAATGTCTCTTGTGGTTTTCCGATGAAATTTCTCTTCATTCCTTTCTTCGTACAGATTTTAATGTGAAATCAAAGAAAATACCTAAATTGATGAGATTCTTTAAATTGATGAGATTAATAAAAGACCAATTCATTTCCTTAGACTACGAAATACTTCAATGTATGCTAAAATCTATATATGGTAATAATAAACTGCAAAATGTCATTGTTAATCACAAATATATATATATATATATATATATATATCATTTTAAATTTTTGTGACACGAATGCAAATATTGATCATGAAAAAGAAAGAAATGTTCATTTCGATTTATGAAATATATATAACTTTCTACAATTAAAAAAATGTCATTGTAATTAATATATATATATATATATATCTTTACCTTAAATTTACTTTTTCTATTTCGAATAACCAGCGTTTTTAAGAGCATGTAATCACATTTGTTGAAAAACATCTCTGAAAGACTAAAAAAAGAAATTTAAAAGTTATCTTTCCTTTATAATATTTTAAATATTCAACAAAAAACATTAAATATTATTCCAGTTCAATCAAAATTTCTAAAAGTAATAAAATGAAAAGCCATCTCGGTAAAAGTTGATGTACTTTTCAAAATGGTAGATTAAAACTAGTATGCTGTGGCCACCACAAGACTTTCTTCTATATTTTCCTATACAAATTCACGCAGTAACAATATATATATATAAAAAAAAAAAAACGATTTTTTTTTCAAAGTTTTTTTCGTTAAAAAAAAAAAAAAAAAAAAAATAATCGATAACTTTGTTTTAAATTATCACATATTTATAGTTCAACCATTCGTTTTAAAGATATTGTCGAGACCTTTCGAAAGATACCCATCTTGAAAATTTACCCGGGTACTTTCCCCTGGGGGGGGGGAGCGATGACCGAGATTTTTTTCCTAATTAACTACGACTATTATCAATAATTCATATTAATTTCACAATCACAGGTTAGGAATAACTCCCATTATGTACATTTATACGAAATTTTGTCCTATACTGCCATGTTAAAAATTTAGAAAAAATACGATCACAGCACCACCTGTTGAGTGACTGATCCCCAAATCTAATCAGCCCCAGTTTATGTCAGGGGCCAACTAAATACCAAGTCTGGTTAAATTTCGTTAAAAAAAAAAAAAAAAATACGATTTTTTTTCTAAGTTACTTTTTGTTAAAAGTAAAAAAAATCGATAACTTTGTTTTAAATTATCACAGATTTATAGTTCAACCATTCGTTTTAAAGGTATTGACGAGACCTTTCGAAAAATACCCATCTTGAAAATTTACTCCCCTCGAGGGGGGACTTCCCCCCCAGGGGGGTTCACGAGGCTCCTACGCATACAAAATTTTTTCCCCAGTTGACTACCTCTATTATAAATAATTCTTGTAAATTTCATAATGATTACTAAAAAATAATTCTCTTTATGCACATTTATACAAAATTTTGTCCTATATCACCATGTTAAAAATTTACAAAAAGCGGGATGGCAACGCAACCTGTAAGACAATTTTTACCAAAAGTTGATAGGCACTAATTTATGTCAAGGTACATCTACATACTAATTTGTATGAAATTCTGTGCAGTAGTTCCTGAGATACAGTTGCCACAAAATTTTGTCACACACACACACACACACACACACACACACACACAGACAGACAGACAGACATTTTCTAAAAAGGGTCAAATCGTGTTCTACAGCTCTCAAAACGTGTAAATCCATCAAAAACCCGAGGTCGAAAATTTTTACGAATCCAATACTTTCTCTATATTACATATAGAAGAAAGTAAAAAAAATTAAATTAAATTAAATTTCGTAAAAAAGTAAAATAAATTATTGTTGAGTTCCTTTCCAAAAATCTTTTGTCGAATGAATGACACATATTGTGGGAAAGTATGAGATATATTTTTTATTTAACGATTGTCATTTTAAAAATAAAATATAAAGCAAAATTCTTCATTGAACAGATTTATAAAAAAAAAAAAAAATACACAGAGTAAAAAATATAATTTTTGACAAAATTTCTAATTTCGTCAAAAATTATACTTACAAAAGTATAAAAAACTATATGGAATGTAATATATTTTTTACCCTGTGTATTTTTTTTTTTTTTTTTTTTTTTAATAAATCTGTTCAGTAAAGAATTTTGCTAGAATATTTTATTAGAAATTAGAAATTTTGTCAAAAATTATACTTACAAAAGCATAAAATAAGTATAATTGCAAAGTAATGAGTATAATTGTAAGTATAATTTTTGACAAAATTTCTAATTTCAAAAAATGTACTTTTTAAACAGTTTATTTACTTTTTCTAAATTCTTAACTCTAAATTCTTACTCAGTATATTACAATAATGTTTCTGTTTTCACACATTGGTAAGTAATTTATTTTAATATGGTTTTATATAAATGGTTACTTAATGGTTATTTTAGTTTTTCTTAACCAGTTTGCCTAAAGCGGTTCAGTAAAAAGTGCTATGCATGTAATAAAATATTTATAACTATGGAAAGCTGTATGTTGTAAATTAATAGTTAGTAAATGGTAATAAAAATGAGCAGTGTCTGAAAAGTTTAGAGAAAAGTGAAATAAAATAAAAAGTAAAAGGTTTTTAAGTTTAATTTATTTTTCATTATTTTAACCTGATTGTGCTTTTATTCTTCATTATTAGTTCATAATCGAGTTTCTGTCGAAATATCTAAATTTTGTGTAATTCCGGCTTCTATTTTGTACCATGCTATCTTATTAGGTCTTTTAATTTTCTTTATAGAGAAACATTAACAAGGGTCGTAGTCTCTGCCATTTTATTTTTATTTATTTATTTATTTATTTTATTTTATTTATTTATTTTTCAGGACACTTTCAAGTACAAAAAATTTTCTCCTCATTTGCCACCACTTTTTTGTAAGAGAAATTTTTACTCTATTTTTAAAGCAATACGTCATGATTAACAGCATAGACATTATTGTAGAAAAATAGTGGTAGTAAAAAAAGGCATAAATTTCTCATATCTCAAAGTGTCCTGGAAAAAAAAAAAAAAAAAACGAAGACTACGACTGTACATTTTTAGACAGGGATTATTGCTAGTGTTCGGATACTTTTGCTGCCGACTGTAGAAGGAATTATAATTATTGCACTGAAGAAAATTTAACTTTACAATTACAAAATTATTATATTATTGCATTTAAATCAAAAGAAAAAAAAATCATGATGTACATTTATCTCGCAATTTTAAAAAATGACACAACAGAGGAGTAATTTATTATTATATTTCTTTTCGTGTATTACAATTCCTATAAAATGTAATGTTAAAGTAATAAAATATTTCATTCTTTTGAATGTAATTTGATGCTATTTTAATAAAGGCAAACAAGTTTCAGCCGGGGCGGTTAATACCACTGGTTATATCCGTTTAAAACCGGGATGGCAGAAGCTTGTTTTTGTCAGTAAGTGGCAATAACTGGCAGAAACTAAGAAATAATACTAATAAAAACAAAACTATTTTACAATAAATCATGTAATCTGCATAGCAGTTTAATATGAAAAATTAAATATTAAAACTAAAGATTATGAATCACACGAATATATTTTGTTTGTTATATAAATATATGTTGTGACTTTAAGGCTGAAAACTCACTTTCTTTTCATTAAAAAATAAGTTGTTTTTATATGGTAATCTTGTAATGAATATGTTTAACTTACTATTGTACAATGTTGAATATCTATTTAAAAGTGCTTTTTTAAATTGTTAAAGTTTCAAAATGGTTTTATAATGTTTTAACAAGTTACACTTAGAGTATTTTTAAATAAATAATATAATTTAATCAATTTAAAAATTCCGCTATATGCAAATAGAAATAATTCCTGTAAAAATATATATAAATAAATAATTCAAGCACAAAAACGACACAGAAATGAATTTTAAATCATGCATTACATCAATATATCATGTTATAAAAAAAAAAAAATCACTTAGATAAACGTTTGTTATTTTTTTCCAAGGAGCATACTACAAAATGCAAATTATTCTAATTGCCTATAAAAAATTAATGACACAACCATGTTGTATCAAAAATTTATCTGTTACTTTTTCTTAAATAATTTATATACCATTATAAATCAAATTATCTACAGTAATATTCTATTAAAAGTTATTTACTTTAAATAAAGTATATTTAGAAGATTAGTATTATTAGTAAAGTCTGGTATAGTGTCTTGAAATGGGTTTTGCCATTTGTTGCCAGTTTGTGCTAATTTAAACCGATTATAACCACTTTCTGCCACTGGCTGAAACTTCTTTTTGAGGGCAGAAATCCAGCCTTGATTTTAATCTATGTAAAATTACGAAATTTGTGTTAATTTACTTCTAAATCATAGAAACGAATATATATATATATAATTATTATTTATTTGTTTAAGAATGATTTTTAACTTTGTTTGTACTTATTATGCACAGTGAAATTAATAATAACTAGTTAATACCCGTCAAAATTTGACGAATGATGTGCAACTAAAATCTTTTCACGGCATAAAGTTAACACCCTTGTTTGAATATTTCGCATTGCTCTTCTTAACCGATTTAAAACCCCTTGCTTTAACCAATTACCTTTTGGTTGGAGGGAGGAGGGATAAATTTCATGAAATTTCACTATACAAAATTTAAGTATACTTCATATATTAAAAATAAATTCCCAAGGTTTGCCACGACAATAAGTGCATTTTAAGTGTAAAATAATAGTTTTGATTATGATTTTTCCTTCTCATATTTGTAAAACCACTTGAATATAATCCAAAATATTAATTCATTGTATTCTAAAAACAAACTGCAAATCGGAATACAGTTAAAATTTGTTTTTACTGGAATAGTATTATAATACTTTTTTCTATCAAAATAGTATATTTCAACAAAAGTATACTGTTAAAAATAAATAGATAAATAAGAATGAATTTAATACTTTAGCAAATTAATTTGCTCATTAAATTTTTAATAATAAACTATACAATATAAATTTTTAATATATCAATATTTCAACGTTATTCTTTTAAAATTATTTTTACTGTAATATGGTATCAAAATGAAATATCAGAGATTATAATAATTAGAGTAAAAATAAATAAATAAAATAAAATAAAAAACCTCCTTTGATTTTAAATATCTATCTCCATCTTTTCTAGACAAAGTTTTCAACTGATAAAATTTTACTTTTAAAGAACAATAAACTCTGTTAATTTTAAAAGATTTTTTCTTTTTTTTCTTTTAACAAATGCAAAAAAATACAGATGGCGCCACGTCCTGCGTAAATGAATTTTCGTCGTAAAAACTATTTCTCACTCTGCGAAGCATACGATGATAACTGATCATAAATAAATAAATGTAACCCATAACTATTCGCGAATTGCTTTGTTTTTAATTTACTTCCTTCGGAAGTATGAATCAATGAATTAATCATGTGAATTATTTTTATGATTGAGTTTTAATTAACGTCTGCCACAGACAAATGAAATACGTAATAATGTTGTCTGCTCAATCTTTATCATCGGTATTCGTAATGCACTGCGTAAAGAGAAAGGAATATTCCCTTCCGAATTGGTTCAAAATTTTCTCGCGCATGCTCATATCGTATGATTTTGGTCTTACGAAAAAGGCTTTGTGTTTTAATATAATAGATTATATTAAAAAAAAAAAAAAAAATATCTTGCATTATATATGGTACCAGTTCAAAAAGAAAGAAATTAAGAAAGTAAGAAATTTTCCTACAGCTACAATTTTACGATAATATATTTTACTGTCAAAATAAATCCTTTTAAAAGACATTTGCATTTCGGAAAGGAAATTTATGTTCTCTGTATTTTTGGTTACATCTATCTTAAAATAGTGAAATGAGGATTTTATGTTTTACACTGCCACATTCCCGAAAGAAAAATACTAAATAAATATATATAGTAGTATATAGAGTTGTAAGAAAAAAATTTATTTTTATTTTTAACTTTAAAAAAATATAAAGAAATTTAAATACTGTTTTAGAATTTTATTTTATTTGAAATTTAATTAAAAGAACGTCAGCTTACATGTTTTTAATTTTAGCTTATATATATATATATATTTATATAAATATATTTAGTCATGTTTTATTTAGTAATTCATTAATTATTATCTTTTAACGAAATTATTGCCGTCTTCCACACAAAAACTGAGAATAGTTAATTTTTTATAGCAATGTATAATTCAAATAATGCACTCATACCGATATTTTACTTGAAGAAAAATTAAGCTTAATTATTTCTACCCCCAAACAACTGTTACATGCTTTTGCAATTTATGATGTTTGCTTGGAAATATTTTTTTAATTTTATTCATTAATATTCAGTACCAGTATAGTGTAAGAACTACGAACTGTACTTATATTAGTACTAAGAAAAGGATTCGAAAAGGATTTATTTAACAAAACCGTATAAAGTGTACTTTTTTACATAGGAATATTTGCTAGTGTTCGGACACTTTTGTTACCGACTGTACAAGTGCAGTAACAGCTGAATTATATATATTAATAAAACATATTACAGTTACAGTTAATATAGACGAAACAGTCTATAAACGTAAATTCTGAATTATAGCCAAGCTTCGCTGGGTCGCCATGCTATAATTCAGAATTTATGTTTATAGACTGTTTCGTCTATATTAACTGTAACTGCAATATGTTTTATTAATATATATAATTCAACTGTTACTGCACTTGTAACTAAAAATAGTGTTATAGTTTTAAAAAATTAAAGAACACGCTTTTATAGAAATGTGAACTAAAAAGCACAAAATATCTATCTTAGTATTAAAATGCATGGTAAGTGAAAATCGTGTGAGTGACACACCATAATATATACATACATTTAAATCTTTAATTAAAATAATTTAGAATTAAACAAAAACCATTTTTAAAAAATCTCCCCTGACTGGGCTCGAAAGCTAGACCTTTAGGTTCGTAGCGCGGAGCTTTACCTCACAGCCACAGCGTTCACGTAGGTAAAGTCTTTTTTTACAATATAGATTTTTTGTTTGCTCCCAGAGCGGTTACAAACATACATACATGTGAAGCTAATAAAAGTGTGTTAATGACTTGAGTTTGTCCTGATGATGCCCTGATAGGCAGGGCGAAAAGATTTGACAAAATGAAAAATATTTTATATAATTTTTAAGGAAATTAATTTAATTTATCTTTTTATACGTGTTTTAAAGTGTATTTTTTTTTTAATCAAATTTGTGGTTCTCTACAATGGCACGTGTTTCTGTATATCTCTATATGGGATATGATTTCATTTAATCGTTGCATTGTTTAACTTTTAATGTACTACTTCTCTTATGTAATAAAAACAGACAGATAGACTAACTGAATTCATAATTAATCTTAAATATCATTGGAAAGTGTTGAAAACTTTTAACACAAACGAAAATTCAATTCCAGAAATTTCCTACTTCAACCCTTAATGTATCTGAATATTTTAGTGCGAGTCTGTAAATCTTAGCACTAAACATATTATGTTCTATAAGAATTTTTTTAGCTAATGTGTAATAAATGTCAGATTCATTATGATTTGTACAATGCAAAATTATTTAAATACTAGCAGGCTTTGCCCGCTTCGCTGGACATTAAACTTAAATGAGTTGTCAAAATCCCATATCTTTATTAATAACCCAAGTTCTCGCTGTGATTGGTAGAAGTTTTCTCGCTCGCAAAGTGAGGAGTCTAGGTCTCCACTGTCTTCGGCACAACTTACCCACTTCTTACTTCCCCTTCCTCAGCGGGTGAGTTCGAAGTTTTGCAAAATCACACTAATGTACATAATGCGTACACTTAATCAATATCCGCACACCAAAATTTGCCGTTCTAAGATAATTCAAAGCGAATTCAAACGGAAAAACATGTTTTTACACATGTTTATTGGGAACGACTTCAGTATAAACCCACAATTTGGCGATTTTTTTTTTTTGTTGGCGATTATGGCTAAATCATAAATCTAAAAATCATAAATCATATATGATAAATGATAAAATTATAATCTAAATCATAAATCCAAAATAAACAAAATATTAGGCTGCCATATTATATCGCAAACAGTCCAGAACGACATCGTTATCCTTCAAAACAACGCCAAAGAAAAATCGCCAAATTCAGCTGTGGGGTTATACAGAAGTTATACCGTTATATACTCCGACTCCGAGAAGGGGGGGGGGAGATTTCGAATTTCGTGAAATCCAGTTACAATAAGTGCCGGATGCAAACAAACAATTTACGCACCAAATTTCGTGACCACAGAAGTCTTTAATAGAAAATATAAATAAATAAGTACAAAATGCACAGCTTTAGTATCGGAACCCTTTGGTGACTTTAAATATTTTAAGCCATTTTTGCGATGAACTGAATTGGCTATCTCAATTGTGCAATCAAAGATCTTGGCGAGAAACGTCCGAGCTACTTCGGTTCCGAATTTCAAATTTTGCCAAAGGGATCCAATACTAAAGCTGTTCCATATCGAATCTAGGTTGAAAACGGAAAAAGGGTAAAATAAATTTGAAATATCAGACCTATATTTATAAATTTGGTACCAAATGAAAGAGGCGATTTTTCTGAATCCAGGGGTGCAAACAGTTTTTCGATGGGACAATTAGATATTAAAAAAATAACTAAAGTATGTAATTTAAGTGGCAACGGAAAAACGGAAAAAGGGGAAAATAAATTAGAAGTATCAGACCTATCGTTACAAATTCAGTACCAAATTAAAGAGATGATTTTTCTGAATCCTGGAGTGTAAACAGTTTTTCGATACGACAATTAGATGTTTTAAAATTAACTAAAGTATGAAACTCAGATGGCAAAACTTCATTTAAATCTTTTCATAATTTGTAGTGCGATTCACGCGAATGAAAAAAGTCTTTATCTTAAAAATTTATTTTTGCATTTTATTTTTCCATTCAAAGCGTTTTAGTGAAAAAATATTTATGGCGCATGCGCAGGCGTTTTTTACCCACAATTTAAACGCTAATCAGAATTTTGAAAATTTCTATAGATATAATTTTAAGTTGGGTGAAGACCTAAGTTTCTGCCAAGCGCCGTTGAATTCCGTCCAGCCGTTCTCGAGTGATGCCCGGACAAACGTGTTTTAGTCTTTTACCCCCCAGGGGGGAACGGGGGAGAATTTCTGAAAAGTTGATGGATATAATTTTAAGTTGGGTGAATACCTAAATCCCTGCCAAGCGCCGTTGAATTCCGTTCAGCCGTTCTCGAGTGATGCCCGGACAAACGTGTTTTAGTCTTTTACCCCCTAGGGGGGGAACGGGGGGGAATTTCCGAAAAGTTGATAGATATAATTTTAAGTTGGGTGAAGACCTAAATTACTGCCAAGCGTCGTTGAATTCCGTCCAGCCGTTCCCGAGTGATGCCCGGACAAAAAAAGCGACATTCGGACACGATGACATACACACAGACACACACACACACACACACAGGCAAAATTTTCTGAAGTCATTTTCGGCTTTCATGGGGTGTAAAACGTGAAGATATCGCAAAATTTTTCGATTCCGACAAATTTACAGACAAAACTCTGATTTTATTAATATAGATGATTTAGAAGAATTTCTCTGACGGAACGCAATACATTGGCATTCATTTAGACCTTCTTGCTCACAAACCAGCTAAATAGGGAACATGTCATAGGTAACTTGAATAACATATATTATTATGAAGAAATTATGTAAATATGCACGGATATTAGAGTGCAGAAAGACAGAAGAACAGTGACAGTGACAGCGACACCAGGCCATGCCCGAAGCTGTCGCCTTTTCGGGTTTTTGCCTTGGCCTGTCGATGGCTATCTATTTTCAGTTAGAACGTTATTTTAACTTGTTGAGTTCTTTTTACAATGTTCACTTGATTGCACTGATCTAGTGACGTTCAACATCTAAATTATAATTCATTATATAGTTCTCTAAGTTCCTTTCTGGTCCAACTGCCTGCAGAATGACAGACATATAGACCAATTAACAAACCCATAACTGTAGGTAACTGTACGATCCAAGGTTGCCAATTGCAGCATTCTTATATATTAAGAAAAAATTACACTGTCCCTAATTACAACACTGTCGTCAAGCAGACGACTGTTATAAGATCGGAAATACGCTTGTGGGCGAAAACACTTTTACATAATATCTGATCAGTTTGCCACTTAACCAAAATTGGCGAGAGAAATACAAGTCGTTACAAAAGCTGAAAACTGATACGGATCAGTTCTGGTCGAATGAATATAGGTAATCATATGCTATCTGAAACTATTGAATACTATCACTATTCGGACGATAGGTCTGAAGATTATATGGATGCAATAAAATATACCAGTTAGTTGCACTAGTTTAGGCCCAAACATAAAACATTTCTTAAGATAATAGTATCCAGATGAAAAAAAAATTCACATTTCCCAAGAAAATTTAATATATGCACTTAATATTGTTACATTTCAATGCACCTGCGTGCATATAAAATTTTATCTCATAAAAATTGGTTTATGTGTATGAAGTCCATGATCTTCCCAAGCTTTCATTCAAGAGAAACCTTTACCTTATATCTATATATATATATAATTTCAAGAAAAAAGAGAGGCGTTTCTGTAAAAATTTCGGAAAATTGGTCATTTGACTGTCTGTGGACCAATTAAATATCGACACCACCATTAACATCGAAACGGTAAAGCATCGTCATGCCGATAAACTATACTCTATAACAAAAAAATTGACGCACCAAGAAGGAGTTATCCAAATGAGACGAAAATTGGTAGATGTGATGTACATGCGAAGAAAAACAAATGGTTGCAGTTTCAGAATATTTGGATGGTTTAATCAAGAGAAACGGCCTCACAAATGTCAACAAATCAATAACACATTGATCCACTTCTGACCCTTATGTAAGCAGTTATTCGGCTTGGCATTAATTGATAGAGTTGGCAGATATGCTCCTGCGAGATATCATGCCAAATTCTGTCCAGTAGGTGCGTTAGATTGGCAAAATCACGAGCTAGTTGTAGGACCCTTTTCATGGTGCTCCAAACGTCCTCAGTAGGAGAGAGATCCGGCGACTTTACTGGCCAAAATAATGTTAGATAAGCAGAAAAATAAGCAGTAAAAACTATCTCTGTGCACTTTCGGGCATTATCATGCTGAATTATACGGTCAGGATTTCTTGATATGAAGGGAAATACAACAGGACGTAGAATGTCGTTGCCGTACCGCTGTGCTGTAAAGTTGATACGGATGACAACCAAATGGGTCCTGCTATGAAATGAAATGACTGTCCAGACAATCACTCCTGGTTGTCGGGCCGTATAGCTGGCGACAGTTGGGTTGGAATCCCCCTTTTTTTGGGGCGTCTGAAGAAGCGTCTTCGCTGGTCATCGGGGATCAAATCGAAGTGGGACTCTATGGTCTACCTCCGAAAAAGGTAGGCATACCTATAATCTTATCCCAAATGTTAGCACAAACACCTGGACCTTAACACCACCCATCTCAGCCTTTTTAAGTGGCCATGGCCCTTTCCCCTCCTACTTAAATAGATTTCATTGCCGGCGCTCATCCCTGTGTCCATGTGGAGAGGAGGGAACGCCGGATCACTACTATTTCTCATGCCCCCTTACAGAAGTTTTCCATCTTAGAAACCCAACCCCTAGGCCAATAAACTGGCTTCCAAACATCCTAACCAATAAAATCCTAATCCATAAACTCAATAGCATCTACTCCCTCTTAATGGATATATCCAATCGAACAGATTAAAAGTCTCCCAAGTAACTCTTTTAATAATAACGACCAACTGATCATGGTCCCAAAATTAACTTAAATAAACTAAATAATTAACTTAAATAAATTAAATAATTCTCTCTATCTATCTATTTAATTAAATTTTTATTTTATTTCCCTTTTTTTTTTTTTTTTTTTTTTTTTCCCACTCTCCAAGTTGTCTAATGTGCTTCTCGGTACCCAGCAAAACGCTAACTTTCCCCACTACCCCATTACCCTCTTGTAGCGTCAGAAGTGCAGCAAAGGTCAACCTGAAGCCAAATAATGCAGCAAAAATAAATTCACCCCTGCAAACAAGCAACTATGATGCCTTCGGAAGAAAAGTCAAAAGATCAATCGCCCATTGTCGCGGGTAGGATCTAAGCCTGGCGATGAATTCTGTAATTTTTTTTTTTTTTTTTTTTTTTCTTTCGTTTTTCAATAAACGTCTCGGGACAGCCCACGTGGACTTCGGTCCTAGCATAGCTCAACACCGCTCTTCGAGCGGTGAGCCGGGGCTGCTCCCCTGTTCAATATCACCGAAGACAATTCTACTCCATTCAGTGACATTCCAGTTCGAACGATCCTGATATCACTGCAAACGTGCTTGTCGATATACAAAGTTTAATAGTAGTCCGCACAAGGGGCTCCGTAGGCTCAACCCCATTTCTCTGAGCCGCCTATTAATGGTCTTTGAAGTTACTGAAGTACCAGTTGCACGTAGGATCGATGATAATGATGAATTGTGGCTTTGAGTACCGCTCTGCAGATCGATCGGTTCTCACGTTCTGTCCTCACGTTCTGTCCTCTCTCAAGGCCGACCGCTTCCTCCCGGAAGCTGCGTTCGACTATGTTTCACCCATTCCTGTCAATCTAATCTAATAGTGGCATCGCTCCTATCCAGTTGTCAAACAATTCACAGATTGTCAAACAATTCGCAACTGGCTTCTTTGAGCCCAACTACACACCTCTCTCAAACGCTGTCACCTGCGCATATTGTTTGCACGCCTGTATGCGAGACATAGTTACTGTCTATCTGAGTAGACGGAATGAAATTCTCGAAGAATTTACGACCTGGAATCAAAATTTCTCATTTTAATATTCTATCATTTGCGCAGTTAAGATGTGCAGCAGCGTCACGTGCTCATTCGATTGCAGCTAAACTTTAAAATTTTGCATTTTCTATCGAAACCTGTACGCATGTCAATTTGTGTCCAGTCTGCATTACTCCTTCTTGGTGCGTCGCATTTTTTGTTATAGAGTGTATATTTCGCCATTATTAATTCAAATCACTGCCGATGCCATTTGCCGGTGTTGTGACGGAGAGTACAAAAACCTTATGAAACCGATACAAAAGGTTGTATGTGGCCCATAAGCACTCTAATCAGCATAGCGTACGTCTTCCATAACGAGCCTGGGTAATTCAAATCATAATAACTTTTAAACATTGTTAGAAACTGATAAAAACACTTCATGAAAACGAAATTGCAATACCAGGAATGTCCAATTACAACTCTTAATATATCTCAATATTTTTATGCGGCCCTGTAAATGTTAAAACTAATCACACTACATAATACAGAAATATTTTTTTTATTTGCAATAAATAATAAATGTCAATTTTACTACGATTTCTGAAAAATAAAAGTATTAAAATATAATTTTTAGCAATACCTGCCATAGAACGCAATGCTTTGAAATACATTCAGGTATCCCTGTACATACACCAGTGGTGATAATTAAGTTCGTTTTGAATAGAAAACATTCCATGCTAAACTTGAATAACATATATAAGTTTCAATGAATTCCATGAATATTTACGGAAGTTAGAGTGTGGACAGAGAGACGGACAAACATAAGTTATAAACACCTTTATATTTTCTTGGTTATTATTCGTTAATCCGGCAAAAATTTTAAATATTCACAAATGGTAAGAAATTTTGCAGTATGATAAAGATAATTACTACTCTAATTCCTTTAAAAAAGAAAAAAAATTGCTCGTTGTTCCAAGAAATAATTCATTTTTTTTCTACTTACAACAACCAATTTTCTTAGATTAAAAACGTTTACATTCAAAATCTGCACTTTCTACTTAAACGAAATTAAATTAAACTTCAGGTACTTAAAATATTAGAAAAATCTTTTTATATGTAATTATCTTACAAACAAAACACATTAGTCAAAAGAAGTTTCTTGAAAATACAAAATTTTAATAAGATTGATTTAAGTTAAGATTTTATGCGTTCCATTAAAAATTAAATTACCAGATAAAGCTTTTTTCTTTATTCACTGAATGTAGGTACGTATAATTAATAAATTTACGATAACAAGGAAAGTTTATTATCATAATGGGAGAGATTATGACAGTTTGAGATTTTTTTTTTTTTTTTTCATTTTCAAAATTTCAAAATTATCTTTATTAATAAACATGCATATTTTACGAATGCAATTTTTATCTGTTTTATTTGTTTAATGTAAAGATATTCTGAAAACAGAAAATTTTAAATAAATTACAACAATTTTAAACAGTTTTGTAAAGAATTCTGGTTTTAAATTTAAAACCCTCAAGATTTATTAAAAGCTTGGAAGATATGACTTTCATATTTTTGAAGTCGGAATAAGTATTACGTTTAATATATGTAAAGCTATGAAAAAATAAAATAAATAAAACTTTCGTTCCACGACGATTATGAATTATGCCTTATGAATTATGCCAATCTTTTCAATACACACTTTACTGTTTAAAAGTAAATTAAATTCGAATATTTCGTACGTTATTTTCATTAGCTGAAGTTTTATATTAGGCCGTATGTATTTCTACTATGCGATATTAATGATTATTTTTTCTATTTTTAAATGTTATGAAAGCTTTAGTGTATAAAATGTCCTATATATACATGGTCCTACATACATACTTGAAAAGCAGTTTTAATTTTCTTAAACGCATCGTGGAAATTTTTTGTTTTATTATTTGTCTTTAGAAACAATTTCAATGAGCTAACGAGCTCTCCTCCCATTAGAAATGTAAACGATAACCTCCATAAGTGCTCCCCTATAGTGCCAGGTTCAACTGTTATTTTAAACAAACGATATTCCTCTCAATTTGATTACATACCATTTATACCGTTTTCAAAAATCTTGGGATAGTTCGGAGCTACAGGAGAAGGGCGGGAATTTTCGCGAAGTTATTCATTCTTAACAAAAAAAAAAGGAAAACATAGTAGGAGAGAACAGTTTTGAAAATATATTTGCCTAAAGAACTATTAATTGAGCTACAAAAGACGATCACTTGTGTAACCCTCTCCAGTTGTTGTAGTAGTTAAGACTTATTTATTACGTGAAGGAGCTTGGCTTGGATAAAGTTTCCTCCGAAGAAAGGGGGGGGGAGGGATTCTTTGGAGTCATAGCTAAGATTCACGTACGGTTTGGTAAAAATCACGGCAAACTTTCATCGGATAAGCCGACATTCGTAATCTGGGTTCCAATTCAGTACTTCGCATCTACTAGAATAAAAAGCAGAACCGATCGGTCCCTAGTCCCTAACAACTCACTTGAAATTCCTAATTTTGCGTTATAGGTGCAAGAACATCCGCACCAATTCCCAATAATCTTAACCAAACAGTCAGCCCGAAATTGACTGCATTTTTTTAATTATATGCGTTTCTAAATTACAGAGGGCAGGTTGAGACTTTTGGTAACACCTGTAAAGAATTATATATCCTAATTATTTTAATGCTTTAAATATTTTAGCATGAATTTCTACAGTCCAATCTCAAGGTTTACTCTCAGGAACAGATCTTTGCTGCTTCCGGTTCCCTTCATCCATAAAAATATATTTTAACCAGTCTTAATTCTTACTTTCTTGGTCTACAACAACAAACACTCCCACGGATCTTTTTTTTTATTTTGGTTCCCCTTCGAGAATGATTCTGCTTCCGCCATTTGGTTTCATACCTACTCTTTCCGTTTTAGAAGTAATGTAGCAGTGGGTCTCCCTTTCAATAAAGTATTGTATTATAATTCCAAGGGACTTTCACTCCTTTCTTGAGTCTTACAGTTGGCAGCAAAAGTATCAGAGCGTACTAGAAATAATCCCTGTCTAAAAGAAGTACACTTAATACTGCTTTCTTAAATAAATCCTTGTAGAGTCATGTTTTTAGTCAGTATAACAACATGATTCGACAAGGATTTAGTTAACAAAACAGTTTTAAGTATACTTTTTTGATACCGTAATTATTGGCTAGTGCTCGGATACTTTTACTGCAGACTGTGCATCTTCTTCACAATTTTCTTCTCTATTCCGCTTTATCTTTATTTATGTGTACATACAAATTTTGATATATTTTTTGTTTATATAATCATCGTGAAGGCCATCTGAAATGCAATTATCTGTCACCATTATTTAATCAGAAATTATCTTTCTTATACGTTCTAGATAAACGTGTTGTTGGCTGTGTAGGGATTATAGCTATTTATTACGCATTAACGAAATGAACTTAGATCTGTATGAGTTTTTCTAAAATGCCCTAGCATATATTCAAGTTTAGTGAAAAACCTTGTAAAACTACGAACAGATTGGCTGAAAAACATGATTTAGAATTAAATCCGTCTATCATCTTCGAAAGTAGAACTTTTCATTAACTGATGGGTAGAGGGGAGAAGGCTCCACTTATAGAAAACATAATCATTTCTCCATTTCAAAAATTTATAAAATTTTATTAAACTTTTAAAATTAATAATTGAAATTCAACATAAATGACAAAAGTTTTAATATTACGTGTTTTCTATTACATAGTTATACATTTATTTAATAAAATAGGTATGTTTTGTCATTTTATTCTTTGTTTCGAGATTTAAGCGCAAATATGTGCGATGACATTACTAATTTTGTTTGTCATCATATCAGTATCATAACACATGCGATTAAAATGTAAATAGAAAACATATGTATATTATTTATTATAATAATGACCCTCATCTGTCATGAACGATTCCGGTTAGACCGCTTCAAAACAGAAACTTTTGGCAGCCATTATTATTATTATTATTATTATTATTATTTATTTTATCTTTTTTCTGTTTGTTCAATTTACGGAAACATACATATAATATGTTTTGTATCACACCTATTCTTATTTATTTAATTTAATACCTTCAAAAACTATTCAATTGTAATGTTTAAAGGTCGAAATTAAATATAACGGATCACAGGCTATTATAAACAACACAATACTAGATGTACTGATAAAAACAAAACTGTTGCCAAAACTGTTGCCATTCAGAAAATACAATTTCCAAGTGGAAGACTCTTTAATTTTGAATGAATAACTCTTTGACCGTTTTATTTAAAAAAAACTCTTAAAATATTTCAGAAACATATTAAAGCCTTAAAACTCTTAAAATATTTGTAGAAACATATTTAAAGCCTTTAATTATTTTTATGAAGTTTCATTTTTTTTTTTTTTTTTTTTTTCCCAACATAAAATTTAATATGCTTTCACGGACAAAAAATAAATAAATAAATAAATAAATAATAAAAATAAAATAAATTAATAAATAAAAATATTAAAATATTAAATTTGCTCATGCATATGAGAAACTGACATATCTAAAATAATAATAATAATAATTTTAAATTTTAAAGTTGTCGAAGAGATAAATAGAGTAGGTATTTTCGTTAAAAGAAATAGTTTGTTCGTTCGGTGCAGCTTGCACATTACTCCCGTCAGGTACAACTTGCATATTAGTTCCGTCAGGTGCAACTTGCACATTAGTCCCCTTTAAATATAGTGTCCAGCGAAGCAGGCAAAGCATTCGTTGATTCACTACCTTAATTGATTTCACATTCCGTCATTTTTTACGGGGTTATATACTAGTGTATAATATATTTATTTATGATTTCGTTGATTTCTGTAACAAAACATGCTTTTATCTCTGTTGACTTTGCTAATATGATTCCTAAGAAATAATAGGAAGTATTTAAAAAAAAATAAAAATAAAGAAACTACTAAACAATTTATTTCTAAACTTTATATATAAGTAGATTCCATAAAAGTATATAAGCTTTAAATAGACATAAAGCTTTAAATAGACATAAGCTTTGATTAACAGGTTCGTCACAGGGCGTGATTTGGCTGAGTTTCTCATCGGCCCCAAAATCGACCACCGATACGCTAGAACGTAAACAGAGCGATAAGTTGGAAATAGTGGGGGTGCAACCCAAGTAATGTTTTCGAACCTTCGATTCATTATAAAGTATTTTGTTCTGAAATGGGGAGAGCGATAAGTGTTTCGGTTAGAGGTTTTCCTGGGATCTCACTGCAGTTATCCCAGACCCTTCATGTCGAGAAATACACTTTTTTTGAGACGCAAACTGCTAAACGCCAAGAGGCGAAAAAAATGTAAAAAGAAAAAAAAATCTGGTGTGTCACTCACACGACTTTCTCGTACCCTGAAATTTAATACTATAAATACAGGTTGGAGATTAAGAGGTAAGATAACGAGTACTGTTATGTAAACCTATGTTAAACAATTCAAATTAGGCTTCGGGAGAGTTTTATATGATAATTAGTTCTGTGTGAGGGGGGTTACCGCCTCCCTCAACACCCCGTTTCATTAATGCACCTACATTTATATAGAATTTAATTCGGTTATTAAAAAATAATTCTGTTTTTAAAAGATATTTTATTAAAATTATTATTTAAAAAAATTATCTTTTATGATAATGCAGACGATTTCCATATTAGACAAGTAGTATAACACCAAATATCCAAAAAATGTTCATTTTACATTTTACAATGTTCATCTCCTACATACAATTTTTTTTTCCCAGTTGACTATATCTATTACAAAAAATATATATTCGTTTCATTTGGTTTAGTGCAGTCTACAGACGTTAAACTCTATTTACCTGCAATTTCCCCCATAGACGTAATGTGTTAGAATTCTCTTGATTGTCCCTGTACACGAACTATTTGCTTGATCTTAACGAAAAGCTTACTGTAGCATCCCTATATGATACACATTTAGAATACCAAGTTTGGAATGTCTGCTACTATTTGTTCTTGAGATATGCTGATAACAGGCAGACACACACACACACACACACATGCACACAGACCAACCGCTAAAAACATGATTTTCGTATTCAGGAGACCTCAAAACGTGTAAATATAACAAAATCTCGCTTTCGAAAATTTGATCCAAAAACAATACTTTCTCTACCTTATGGGTAAGAGAAAGTAAAAAGTACGACCTATTGTTCCAATCGTACAAAATGACCTCAAGTGTATTTAGAGTGTTTAACGAACACCATGCGACATAATATAAAGTAATATGTTATCCTAAATATAAATTAACAGAAAGTATACTATACTGTGTATATTTTTAGTATTTTTATGTTGTATATCATATATTTATATTTCAAATCTTATTCCATTAAATTCCTTGAAAATCCTATTAACTTGAACAAGAAGAGCGTCAACTGTATTTGGGTGACGGGGCCCGCACGGAAGTATACCCATTACCCAGATATGGGTGACGCGGCGACGAACGTGTTAAATGGGCAAATACATTTTTTTTTTTCATTTTTCAAATAATAATTAATAAATTTTAGAATTACTTTATTTAAATGTCTGATTAAAGTGTGTTTTCTTCTAAATTTCATTTTTCTGTCTTTCGAGTTGCTTTTCTATATAAAAAAAAACTAAATATATATATATATATATTATTATTATTAGATATAAAAGATTTGCATTTGAATCATTATACTATTATAAAATTAATATATCTACATAAATATAATTAAACACCAGAAACGAAGAAGTGAATTAATGAACCACATATGCAAATGAAGCCGTATACAAAGCAAAATATATTTTAAAAGTTTATATGAATTGCTTTTGAAACACTGGTAAATGGTATCACTTATAGTAAATATAATCAAAGAATAACAGAAAAAAAAAAAAACAATGTCACTAGGGCTTAAGACAATTTCTATATTAGACCTATTTTAAAGACTATACTAATAATTTTTTCAAGATGTATATCAGGATATATAGCTTATGTGTCTATTCCGAAGACATTTCCTATACATATATAACTAATTGTTGATTAGGATTTTAATTGTGAATAACCACCACAATGAGTAGCATTGTAAATTTGAATACTTTTCAATATATTCAAATAATTATGCTCTAAAATATTAATAATGTACATCAATAGAATAACTGTACATATAATCAGCTTATAAGATTTATATGCAAAGGATTCTAATTTTTGCTGTCGAAAATATTGGACACAGTGATACGGAACAACTGAAAAAAAGTGTGTGAAAACAATATGGTTTCTAACACTAAAGAGGATTTGAAAATAAAAACATTTCAATTATCTTACCATGGTTCTACTTCATGAAAGTTATAACTGCAAAACAGCAAAAGGTTAACCCCCCCCCCCTCCCCCATCAAATATTTTTATTCAATTTACCTTTTCAAAAAAAAAAAAAAAAAAAAACCAAAATTATTTATATATATAAATAATTTTCGTGTTTTTTTTTTGTTTTTTTTTATCTACAAGAAGTCCGTGTACACGGACTTCCTGTAGATAGGACTTTTATCAGAATGTTCTCATCAGCAGTCATCTCTGATTTCAAACTTTGTTGTTCATCAGCTCACGCCCATTGTCGGTTTGGTTTTATTCCGGCGTTTCTCTGAAATTGTTCAAATCTCACACCATCGCCCGCTGTCGGATCTAGGCTAAGGCCTGGCGATTGAGCGGGGGCTGCTCCCTGTTAAATATGCTTAATTTCGATAATTGTTTGTGGTCACTATAATTCATTTTAGCCGAAAATTTTTTCACTTTCTGGTGTTTTATGAAAAGTAGAATCACATATATTTTTTTCAATATTTTTTCAAGACGACACTTTTTGAATGTTTCCTTGTAAGACGTTTTGACCAATAACTTTGTATGAAAAGCATATTTTAAAAACCTTTCTTTTTTAATACAATTGCATAGTATACTAGGCGGTCTGCCCCTGCCTAGCACACGAATTTTACACATGTATTTCCTCATTTATTCCTTCTTGCAGTTCAAAGTAACAGCAATGCTTGACTGGTTTGCATAGTATTTAAAACAAATTACTTCATCTTTTGATCACGATATTTATATAATTTGAAATCAAAAAATTAAAAACCACATTGTAATCCTTTAATTTAAATTTTGTAACCATATGTAAATTTATTTATTTATATTATAAATTTCTCATGATGAAGTTGAATTCTACATATCTAATTTATTATTATTATCATTTTTCTCTGACTTATTAAAATTCCGTATTGCAACGAAAGGAGATTGCTCTAGGAATAAATTTTGTTTTGTTTTATTAATTGAGAAACAATGAACGAGTCTTCTATAGCCAAGCAATCCAAAGATAAAATTTTATTTTATTTTTATCAATATATTGTTGTGGTTGTGATATTTTCCAAGTTTCGCCGAGGATTTGCTCTTCGCGACAAGGAGCGCTATGGAGAAAACTGTTTAATGCAGATAAGCAGTCATATTTTTGATGTTGTTGAAGTTGTGGGTAACACTCTAAAGAAGATATATACTGCAGTATTAAAGATGAGATGAAACAGTTTTTCGAAGGGATGAGAATAAACTTTTGTATTTGCAGTGGGAAATCTCCAAGTCAGATTCTTTTAAAACTGGGCTGATTGCAGCACCGAGGGGAAGAGTACAGAAATTCACGTTCTCGCACACATGCTTTTTAGAGAACAGACAAAACACTCACACACTCAGACCATATAGTAAAAACTCAACTAAATAATAATAATAATAATTATATAAATTAAAAATTAAATTTTAACTTCATTAATTAGTTCTATTTGAGATGTCTATCAAAAGATAGTATATTCTTTTCAATTTATTTAGGAGGGAAGGATGCGTAACAATGTTTTCCAGCCAGCCCTCGGGTCTTGGCAAGGGATTTCTAATACGGTATAGACTTGTAAGAGGGCAACTGTAGTAGCAATGTTCTGGTGTGCCCTCCTCTCCGCAAGAGCATAGGGGCGTGCGTCAGCAGTGGAATCTGTGTAGGTACTTTGGAAATGGTCCGTGACCCGACAGGAAGGCAGCAGACTCAGGAGAGAGTGACCAATCATTTGCGGTCGCATGCGAGATCAAGGAAAAGGTATATCTTCCATTTTTTGAGTCCTCCCACCAGGCCTGCCATTCCAGAAGCACTGAGAGTTTTAGTGTACTTTTAATGTACGAAGGAGGTGCAGGAAGAGAATAGTCTATGCTATTATTCTCCGTTGCACCCTTTGCTAAGGAGTCTGCCAATTCATTTACAAACACACCCCTATGGGCAGAAACGTGTGCCAGGGACGCACGGATGTTAGGAAATTTAAATCTTTTAAGAGTTATTAAGCATATTTGGCCATTTTACACTGTAGGCATTTTGAGCCATTTGAGCATTGAGGCTTTTGAACATTTTGAGATTCTGGCATTTTGAATACTTGGCGAAGTAGCAAAACACGGTTCTGTTCGTACACGGCAATCTCGATGCTAGCGAACTTTTCGGCTAACAGCGCTGAATCGCCAAAAATGCTTAATTTTTATAATTTTTTGTAATCGCTGTAATTCATTTCAGCCAATAATTGTTTCATCATCTGGTGTGTTATGAAGAGTAGAATCACATATATTTTTTCAATATTTTTTTAAGACAACACATTTTGAATGTTTCCTTTTTAGAATATTTAAAAGGAAAAAAAAAGTGTGGAAACACTAAAGAATATTTGAATAAACTCATCTTTGCACATTACTTGAAATTCAGTATAAATGACTTTTTTTTTTTTTTTTTTTTTTTTTTTTAGTCACTTTCTTATGTTTTTTTTTTCCACTTGATTTTAAATGAAATATATTTATTACAATTGAAAATATAATTTAAAACTAATCTTCTTTTATTTTACGTATAAGGGAACGGAAGCACTAGACGGCCTCTTGATTTAACTAAATCACTATATAACTAATTATAAAGTCTATATTTAAATTTACCTTACAACTTGGAAGCTCCGTGTTGACCAGCTGGTTTACTTTTGCCTGCAATCACTATACACAGCACGATTCGAAAGAGCACACGCCGAAACACACACCTCCTTAATTCGAAGTCGGTTTAAACTTACACTTTCACTTTCACCGAAACTATGCCATCTAACACTGGATCCAACTCGTTACCTTAAAACATCCAATTTAACACATCTATGCTTAACTTGACGCTGTTATCGAAACCACCACTGGATCCGATTGCTGACCTTCACTCTTCTAACGCAATATATCTCATACCTAACAAAGAAATCCTCCATTTGCAAAGTTTTCATTGTAAAATGCTATAAAATTTCGCTCTTTTTTAAATTTTTTATTTACTTATTTAATTTAATTTTACTCATTAATCAATTAATTAATTATTACTATTATTATTACTATTATTATTGCTATTATGTAAGTAATGAAGTAATATTTATCACATCATTTTGTTTTCCACTTTGTCCATTCTGTAATTTTCCTCTTAACTTCACAAGCTCTTCAAACTAAAATAATTTTTGAGTTTCGAAATTTTATAAATTCATAACATTAATAGGGAAAAAAATGATTTTACGTAAATAATAATAAAATTTAAATATTCAATTATTCAGAAGCTTAAGGAATAAAGTATATAATAACGATGTACGGCAAATGATAACCAAATCTGTCATATTAGTTTTTAGACCAATCGCTGATAAACTTTATATTACGGGATTTCCTAATTTATCTACAATTAGAAGCTATAATATACTGCAATCTAAAATCGAAATACATTTTTAAGCAGATACTTATAAATGCAAATCTGCAAATTATATTATTTGCAGATACATTTTTAATATAGTGAGTGGAACTTCACAAGCTCTTCAAAAGATAACAAAATCTTGAGTTTTGAAACTTTAGAAGTTAATAACATTTATAGAAGAAAAAAATGATTCTACGTAAATTATAAAAAAATAATAAAATTTAAATGAACAATTATATAGAAATACAATTTTTATTAAAATCACACAATCAACTGTGGAAGAAAATCATATTTATTAAAATTTTATTTTTCCGACTGAGTGAAAATAATGCCTGGACCGGGAGTCGAACCCCGGTGAAAGATCCGGGGTTCGACTCCCGGTCCAGGCATTATTTTCACTCAGTCGGAAAAATAAAATTTCAATTATATAGAAGCTTAAGTAATAAAGTATATAACAACAATGTATAGCAAGCGACAACCAAATCTGTCGTATTTGTGTTTAGACCAATTACTGATAAATATTTTATCAAGAGTTTTTCCATTTATCTACAATTAGAAACTATAACATGCTGTAGTCGAAAATTGAAATTTGCAGGTACATTTTTAATATGGTGGGTGAAATATTTTTAATTCTACATGTGATAAATAAATGCATTTAACAAGTGTTTTTGTGATTTTGTTATTTATTTACCCTCATTCATAATCATACCCCTTTTTTTTAACTTTAGATTCACACTTTTTAAAAAACTAAATACGAGACTGCTTGTAAATAATCTACCATCTTTAATGTCGGTTTTGAGCGATTGCGTTATTACAATGTGAATTATTTCGTAAAATTGTTATTAATACTGATAGATATTTTACTTAATATTTATTTACTTCTGCATTGTTACTCGGCAGAAATTGTAATTTTTGACCCATTGTTAATTAATAATTCAATTTCAAATTTCAAATTTCAAATTTCAAACGTCTTTTATCAAACACCATGTATATGTTTGCTTTTAAATATAAACAATTGTCATTTTCAATACTTTGTTAAAGAACTGGTGTACAATCAATATGGAGGCAAAAGCAAGACTTGTTTTTGCCTCCACGTTTTGCACCTGAAGAAGAAGGCCAAGTCCTTTCGAAACTGTTAGAGCATTTATTAATTTTATGGTGTGTGATGAAGTCTTCAAATTTAAATAATTCTTGTTTTATTTTATTTTTTTTTTTTTTATTTTTTTTTTCTTATCTGAAAAAAACATTATCACATGATTATAAAAACTACCTTTACAATATTTTTTTTAATATATCAATGCAATTTTTGTTAATCAGTAAACTTTCCTTTAACCTGTCAAATCATTTTCTCACAATCAAGATTATAATATTTATTCTCTGTTTTATCACCAATATTTATTCAGTAATCTATCAGTATTAATATCAATATTTTTTCAGTATTAACGAGGGCTGTTTCTTTCTCAAAAGATTAATTGGGCACAAATCTGACAGATTTGTTTGGAGATTTCTTTCGTTATATTTTCTTATTAATTTCATTTGCTTGTTTCAAAGAAAAATTGTAAATTTATGTTTCTATTTTTGTTTTCATAATCCTAATCAAAAAATATTTTATATATAAAAAAAAAAAAAAAAAAAAAAAAAAAAAACATATACATGTTATAATCATTGCAAAATTACTATGTAAAATTAAACTTTTGAAATATTTTTGTGTCTGTTACAGAAATTTGTCAGTTTATGAATTTTCGAATTGCAATATTAAAAAAAGAGTACAACATCTGTTTGTGAGGTTTAAAAACGATTTTATATACTGATAATATCGGCCTGGTAATAGTGCCTCCGTTGGAGTCTTTCTAAGGTATATTCCTGTGTGAATCCTAAGGAATTCCCGCGTGTACAACTAGTGAAACTCATCGGATTATGAAATTAAATACATAGTGGTAGTATAATTAACCCTTTACGCTCGAGAGGTGACTCTCAGTCACCATTTCACTTGATGAGGTAATTCGAGAGGTGACCAAAAAACACCATTCTATTTGAAACAATAATTCGAGCTATAACAATGTTTATTTGTTTATTTAGGTTTGGTTTGAACAATATCAATTCATGAATGTATTCAACAATACTTGCATATAAAACAACTGCCATATTTTAGCCATTTCAGGACGAGCAGTGCGAAAACGTGTATTAATATTTTCGAGACCAGATATTTTTGTCTTTTTATTATGCTCTTTCTAATCAGAATACCTGTATCAATAGTGCATTGCTTGTACAAACATAAATGTTGCGTATATTCTTAAAAAAATAAAATAACACACAACTTGCAAAAGAAACGCCAACTTGCGAAATTATAGATTTCCAAATGATGTGAATGAACAGTCAGTGGTCGCGAAAGTGTAACAGGCTTAATATTTAACAAATGTCCTCTTCTTTGAAGTATAAATATATATAAAATATTAAAATATAAAAATTTTAAACCTTAACTTGTGTGTAAAATCCTTTTATGTTAATGGTAAGAAATTTATCAAATATGCAGAAAATTGTATCGAGTTACTGGTTCGCCCGAGCGAAAAAGGCCACGAGAGCAAAGGGTTAAAATTCAATTAAAAAGTGGTAGTATAATAATAAAAAATAATAATAAAAAAAAAAAAAAAAAACTGAAAACGAAAAATTAACTTATTAGTATCAAACAGAAAAATACAGTTATTAGACATACCGGTTTATTTGACTTCACAAATTTTAGAACATTTTTTCAAATGCAAAACCTACTACAATGCAACCACGTTTCTTACGCCTAGCAGTGAGGACGAGTCCAAAATCTTTGAGGGGTGACAAGTTGACCGACAGGTTGGAATTTATTAAACATCCAATCATTCGGTTCGGTGTTCCTTATCGCTTATTTTCTCTCAACGAAAAAATTACCTCCCCTATTTTAACAGTGGACTCGTTCAGTCAGCACATGCGCAGAGGCTTCCATGGTCGCAAGAAACGTGGTTAAAGATTATGCATGCTTATTTTAACTAGTTATTAATTATTAATGAATAAGGTAACTGTTAAAAATATAATAATAATTAAAAAAAAAAAAAAAAAAAAAAAAAAACTTAAACAAACTTTATTTTTTCATCATTAGAATCTGCAAGAGCGGAAATCTTCACAAACAAAATTGTGGTTAGGGTAAAGCTAGGAGAGTTTGCCCAAATTTCAACAAAATAATATAAAAAATCCAAATATTAATTATTTGCTAAAATACTGTTGAATAATTTTTGATTCATTCGTATTCTATGCATTTCTATTACTACTACTTTATTGTTATGTTATAAAGTAAAGCAACAGCTGTATTAAAACCAAGAGAGCTATTTTGCACAATTTCTCCTTAAAGGGCTGGAGAGATTGTACTTAATTTTAACTACAATTACTTAAATTGTTAACAATAATAATTGCTCTTAAATGACGTTGTTGTAAGGTTTCTTTAACAAAAATGTTTGTATTAGGAGTGAATATTTCATTTTAATAATTAAAAAGAATGAGAAAAACATTTGAAAAAAGAATTGTAAATTTTTATTTAAAGGAAAAGAAAAAAAAAACAGACAAGATAAGATGAAATAAAACATTGTTACTATATAGCACGTTTAAATAAAATTAGTACATTTCCTTTGCATATTGGATGTGTTCTTGTTTGCTAACCTAATTTTTCACTGCCAATAACCTTTGCACTTATTGTTAGAAATGATGCAGCTTTCGTGCAAACACCTGCTACAAGTAACATATATAAACTAATCCAAGAGAAATTGTTTAATTTAATATTTTGTTATGCTATCATTCTATAAAAATTCCTAAGAAGAGTTGTGAAAATTCAAGCAATCATTTTTTTTTAAACGAGACAAAATAACTACGTTTATTCTTAGACGCTTGAAGCAATCAAAATCCACATTGAAGTCGGTACTCCGCTATTGATGATATACAACTACCTCGAATCTCAGCGACCCTACTCTGCTTCTTTCCACTGATCTACTATGTGCGCGATCACACCTACTGCGCAATCTCTCCTAGATTTAGCTTATAAATAACTATTCCTAGTTACAAATACAAAATCAACATTTTAAAATCAGAATTTTTCTCGTATTTCGAGATAGCTGATCATTAGCAAATAATTGCATATTTAAAGATTTACAGACAAAATATTTTTCACTTTAAAAAAACCTTTTAAATTTGTTAAAATGTAATTTTAGTTCAATTTTTGAGACTGCTATTTTCAACTAGAAGCAAAAAAAATTATGCCCTTCAAATGTTAATATAAAATTTCGAAATCTTGTCCTTAAAGTATGAATGACCTTTTGTAACTGAGCTTGATTTAGCTAAGAAACCAGAAAACATATTTCTTGTGGATATTTGTTTCTTTTAGTTTTAGGATGGAAATAACATTTTCGCGTTTCACGAATCCATGATGAATATTTCAATAATGTCTTTTTGACAGAATTCCTGCAAAAAAAAAAAAAAAAAAAAAAAAAAAAAAAAAACATTTTTCTCAACCCTTTCCTTCACACCAACTTTTAAAAATCGAATTTCAGCAAAAAGAAAAAAAAATATAAGCAGTTTAATCAGGTCTAGAACAGTTCATTTGTATTATTTTATGGGTGTTATCAAAGACGGCCCACTGCTTAGATGAAGTTAAAAAACAGAGACTTAAATTTGGAATTTCAACAAATATAACTGTAATCAGTCTAATAAAGTATTGAACAGTTTACATGAAACATTTGCGGTTGCCATTTAAGTTTTATAAATGCGCGAATTGTATCAGATATACTTTAAAAATTTGGGATTTGAGCATTATAGGGAAGCTCATAATAAAGTTTTTTGAAGAATTACAGCAGCTTAAACATTTGGATCAAATTTTGTAGCACTGATGAATATTGTTGACAATGAAGATTAAAAGTAATTTCTAAACTAATATTCATTTCGTTTATTGTATATTTTCAGCATTTAAACAGCGAACATTAAGATGAATTTAGACCATATTCACTGAGTTGGAAAGGTTCAAATAATGCTTAATATACTCTAACTGTTTTACCTTAAGTTATAATATGTGCTTGTGCTTAGCTATCTATTATACTTGTTTTTAGTATTTCGTATTCTTTGTTTCTCAAAATCCTTTTCTTGTCCGTGCAATGATTTTCTGAAATAAAGTTCATAGAAAAGGGAAATTTTCGCAGCAAGCTTAAAATGTATACTGGGGGGGAAAAAACTCGAAATTCGGAAAATCTTCGAGATTTAAGAATAATAGGTAAAAAATAAATTTTATTTTAAATAAAAATTCGAACTGAGTGCTGAAAAATAAAATAATTAATCAGAAACATATCTACCAATTTGCACGTTTATTGCTACCAGATTTTTCTTTTCTTTTCTTTTTCCTTTTTTTTTTTTTTTTTTAGTGTAAATTTTGTTTTAGTTTTCTATGATGAAATAAGATGAAAATTTTTACCAAAAAAAAAAAAAAAGTGGCGTTAAAAAAGCCACACAAGTTGGCCTCTTTGTATAGCAACAGCTTTGAAAGAACAAACACAACTGCACGGATTCACAAATCTTTCTAGTTAACTTGCAGTTAAACAAGTAAATAAACATGTAGTCTAATTAGTAAAACAATATATATGTTGTCCAAATTATTTTTTACAAGAGGAAAGAGTGACCAAGTTAAGATTCGAAAATTTGAGCTTTGGAAATTGGCCGGATGCATTAGTCTGAAAGGGGTTAATATTTTACAAATGTTTTATAAAAAATGTATACATATAATCGATTTATGGAGGCTGTCGTATCCTTCCGAACTCCAGGACTTTTTTCCATTGGGTACTGTCCAGGCATAGATTCTGATTAATACCCAATTTTGTAATGGCTTTGGTAATATCCTCCATCCAGGTTCTCCTAGGTCTTTCTCTCTTTCTTTTACTCATTGATTTGAATTCCATAACTTTCTTTGGCAGTGTTTCTTCATTCATTCTCTTCACATGCCCAAACCAAATTATTATTATTATTATTATTTTATTTTATTTTTTACTTTTATTTATTTATATATTTATTTATTTGTATATAATCACAGATTATAAAAAATATGTGATAAAAAAATTTTTGCAATCTCAATATATATTTAGGTTAAGCAGTAACTTCATTTTCTTACTATATAATCAGTTATAATAATAATAACTTATTATAGTACATATAAATATTGAAATTACACGAAAAATCGTAAAATTTGTATTTGATGTTATTTTCTTATAAATTAAATAAAATTCAGGATAAAATTCTTTACAGGATTTATTTAGAGAAATTAGAGTGTAAAACTGAACTTTTCGTACCAACTATGAGAAAAACGCTAGAGCCGGGTACCAAACCAAGGCACTCGCTGACCGTGGAGATGCTCTATTATTGAGCCCCTCTGGTTGACAATTCGGCATTTCTCATATTTATATAGGGTTTTACCCTTTTAATTAAAAGTAAAACTCAGATATTGCTTTTAATCTTTACTATTATAAATAAATAAAAAAGATACTTTGGCAACTATTTATTACTTTTCTTTTTGCAATTTAAAATATTTTTTCATTAAAACAAACGTTCGCAATAACGCAAACAAAACAAAACTAGTTGGCATAGGTGGACTCTGCTCAGTTCCCCATCATATTTATTTTCTCATAAATTTCTAGTGCGAGACATATTATAATCATGTTAAAAGAAATGAATTTGACCAAAGCTTGATACAGTGACAGAATGAAATCCCCGCCTAATAGGCTATCCACAATTCACTTCGATATATTTATCTTATTCTAATCTATTAATTTAATTTATCTGGGTCAATTCTGTTGTTCAGTTTTCATGCTACTATTTCCAATGCAATAATCCTCAAAATTCATATTTATATGACAAATTTACAATTTCGCTATGTTGATAAAATCGTAAATTACGAATAATTTACGAAATTTTCCTATTAGAATATTTGTATTTAATCATGTTCAAACAAATATCATAAATGTAATTTTGAAATTGTCTAATGTATTTATGATCCTCAAAATGGAAGTTTATGCTCAATTTTGCCTTATTCTGACATGTTAAGTAAATCGTAAATTCCAAATAACTTACGAATTTTTTAAATTGGAAAAATCATAGTCTATGATATTCATGCCAGTATCCAAAATAATATTTAAAAAGTGGTTTGACATCTTTACGATGAAAATAGCCCTCAAGATTGACGTCTATGTGAAATTTTGCTCTATTCTGCCATGTTAAGAAATTCGTAATTTTTCAATAACTTACGAAATTTTTATATTGGAAAATTCATAGTCATTACTATTCAAGCCAGTGTTCTAAATAATATTTCAAAAGTAGTCTGACATCTTTACGATGAAAATATCTCTCAAAGTAGACGTTTATGTGAAATTTTGCCCTATACTGCCATGTTAAGAAATTTGTAAATTTCCAATAACTTGTGAAATTTTCAAAGTAGCATATTTATAGTTACTGATGTTCATTCCGGCATCAAAACTGATATTTTAAAACTTATCTGACATTTTTACAGTAAAAAGTTTCCATTTAATGCACGTTTAAGTGAATTTTTGTCCTATTCTCCGATGTTAAGAAAATCGTAAATTTTTCATAACTTACAAAGTTTTTTAATTCGAATGTTGCAAATGAATAGGGTTCTTGTCAGTATCGAAAGTAATATTTTGAATCTGATCTGACCTCTCTCCGATCATTTGTTCGAGAGATGTCGTGTTAACAAACTAACAAACTAACGGACTAACACACTGACGGACTGACACACTAACGGACTAACACACTAACGGACTAACACACTAACAGACACTCTACAGACAGACACCATACAAATTTTGCCATTTTCGGATTCCTCACACCAGAAAACGTATAAAAAAGTCAAAAAACCGAGGTCGAAATTTTTCACGATTACCTAAGTTCCCCATACCTGTAGTATGATGGGGAACTAATAATGTACAATGTCAATTAACTCATTTTCATATGTAAAATAACCGTGCTTATATTTTGTGCAACTTAATAAAAGTTACTTATGCACACACAATGAAACTAAACACTTAACTAACTTTCCTTAATGGAATTTGTTTTGAATCGCATAACAATTCTGGAGTAATTTTACGTTAAACTAAATTTAAAGTTTACATGATGTTTCTAATGTTAGTCCAACGAAATCAAGATTGTGAGAGTTTTATGAGATTTTAAAGAGCAAGTAGATTGTAAAGTCAAATTCAAACTGCAAAATAGAGATTTATTGTGAATATTAAATGAACAATCCTAATCTCTACAACAGTAAGTTGAGAAAACCTTAAAAATACTTTAAATTGTTAAAATGTATAAGCCCTTTTTCCTTAATCTTCATTTCGTGAAATAACTGAATCTTATGATCTTTTTATGGCTCTGTACTTAAGCATAATCCCCTATATATATATTTATTTTAATTCTTTCATGTCAAAATAATTTTTTTAAGTATTTAAAACGACTTAAATATTTAAAGATAATTAAATATTTAAGACAGTATTTTCCAGAAATATTATCAAGTAATTATTGGAGAGACATATATTTAAATTTCTTAAAGCTTCGTATTGCAATACGGATTTTATCAATACAGATTTGTTTTGTTAAAGAACGCTTTTAAATTTAACAACAACTAACGGTTTTTTGTTGTTGATGTTATTTTTGTTGCTATTAACAATTGTAATATTTTCTTATTACATTTCCGTAACATTATCATTGGCTATTTTCATTCATTATTATAAATTCAAGAATTTGCATAATATTGTTTTTATTTTCGGTTTGCCAAACGTTTTTATTAAGAAGTCGTCGATAGGGCTCAATGATATTATTTTTAATTGAAATTCGGCTGATTTAAAGCTAATAAAGACGAACCTGAATATTATTCATTATGGTTATTTTATCGCCTCAAATTAAAATTTTAAAATACTGTCGACTTAATGAGACTTATTGATAATGCAACATTCCTAATCAAAATCAAAGCAATTTTAATTAATTTAATTTATAGACAAAGTTAGTTATTATTATTAGTAATTCGCAGTAGTTAATAGTCATTAACACATGGTTAGGGATTTTCTTAGTTACAGAGCTGACACAGGCGACTACTGTTTCCATACCACTATTTGCGTTACTATTTTTACAACATAAAATTTATAATACCTTTATACAGGACAACTGCAGATATACTTGCGTAAATATATTATAAATTTTACTTTTTGGAAATAGTGGTACGGAAAAAAATCATCTAGGCAACCCTCTATTTAGTTCAACGCTGTCGAAGTTTAAGATATTGTATAATGTGTATTGATAGATATAACCAACCTACTAAGTTTTTAAATTTGTCTAAGGTAGCTATTTTTCTTTATATACATTTATGTATTATCATCATCATCAATTACAGCTTTTATCAACCCACTGCAGGATGAAGGTCTCTCCTAATTCATTCCAAACTGTCCTGTTTTCTGCAATTTCTTTTTCATTCTGCTCGTCCAAACTTCACAATTTCATCTCTCCAACGACAATGTGGTCACTTCCTCGATCTTTTCTTATCTCTTGGTATCCAAAATAAAACTTTGGTGGTCCATCTATCGTCATTTCTTCTCACAAGGTACCCAGCCCAGCTCCATTTTAGCTTCTGGACTCTAGAAATAACATCAGTGGCTTTGATTTGTTTCCTAATCCAAGTGTTTCGCTTTCTTTCGCTTCGGGTGAATCCTAACATGCATCTCTCCATGTTTCTCTGGGTTGTTTGAAGTTTTTGTATATCTGTACATGTTAATGTCCAAGTTTCTAAAGCATAAGTTAAACAGGCAAAATGCAATGATCAAAAATTTTTCTTTACAAACAAATCGGGAGGTCGCACTGAGAAAAAATTTGGTAACTGACATCTAGAATCTAAATTGTTGCTCTAGAAAAAAATAGTTCCATGCCATCCTTATAAATTATAGTCCCCTTTGAAAGAGAGTTCTAGAAACCCCTATTAGAATTCTAGAGCGTTTGCCTGTATTCTCGAGGGCAAAGTTATTTAAAAATCTCTGCAAATAAATGCGAATATAAGAGGCGGGTTTCAGCAACTATAATCTTGGTTTATTACCCAGTTCCAGAAAATCAAGTGAGAATTTCTCGTAATACAAAAGATTCGGAATATTCAGAATATTGTTTCACCATCTAGAAATGTGTAGACTACAAATTCTCGATCATTTCGTATATTCAGTTTATTCGCGTGCCTTATGCGCATAGCTCGGAAATCTGTATTTCTATTTAAGGGAATTAGAAAATGACCACTTACCTATTTAGGTGAAGGCGGTATATGTTTTCTCTCAGTGCGCTTTTGAAAATAGCGCTATTTCTTCCGAATGCTCTCCATGCAAGTTTAACTCTCTCGTTAATTTCTTCCATGATGTTCCCGTTCATCGTAAGGGCTTGTCACAGATAAGTATAACTGCATACCGTTCCTAATTCATCCATATGAACAGTGATTTTCAGTGGAGAAACAAATGAATTTGACATTTTTGTCTTGCTGAGGTTCATTTTCAAACCAACAAGCTTGCAGTTCCTGAATCATTTCTTGCAAATCATCATATGAGGAGGCAAGCAGTACAAATTCCTCCGCAAATCTCACGTGATTTATAAACTTTCCATCAATTTTTATGCCTTTCTGTTCCCAATTTAATTTTTTAGAACTTTTTTAAGTACTGCATTGAAGAGTTTGGGTGAAATTGTGTCCCCTTGTCTTACACCCTTTCTAATTTCGAATGCATTACTCATTTTCCGGAGTTTTAATTTGGCTGCTGCTTCTTTATAAATGTTTCCAATAAGGTGAATATATACTGAATTAATATTAGTATTCCTTAATGTGCTAGTGATAATACAGAGTCAAAAGCTTTTTTGTAGTCCACAAAAACCACACACGGGGGGAGTTAGTATTCATTACTTCTTTCATTAATTTCTCTAATTGTATGAATATGGTATGATTACTGTATCACTTGTATCTGCCCAACCTGGTATCACCAGTGGCTCTGAATAGTAAAAAATGGTCTAGTATATTTCTAGATGTTTTGTAGATTTTAAAAAGTTATTTTTGTGCTGATTTTTATTTACAAAGTTTCTTTTAGAATGTCTGATGTAAAATAATTTCGATTGACTATTTGATTCTAGAGATAACCGTTTACTACTCTTATAAACAATCACCTTTAATTTCGCTATATTTTAACCCCACAAGGCACCCAGTTCCATATGTGGAACATCGACTTTAATCGTTCCTATAGCTATAAAACTATTAGTAGCGATATCTTTTGACATCTTGATAGAAGCTACTGACATTTAGCAATGTAGTAATCTTTACCTAAAGATGTCGTTCGTGTTTTTGTTATAGTGCGCTCTGTGTGAAATTTGAATGAAAGTGAAACGTTAGTCGTTTGTCTGAATTCAAAAATAAAAAAAGAATAGTTATTGAACAGTTTTGACTCGAACAAAATACTGTCTGTTACAAAGAAGTGTATATTTTGCAGAGGTAAGTTTTTTTTTTTTTTTTATATTACAATTGTAAACAAATTAGTGAATCATATTTTTATGTATGTTCCACATACGGTACGTTGAGCTAAAAAGTTGATTTTTCCGTAAAATATGGTTTTATTTTTATTTTTGTAAGTTTTCCCTATCTTCTGATCACTAATTGCAGCCTATATATTTTTGTCGAGCACTAAAAAAATTGAGCCTTGTAGGGTTAATACTTTTTAAACCTTTTAAAATTTATTTTATGCGTCATTCACGATTTAAACTTAGTCAAAAGCCTAACTTAGTCGTTTTTTTCTTTCTTTTTTTTTTTTTTTTTTTAATTTTACTTCAGAAAAGACGTTTTAATATTATCTTTCTCAATTCATTTATCACAAATTGATTTCTGGTGAAACCTCAAACAAATCCAAAGAAAAAAAATCAACAATATAAAATTTATACAGAAGTCTACTACTACGCATAAAGTCTTCACGATTCATTTATTGTCAGAAGCCTAGTCATGCAGCAAAAATAAAGCGTAGAATACCTACCTAAAAGAAGCCAAATAGCCTTCCAGATGATCTAACAGAAACATTCGACCGAAAATGTAAGGGGCCTGAGTTTGGTCGGTTAAGCATTTCCAACCTACTCGATATATCAGGAACTACAAATCATCGAAATGGACACACCATCGACAAGCAGTATCTTTAGCTCGTAGTACAGAAAACAATTTATTTGTTGTTTATGCTCTAACATTCAATTCAAAAAAGACATACCATTTTTATTTCGTTTTGTTTATTTATTTTTTAAGATTTTTTTTTTTTCTTATTTTTAAGTAAACCACGTTTACGTAGTAGGTATTAGCAATGTACTGCTTTTGTTTTCGAAATAAAAATTACGTAACCCATTCATAATAAATGGTATTTTCTAGAAGATTTTATGCAGACACGTCAACAAATTCTAATTTATTCCAGAGCAATGTATCCGCCTTTTTTATTGATTTTATTATATATATATATATATATATATATGTATGTATATATATATTTACCTCATTTTTCTTTAAGGATATTATCCTTCTTATTTAATCATGATTATGTATTGGAAAAAAAAAATTACTCTAAAATCAAAATAGAGGAAAAAGACGCAGGAAAGGGTAGGAAAAGGTACTAAAGGTGTGCTAGAATAAATAAGAAATGTTTTCATGTTTCATTTATATCACAGGATAGTAAATATATATATATATATATATATATATATATATATATATCTGTTTTATTTAAAAGGTTTAAACCAAAAATATTATTCAGTTCATTTATTACTTTTCATTTAAAATGATGATTTTATATCGTTTGGATTTTAATAAATGTATAGAGAAATTTAAAAATAAAAAAATAAAAAATAACAAGAATTTTCTTGATTTTATTATTGCCGAATTAATGAATAAAAATTATCAGTATGATTCAAATTATTTAAGAAAATGAACTCAGAACATTTTAATTTTTATTGAAACTAATAATAAAATAATAATAATATTTTTACATGTAAGTGCACCAGTGATTGACACTGTTAGAGTAATCTCTGATATTTTAAATGTTCTAGTCATCAGAAAATATTTTTAGAAATCTTAAGTTAGTACATATGGTATGAAAGACATTCAGAACCATATATATGTTAATATATATATATTTGATAACAGTTATTTTTTTTTATGAATTTTTATTTGGCACCCACTCAGTGTTCCAATAATTGACACTGCCTGTTTTTCCTTTTATTAGGAATTGGCACCCTATGTTCCAGTGTTTGATACTGCTAGTTATTCATTTTACCAGTTATTAGCACCCTATGCTCAAGTGTTTGACATAAAATGTTAAAATTCTTATACGTAAAATATATGATTTTATTATTTTTCTTATTTATTAATTATTTCGGGATAGATGTCAATTACTGGAGCACCTACCCTATATGTAATCTATACATTAAATCGAAACAATATTAATTTTTATTGTGAAAATAATGCTTAATAGATGATATTTTTAAATTCAGAAAAGAACGATTATAAAATTATATTTATTGAAATTTTATTTTTCTGACTGAGTGAAAATAATGCCTGGACCGGGAGTCGAACTCCGGATCTTTGACTTACAAGGTCAAAGCTCTACCAATTGAGCTATCCAGGTCGACACCCCGGGCAGCATTACTAACTCAGACAACCTTTAGGCAGAAACATCCTGCGGCTTTTTCCTGCGGCTTATTTCTGTTGAGCTATCTACATGATAGACCAGAGATGTTTCTGCCTGAAGGTTGTCTGAGTGAGTAATGCTGACCGGGGTGTCGGCCTGGATAGCTCAATTGGTAGAGCCTTGAACTTGTATTTCAAAGATCCGGAGTTCGACTCCCGGTCCAGGCGTTATTTTCACTCAGTCGGAAAAATAAAATTTCAATAAATATGATTTTCTTCCACAGTTGTTTGTGTGATTTTAACAATAAAAATAAAAAAAAAGATTACAAAATTAACTATCTTATTCTACCAAAAAGAAATTATAAATTAAAATTTAGTTTACTGTATCTCCTTTAAAAAAAACCCTTCATCAGAAGAGAGAAATTTCATGAAGAAGAGAGAAAAAGAGAAAAAACCTTCATGAAAATAGAAATTTCTTATTCTTGAGTTTAAAATACGAATTTGCGTCCCTTAGCAACTATTACTATATTCATTTTTTATTTATTCCATTTTTACACGTTGAGGCCTCCATGTGGAGACTCAAGAGGTTTTTGGGTTCTGTCTGTATGTTTGTGTCTCTGTGTGTATGTGTTCCGATAAAAGTCGCAAAAATCACCCTAAATACTTGTAAATTGGTACACATGTTTATGATCTACACAGAATTAGCAGAATAGTTTTTAATGTGTATTCAATTTGCAGTTCTTATACAGGGACACACCAAAGTTTTTCTTATCATTATGGCCTATGGACAGAATTTGTATGTACCGCGATATCGGCCACAAAAATCTCCCGATCACTTGACAAATAGTACACATGTTGAGGTTCTACACACAAATAGCTTTATAAATTTTGGTGTCTATATTTTTTATGGATCGTGTCCAGGGATACACCAAAGTTTTTCTTATCATTACGGCCTATGGACAAAATTGGTGTGTACCACAACAGCGGCCACAAAAATCCCCATTGACTTGCGATTTGGTGCACATGTTTAGGCACTGTACAGAAATAGCTTTCAAATTATTTTCGTGTCTATATTGCTTGAGGATCATGAATAGGGACGCACCAAAGTTTTACCAATACGGCCTACTGGCAGAATTTTGTTTAAATGCATTTTAACATGGTAACATTTTAACACTACATTCAACAAAATAAAATTAACATACATTAATTACATGCTTTATAGCATGTTTTCTGTAGAAAAGATATGTGGTTAGACTTAATGTACAGGACCGTACAAGATTGTTCCGACAATGTCATGTAATCATCCAAATTATGACAAATTTCGAACAATTATTCATGAGATACATAGAGTAACGTTGAAAGATTTTTACTTGTGCATGTTACGTTTATAAATCGTTTAGAGAGACATACAAAAGAATTTCGTGACATCAGAACCAATGGACATTTTTTTTTTTATAAACGCATTTTAACGCGTGTATGCTGAATTCAACATAATGGAATTAACACACATTATTAAAATGCTTAAAAAATATGTTTTATATAGAAAAACGGTACCTATAAATTAATGTATTTATTTACAGGACCACACAAAAGCTTTTAGAAAACATTCTGTAATCATTAAAATGATGTAAAACTAGTTTGAAATACTAATGTGTTACAAGGAATTAGTTGTATACTTTTTAATGGTGTATATAATAATTGCAGCTCGTGTACAGAGACACTCAAAAGAATATCGCATCACTACAGTATAAAGACGACATTTCTTATAAGCATATTTTAAATAAGTTACCATCGATTAAACAAGATAAAATAAACCTATGTTACTGGAACGTTTAAAAGCATGTTTTCTGCGGAAAATAGTAGATATAGAATTGGTAATTAGTTTTCAGTGCTATACAAAATAATTTCAATATGTTATGCAATCATTTGACATAAAAATTACCACAAGTATTTGTGTGTTACAAGTAGTTAACACAAGGCTATGAGTTATAAGAAAATATTATATATATATATACGTACAGCTATAGACAGACAGGTACAACGGGGGGGTTCAAGTGCCCCTTAGTGCCCCTTTCAGAAACGTATCTGGTTATGAAGCGAGTTAATCGTTCATATATATATATATATATATATATATATATATATATATATATATATAACTGTTTTAAATAATATGGAATTAATAAAAATGACGTTCTGGAGTAATCTGTGATTAAAATAGGACATTGAGGATCCTGATCTTCAGATTCACTAGTTTTAAGAATTTTGTATTAATATTATTTAATTGTTGCCAAAAGGGAAAAAGGGGAAAATGTTGGTCTTTGGTTATTTTGTCTATTAGTAATACTTCAGTCACCCCAATTAAAATAAAAGTTTTCCTTTTTATTTACTATTTTATGATTATTGTAATTATTTTTAATATTCTAATTTAAAAAAATTTAGATTTAATATAGAGTGTGGCCATAATTAAACTGACAATGCTTACACTGTTCTGTAGCGCAATCTAATTGCAAGAATAGCCCAAACTTTGTAGAAAGATTAAACAAGACGGGGGGTCAAAAGGGCCCTAACATTTACCTCTGGGGAAATATGTAGCGCTGTTTTTCTAAATAAAGCTCTTGTCGCAATATATAATTGAAAACTGATGATTGTGCCGTTTTTTGAGCCCTGCTTTTGTTCCCATTTATTATTCTGTAATTGGAAACGACATCGTGATATTGGAAACGACATCCACGCTTTTTCATTTTTTAGAACTGTCTTTTCTATTACACAGCGCCATCCATGTATTCCCCTAGATAGCGAATTTTGTATATATATATTTAAGAATCCTTCGTCTTTTGTCTTATTTAATCTTTATACAAACTTTCGTGCCATTATTGCAATTAGATTGCATTACAAAACACTGTAACAACTGTCAGTTTAATTATAACCACCATATGTATATTTACTTATTTATCTTAAATTTTTAATTTGTTTTAACACCGAAACTTCGTTAAAAAAAAAAAAAAAAAAAAACTTTTTTAATACAGAGTTTTTAATTGGCGAAAAATAAATACTGCAGAATAATACTATTTTGCGTTTTTTTTTTTAACTAAATTTGTGCGAATTTAAATTTTTATAGTTTAAAGTTCGTTTCAAACTGAATTGCATAGCATTACAGATTTACCAAATCATAAATGAATAAAACAGAACTAAGCACAAGATTTTAGCTAAAGTAGTTAATAATAATAATAAAATAAAAATACACTTATTTCACTTTATTTTTAACATAGCTGTTAAAATAGCTTGTTCAAATATTAATTTAAAATATCGATTTTTTTTTTCTTTTTAGCAATCAATATTGCTTTACAGTTTGCGATAGCTTAATAATGACCAAATTATGTGTTTTCTACCCAGGTGTGTCTTGTAAAATCCGGTTGTTATGAAGACACGTACCGAAATTTTAGATAAAACATTTATTATTTTTATTTTTTTTATTTAATTTGAGACATAAAAAGCAGTACGGATTAAAAATACTCGGCTAAAAATATTATAAAGCTCCTTTTAATTTTAAAATATTTTAAAGTTTCTAACAAATTAAATTTTCCTCAGTATAATCTCTGTGAAAAATAATTTAAACTATTTAACAAACAAAACAAACCAGAGAGAGAGGGGGGGGGGGGGGGAGAAGAAAAACTGATATAAAAAGAATTTTACTTAATTGAGAATACACTATGATGCTATATACAGAGCCTCCTCCCCACACACGCAGTCGTTGTGAGTAACACCTCTGATAGATATCTTTTTGAAACTTCAGACTACGTAACTAGTGAGACTATACTCGTACAATTTGTTATATTGATGTTTCCTTTAAAGTAAATTTAAACAGAATTCGAAGAAAATTAAAGTTATCGACAAAAACAATTCTCAGAATAATTAATAACTCAATTTAAAATATGATGAGTCTCTTAAAATGCAAAATAGTATATCAAAAATCTTGACAGACCAATAAGACGTAAAAAATAAATAAATAAATAAATAAATTGGTCCCCTTAATTTGCTTTTTAAATTTTTACAATATTTGTTTTTTCTTTTTTGTATTACATTATTATTTTGCAATTTTTTATGCATACACTTATTGGAGTATTATTAATTTTTATGTTATTCTATATATATATATATATATATATATATATATATATATATATATATATATATATATATATATATATATATATATATACCATCTTGTAAATATGACATATCAAAATAGCGCATCCTGATTGAATGAGTCTGTGAAAAAATTGTGTGTAGAGACAATTTTATCAAGACAGTTCCGAAAAAGTTGGGCAAGTTCCGTATGCGCTATCATACTGGGAGTAGAGACAATTTTTTTCGAAAAATCGGTGCTGGTCAGTGATTGGCACTAAAATCGCTTGTAAAGTCATCGTGTCTGATACGCACTTGATTAAGTGTACGCAATATGCACTTTGATGGGAGGGAATATTCCAAAACTTTCAACATTACCCGCGAGGGAGGGGGAGTAAAAAGTATGTAAGATACTGTCGAAGGTATTCGGGCTCCAGATTCTACGTGTAGCGAGCGGGAAAACCACTGCCGAAATTAGCGGGAACTTTAACTTATATTTTGATTGATTTCTTTTGTGTGTGTGTGTGTTAACGATATGGAATTTTCAGAATATTTCATTTCAGTATGATGACAAGCGAAGCGGGCAAAGCCTGCTAGTTACTAATAAAAAATCCTCTAATTTCTTCAGCATACGAATTAATTAAATGTACGCTAATTTCCATATGTGGTAATAATAGATTGCAAAATGTCATTGTCAATCACACAAAAAAAAAAAAAAAAAAAAATTGATCATTTTGAATTTTCGTGATACAAATGCAAATACTGATTATGAAAAAGAAAATAATGTTTATTTCAATTTATTAAATATATAAAACTTTCTATAATTAAAAAATGTATTTGATTTAAAAAAAAGGAAGAAAAAAATCTTAAATTTATTTTTACCAATTTCAGTGATCATTGTTTTTAAATAAAAATGTGTAGTCACATCTCTGAAAGTACCAAAAAAGAAATTTAAAAGGTATCTTTCCTTAATAATATTTTCTTTTTAAATATTCAATAAACAATTTAATATTATACCAGTTCAATCAAAATTTCTGAAAAGAATAAAATGAAAAGCCATCTTGATAAAAATTGATTTAATTTTCAAAATGCTGGAATTAAAAAAAAAATATATATATATATATATCAAATTTTATAAAAAAGTAAAATAAATTGTTGTTGACTTCCTTTCCAAATTTTTTTTGTCAAATGAATGACAGATATTGTGGAAAGTGTGAGATATATTTTCTATTTAACGACTGTCATTTTAAAAATAAAATATAAAGAAAAATTATTAATTTAACAGATTTTTTTTTTTTTTTTTTTTTTTTTTTTTTGAAAAATATGCAAGAAAACAAGGTAGAAAATACATTATATTCCATATGTTTTTTATATGCTTTTTGTAAGCATACTTTTTGATAAGATTTCTAACTCTAAAAAAGTACTTTCTAAGCAATTTATTTATTTTTTCAATATTCTTAACATAATTACTAAGTATATTAAAATGTGTCTTTTTTTTCCCGTTGGTAAATAATTTATTTTAGTGTTTATTCTTTTTTTTTTTTTTTACATAAATGGTTAAGGGCAATTAAAGTATATAAAGTTAAATCCCAGGCCACGCAGCATTTCTAAAATCTTACAAACATTTTATTATATTCTTACCCGTCAATGAAAAATTTCTCTCAAAGCTTTTTGAATGTTTTAATGCTAGAATATTATGTAATAAAATACCGTTTTAAAATAGTGGTGACAATATAATAAAATTATCTTAAAATATTAGAAACACTGCGAAACCAGAAATCCTCATCGCTGGCAAGACGTTTTTAGTTAGTTTCATTCTAGCATATATATCATAGCTGACAACCGTTTTAATTTTTCAATCAGATTTAATACCAGTATCTTTTTAAAGAAAAACGTGTCATATATTTTTCAACGATTAAACAAAATGAAAACAATTATAAAAGTTTTCCGGTATTAAATCTCCCCAGAAAATCGGGAGAGTTGGCATATATGATATAATACATTCAAAACATTGAAAAAGAAATGTAGTTTAGGCATAAAAATAAGTTAAAAATATGATTATTGAAAATTTCAATAATCTCAGTTAACATTCCCTCATATTTACGGACTAGAAAATTTTGGAATTCTACCGCTTGATGCAAATTCTCTTCGAACTTATGCCTCTTCTACAAGAAGAAAGCAGATAAAAGAAAAGTGAAAGGAGACTAAATTTATATATTAGACATATTAAAGATAAAAGACATGTTTCAATAAGTCACAGAAAAGACGTTATGGCAACAGTAGTGTTTTCATCAAAAAGTACAGAGAATAAATCATAGAATGTAGTGTTACATTTTAATAAATTTACTTTAAAAATCATTTTTTAATCTCCAAAAATATTTGCTGCTTTTACATTGGTAATTGAGTAATAGTTGTTTTGTGTCTAAAATAAATTATCTAAACTTTATGATGGCATTTTCACATAATGATATGTTAATACTAACAGCACAAAATGTTCCAAAGACATTAAAATCATATAACATCCAAATATTGACACTATTACAGAAATTTTTCGAAATGTTCAGTTAGCTTTCAAAATAGTTTCAAAAGCGCAAATGTATCCGCAGTCGTAACAAAAAAGTCAGAAACGTAACAGAAAGTTTCAATCACTTTATAAACTGAACATTGAAAAAGGTAAACGTTTCAGAAAGATATCATAAAGTACGCAGAAATGAGTTATGATAAAATGTAAGATTGAAAACTTTTTGTAACATAACTGAAACATTATCTGCTATATGGGTAAATACATATTTTATGAATATACTACAGTATATTTCTTGTAAGGTAATTTTATGACATAATGACCTGAGAAAAGTTATATACAATGTGAAATATCGATATATATATACCACAAAAAAAGACAAATAGAAAAGTATTTAACTATAAATACAAGCATTTTATTGAAAACATCAACTTCGTTTGGTAATGTTGATCGCCTAAACGTCGATGGAGTCCTCTACGTGGCGACTCAAAACGATTTTGGGTTCTGTGTGTTTCCTTGTCTGTGAGTACCGCGAAAGCGGCCGCAAAAATCACCCAATTGATTGCTATTACCATTATTAGAAACTATTATTAAGTTATGACTAATTGATCACATAGAACAAAACCCATTGGTAATCATTAATAATAATCGATTAATGTGATTTCGTCCATTATTTAATCACATACACCAAATTCCTTTGGTAATTATTATTGCCGCTTTGATTGCAGCACTCGTGCCTACTTTGTTCTCCTAACGAAGGGTCGTGTTTTCTTTCGACCCGAAACAATAGCTGTGAGATTATTGTATTTTATGGTGTTTATGCAAAGTTTTCTACTTATTAATAATAACCGATTAATGTGATTAATATCTATTAATTAATGCAAGAGAGACGGTTATTATTAATAATCGCCGGCTATTAATAATAACTAGTATCGCCCAGTGGTCGAAACTCTACCATTTTTTTTTTTTGAAAAGTGAGGCAAAGCAAAGTTATTGCCTTGTCCAATACGGAATGCAATTGTAACACAGCTGCGGCAATTGTTTGCCAATATTCACTCTAACTGAATCAGCAGAGTTTTACTTAATATAACTATTTCTCTCTGTTAGATGTTAGCCTTTCCTGAAATGAGAGAAAATCGCAACGTGAAAACGCCCCTTGTTGTGTGATACAGCCCAGAAGCTAATAGGTACCATGTCAGACCAAGGTCCAACCAAGTATCAAATTCTGTTAAATTAATTCGATTGGTTCATAAAGTACAGTGTTTGAAAAAAAAAAAAAAAGATATTTTTCAAAAATGGTCGAATTGAGTTCGGGAAATTTCAAAACGTGTAACTTTATCGAAAACCGAAAATCTAAAACATTTCTGAATCTTATATTTTCTACTTATATATGCAGAGGAAAGACTAATAAATCCACTTTTTAAAAAATAAAAATAAGTAGTCAATTTCACTAATTTCACTTAATTAAAATGCAAGGAAATCTCAAAACGTGTAAATTCATCGAAAACCGGAAATTAAAAGTTTTTATGTATCTTCTACTTGCTTCTTCTACCCACAAAAGCTAGCAATAAAGACACTTTTTTAAAAAATAAGTAGCCAGTTTCAGTTAATTGAAACGTAAAGAAAGCTCAAAACATGTAAATTTAGCAAAAAACGGAAATCGGAATTTTTTCCGTATCGTCTACTTATACATGCAGCAGTTAGTAACAAATCCATTTTCCTTTTATTTAGCATATTAGTTCAATATTTATTGTTTAAATATCACCCTTTGAAATGAAATGTTTATGTTTACATTCGAAACTGGAAGTTTGCCATTTTTTTTTCTGGAGTTTTGTGATTTTAAATTAAAATTTTATCAATTTTACAGAAAAAATAACTCAATCAAACACATGTAGACAGTAACTTATATATAACTACTAGCAGACCCGGCCACGCGTTGCTGTTACTAAGTTATACGTTGAATTATACGGCTATAAACTATTTAGTACAGTCAAATTATTATTTACGAACAAAGACGAAAACGTTGTAGCCGATGTAAAAACCCACAGGGTTGAGATATGAAACTTAGGTCAAAATTTGGAAGCGATTGATAAAAATTTTCGTAGTGTTGATATTAAGCACAAATTAATTTTATTGTAGGGTCCTATAAATTTTAATGGAGGAGTGATATATATTATTTCTAATGCTACTTTGGATAAAATTGCTAAAATGACTAATATATAAATTAAATTCTATTAAAATTCTATTAAAATAAAAGTATAAAAGAAACAGACGATTTTAAAATCAATTTTTATGGAGGAGTGAAATATAATATATGCTATAATGGATAATTTTACTATAAAATGACCTCATCATTTTAAATATTTTAAAGAGGGCAACAGCTGTAGTTATAAAAAGGAAAACAATAAGGCTTAACCAGAAAAATAAGTAAATTTGATAAATATTTTAAAACTTTAAAATTGGAAATCTTATGAAATATTGGACATTTAAAGTAAATACATGTATCATTTTAAATAGAAAAAGATTTTGGAAAAGTTTAGTGTATTTTAACGAAGTGATGAGAAGTTTTTGAGTATGTTAAAATTTTAATAGTAAATTCAAGTTAATAAAGATGGGAAACATTGAGGATTAAGATAAGAATAATTATAAGATTAAAAAAAAAAAAAAAAACTTTTTATATACCATGCTTTTAAATTTTAATATACTAATAATATACTAATTAAAAGGAAAATGATAAATATTCTATCATAGTTTGAAGTCAAATTTGTTTTCAAATGTCTAAATAAAATATCTGATGTAAGATACTAATATTTTGCAGCAGAATAGATTTCATTTCTGTCATCCTTGGTGAATATTTAATTCCTTTCAAAAATCATGGTTATTTTAACAACTTATATTAAAAGAGTAATGAATAATATGAAACAATATTTCGTACAATACATATTACATCTCATACATACGTACAATGAATAATACATATTACATTTCGTACAATGCATATATCTGGCATGTATATTTTCGTGTTACTCTTTTGATCGCCAAATAATAATAATAATAATAATAAAAGCCAAGGGCGACAGAGTTTTGAAATTTAAAATTAAAATTTTGTCAATTTGACAGCAAAATAATTCAATCTAACACCCGCGATAACTAATACATATCTATACCCAAATATAAGGATTAAAATCGGGAAATAAATTTCCTCGATTTTTAATAATTTCTTACAAAAAATCCAGTGGGCAATTAACATAGGAAATCTTTTTCTTGGCTGCACAGACGGTCAGTGAGTCACACTTCGCTTGCGTATAGAACTCATAGATATAGTATAGCATATATAGAATAGAGTGATCATTGGGGAGAAAAAAGTTATTCCTTTTCATTTGGAAAAAGACGACGTTTTTACCAAAATATGGCCGTCTTTCCCCGAGTGAATACACACGGGAATACATACTAATATTTTAGCAAATAAAATTTATGAATAATTTATTTGCTAAAGGGGAATGGAAGACTCCAGATACAGTTTCAAATTCATATTTCTTTCTTTCTTTTCTTTTCTTTTCTTTTCTTTTTTTTTTTTTTTTTTACCACTTAATGGCTATTTCCAAAGCTTTTATTTATTTATTTTTTTTTTTTTTCGGCATTAAAAATCTTTGTACGATAACATGGGGATGAGAGATCTATATATATTACTATATCTATGATAGAACTACATTAGCACTTTATCAATGTGTATAAAATCTTTAAATTGGTTAGGACGTCAATTTTCGTGAGATGCATAATTTAACTTTTTACAATTTTTTAACGTTCACGTTTGATTAAATGTATTTTTTTTTATGTCGAAAGAAAATGAACTCGTATTTTTTTTTTTTTTTTTTTTTTTTTTTTTTGGCAACAATTAAATTAATGGAACTCACAGATATTTTGGAGCAACTTTAATAAAGGTCTATAATTAACAAATAATTGCAATAAAACAATATTGTGACAATAAATTGAGATAAAAACTATCCTATCTCTCAAGTTCGACCAAACTGCACACAGTGTGCAAAATTTCATTAAAATCGGTCCCTTAGTTTAGGAGTTTACCCCGGACAAACATCGTGACACGTAATTTATATATATATACAGATACCCAAATATCGGAATGAAAATCGGCAGATAATTTCCGTTATTTTTTAATAATTTTTTACAAAAAACTCAATGGACAATTAACATAGAAAATCTTTTACATGGCTCCATGGACAGACAGTGACGTCATCACTTCGCTTGCGTATAGTGATGCTACATTATACAAATTACTGTGTCTATGGTTTTATTTGAGCTTTATGAAATTGCCAGATTTAACAACTTTCTACTTTTAGGTATTTTTTAATGTGAAGGAATACGTGTATAAAAGGGAAAAATGGGGGAAAATGCATAAAAAATAAATGTATTTTTAAATACCTTCTTGACATCGTAAGAAAATAATATTTGTATTCGCACCTTCCGGCTAACCATACCTTTCGAATGATACCATTTTCAACCCTCTACTCCCATAATTAATATGTTAAAAAGGGACAACAAATTTTATGCTTGCCTATTAATATATTGATAACCGAATTTGTTACTTTGACCATAGCATTTGTTTATATATATATATATATATATATATATATATATATATATATATATATAATTATTTTAAATAATATGAAATGAATAAAACGGATTTTCTTAGTAAGGAATGATATAAGTAGGGTGTTGAGGCTCCTGATCTGCAGATCTGCTAGTAATACTCTACAATTTTACTCGTAATATATACATTTAAATCATTTAATATAATAAAATTTTATATTTAATAAAGATATTTGTTGCGTTTACCTTTAATTAATTGAAAGGAAGAAACTAAATATCCCCTGAAGTTTTCATCAATGCATGACGAAATAAAACCTGAAATGGAGATAAAATGCAAATAATGCTAGTTCAAATTCTTAAACATATTTAGTTTTTAATTATGTTAATGTTAGTTTATTATTCGAAGCGGCAATTAATTTTTGACTGTTTATGACAAAACCATTTAATTGCCAAAAAAATGTCTCTTGTGGTTTTCCGATGAAATCTCTTTTCATTCCTTTCTTCGTACAGATTTTAATGTGAAATCAAAGAAAATACCTAAATTGATGAGATTCTTTAAATTGATGAGATTAATAAAAGACCAATTCATTTCCTTAGACTACGAAATAAGAATAAACTGTGAATAAAGAATGTAACTAAGAATAAACTAATGGTAAGAATAAACTGTAAAATGTCATTGTTAATCACAAATATATATATTGTTACGAAATTGTAAATAATTGTGTTTATTTCTGTATAAATTCTTTCAAAGAGGCTTAGTAAGTTGATAAAGTGCTAATTTTGTGCATTTCTAGTCGTTTTAGCGTTGAAATAGCCTTATTTTCCCTTAAAAACGCATTAAAAAGCCCCAGTAATGCAGGTAATGGATTTGGAGCCAAATTTGGCGACTTTTTCCCACCTTGGCGATTTTTTTGGCGACCTTGGCGAGAAAATCCTTATATGGGATATACCAAATATGGAAGCTGTAAGTTGATTGGTTGACCACCTTCTAGAGTTTTCTCGAAAAATCTGGGTTCCATGGAACAGTATATAAGGAGAGCTCTCTCGCCAAGGCAGTCAGTTCAGTTCAGATCTCAGCCAGCTTCGCTAGTGCTTGCATTACTCTTGAGCCTCTTTGAGACAGACTTGCTTCAAGTGTTATTCTATACAGTTTGTACTGTGGATTTGCTATTGACAGCTGTTGTTTAAGCTGTGTTTACTGTTTGAATTGAAGCTGATACTTGGTTTATAGACCCGTATTTTTCTGGAACTTTCTGTGAATAAATTACTGAATTTTTGTAAGTTTGGCCTTTCATTCCCGGACAACTCACGAACCCCCAAGTACGCAACATTTCTGGTGTCAGAAGCGGGATTGTCTGTGAATGGTTATAACTAGAGCAATGGAGGAACAGATGAAGAAACTTCTAGAAAGCTTAGCTACCCAGATGAATGAAATGAAAGAAGGGCAAAGAGAAATGAAGGAAGGACAAAGAGAGATGAAGGAAGGACAAAGAGAGATGAAAGAAAGTATGGAAGCATCGCAAAGAGAGATGAAAGATTGCCTGAGTCAAGAGATGAAAGAAATGAAGGCAGCACAAGAGAAAATGGAAACATCGCAAAGAGAAATGAAAGACGGCTTGACTGAAGAAATGAAGGAAATGAAAGATACTATGGGTGAAGTTCAGGAAGAAATTAAATCTAATCAAGATGAGATGAAGAGAGAGCTTTCAACGGTGAAAGAATCAATCGAGGGTAAATTAACGGTGATGGAAAATAGAATGGATGGAATAGAAGAGAAAGTTATAAAGATAGAAGAAAATTTTGAAGAGAAAGTTTTGAAAATAGAAGAAAGTTTTGAAGAGAAAGCTATGAAGATAGAAGAAAATGTTATGAAGGTTGAAGAGAGTGTTACGAGGATATAACGGAGTTTCGGGGAGAAAGTTAAAGAAAATTTTGATCAGGAACTGAAAGGCGGGTTTTCAGAGATAGAAGGTAAATTGAAGAGAATAGAAGAAGATCTGGAGAGAAAAGTGGAAGAAAAGTTAGAGTCCATGCCCCAGGAAACTGAAAAGAAAGAGAGAAGAAGCCAGAAGAAGCCAAATTTGGCGACTTTTTCCCACCTTGGCGATTTTTTTGGCGACCTTGGCGAAAAAATCCTTATATGGGATATACCAAATATGGAAGCTGTAAGTTGATTGGTTGACCACTTTCTAGAGTTTTCTCGAAAAATCTGGGTTCCATGGAACAGTATATAAGGAGAGCTCACTCGCCAAGGCAGTCAGTTCAGTTCAGATCTCAGCCAGCTTCGCTAGTGCTTGCATTGCTCTTGAGCCTCTTTGAGACAGACTTGCTTCAAGTGTTATTGCTATACAGTTTGTACTGTGGATTTGCTATTGACAGCTGTTGTTTAAGCTGTGTTTACTGTTTGAATTGAAGCTGATACTTGGTTTATAGACCTGCATTTTTCTGGAACTTTCTGTGAATAAATTTCTGAATTTTTGTAAGTTTGGCCTTTCATTCCCGGACAACTCACGAATCCCCAAGTACGCAACAATATATATATATATATATATATATATATATATATATATATATATATAAACATTATGTGCTATATGGGTAAATACATATTTTATGAATATACTACAGTATATTTCTTGTAAGGTAATTTTATGACATAATGACCTGAGAAAAATTATATACAATGTGAAATATCGATATATATACCACAAAAAAAGACAAATAGAAAAGTATTTAACTATAAATACAAGCATTTTATTGAAAACATCAACTTGGTTTGGTAATGTTGATCGCCTAAACGTCGATGGAGACCTCTACGTGGCGACTCAAAACGATTTTGGGTTCTGTGTGTTTGCTTGTCTGTGAGTACCGCGAAAGCGGCCGCAAAAATCACCCAATTGATTGCTATTACCATTATTAGAAACTATTATTAAGTTATGACTAATTGATCACATAGAACAAAACCTCTTGGTAATCATTAATAATAATCGATTAATGTGATTTCGTCCATTATTTAATCACATACACCAAACTCTTTTGGTAATTATTATTGCCGCTTTGATTGCAGCACTCGTGCCTACTTTGTTCGCCTAACGAAGGGTCGTGTGTTTCTTCGACCCGAAATAATTGTTGCGAGTTTATTGCATTTTATGGTGTTTATTCAAAGTTTGTAAGTAATAATTTTTACAACGCCAGTTTTGTGATGCTTCTTTACTTAAAATCTATATATGGTAAGAATAAACTGCAAAATGTCATTGTTAATCACAAATATATGTATATATCATTTTAAATTTTTGTGACACGAATGCAAATATTGATCATGAAAAGGAAAGAATTGTGTATTTCGATTTATGAAATATATATAACTTTCTACAATTAAAAAAATGTCGTAATTAAAAAAAAAAAAAAAAAAAAAACTTAAATTTACTTTTCTATTTCAAATAACCAGCGTTTTTAAGAGCATGTAATCACATTTGTTGAGAAACATCTCTGAAAGACCAAAAAAAAAATTTAAAGTTATCTTCCCTTTATCATATTTTAAATATTCAACAAAAAAAATTAAATATTATTCCAGTTCAATCAAAATTTCTATAAGTAATAAAATGAAAAGCCATCTCGGTAAAAGTTGATTTACTTTTCAAAAAGATAGCTTTAAAAAAATAAATAAATAAATTTCGTAAAAAAGTAAAATAAATTATTGTTGAGTTCATTTCCAAATATTTTTTTGCCGAATGAATGACACATATTGTGGGAAAGTATGAGATATATTTTCTATTTAATGATTGTCATTTAAAAAATAAAATATAAAGCAAAATTCTTCATTGAACAGATTTAAAAAAAAAAAAAAAATACACAGGGTAAAAAATATAATTTTTGACAAAATTTCTAATTTTGTCAAAAATTATACTTAAAAAAGTATAAAGAACTATATGGAATGTAATATATTTTTTACCCTGTGTATTTTTTTTTAATAAATCTGTTCAATAAAGAATTTTGCTAGAATATTTTATTAGAAATTAGAAATTTTGTCAAAAATTATACTTACAAAAGCATAAAATAAGTATAATTGCAAAGTAATGAGTATAATTGTAAGTATAATTTTTGACAAAATTTCTAATTTCAAAAAATGTACTTTTTAAACAGTTTATTTACTTTTTCTAAATTCTTAACTCTAAATTCTTACTCAGTATATTAAAATAATGTTTCTGTTTTCACACATTGGTAAGTAATTTATTTTAATATGGTTTTATATAAATGGTTACTTAATGGTTATTTTAGTTTTTCTTAAACAGTTTGCCTAAAGTGGTTCAGTAAAAAGTGCTATGCATATAATAAAATATTTATAACTATGGAAAGCTGTATGTTGTAAATTAATAGTTAGTAAATGGTAATAAAAATGAGCAGTGTCTGAAAAGTTTAGAGAAAAGTGAAATAAAATAAAAAGTAAAAGGTTTTTAAGTTTAATTTATTTTTCATTATTTTAACCTGATTGTGCTTTTATTCTTCATTATTAGTTCATAATTGAGTTTCTGTCGAAAAATCTAAATTTCGTGTAATTCCGGCTTCCATTTTGTACCATGCAATCTTATTAGGTCTTTTAATTTTCTTTATAGAGAAACATTAAAAAAGGTCGTAGTCTCTGCCATTTTATTTTTATTTATTTATTTATTTATTTATTTTATTTTATTTATTTTATTTTATTTATTTATTTTTCAGGACACTTTCAAGTACAGAAAATTTTCTCCTCATTCGCCACCACTTTTTTGTAAGAGAAATTTTTACTCTATTTTTAAAGCAATACGTCATGATTAATAGCATAGACATTATTGTAGAAAAATAGTGGTAGTAAAAAAGGCATAAATTTCTCATATCTCAAAGTGTCCTGGAAAAAAAAGAAAAAAAAAAGCGAAGACTACAACTGTACATTTTTAGACAGGGATTATTGCTAGTGTTCGGATACTTTTGCTGCCGACTGTAGAAGGAATTATAATTATTGCACAGAAGAAAATTTAACTTTACAATTACTAAATTATTATATTATTGCATTTAAATCAAAAAAAAAAATTATGATGTACATTTATCTCGCAATTTTAAAAAATGACACAACAGAGGAGTAATTTATTATTATATTTCTTTTCGCGTATTAGAATTCCTATAAAATGTAGTGTTAAAGTAATAAAATATTTCATTCTTTTGAATGTAATTTGATGCTATTTTAATAATGGCAAACAAGTTTCAGCCGGGGCGGTTAATACCACTGGTTATATCCGTTTAAAACCGGGATGGCAGAAGCTTGTTTTTGTCCGTAAGTGGCAATAACTGGCAGAAACTAAGAAATAATACTAATAAAAACAAAATTGTTTTACAATAATCCATGTAATCTGCATAGCAGTTTAATATGAAAATTTAAATATGAAAACTAAAGATTATGAATCACACGAATATATTTTGTTTGCTATATAAATATATGTTGGGACTTTAAGGCTAAAAACTCACTTTCTTTTCATTAAAAAATAAGATGTTTTTATATGGTAATCTTGTAATGAATATGTTTAACTTACTATTGTATAATGTTGAGTATCTATTTAAAAGTGCTTTTTTAAATTGTTAAAGTTTCAAAAAGGTTTTATAATGTTTTAACAAGTTACACTTAGAGTATTTTTAAATAAAAAATATACTTTAATGAATTTAAAAATTCTGCTATATGCAAATAGAAATAATTCCTGTAAAAATATATGTAAATAAATAATTCAAGCACAAAAAGGACACAGAAATGAATTTTAATATATCATGCATTACATCAATATATCATGTTATTAAAAAAAAAAAATCACTTAGATAAACGTTTGTTATTTTTTTCCAAGGAGCATACTACAAAATGCAAATTATTCTAATTGCCTATAAAAAATTAATGACACAACCATGTTGTATCAAAAATTTATCTGTTACTTTTTTTTTAAATAATTTATATACCATCATAAATCAAATTATCTACAGTAATATTCTATTAAAAGTTATTTACTTTAAATAAAGTATATTTAGAAGATTAGTATTATTAGTAAAGTCTCGTATAGTGTCTTGAAATGGGTTTTGCCATTTGCTGCCAGTTTCTGCTAATTTAAACCTATTTTAACCACTTTCTGCCACTGGCTGAAACTTCTTTTTGAGGGCAGAAATCCAGCCTTGATTTTAATCTATGTAAAATTACGAAATTTGTGTTAATTTACTTCTAAATCATAGAAACGAATATATATATATAATTATTATTTATTTGTTTAAGAATGATTTTTAATTTTGTTTGTACTTATTATGTACAGTAAAATTAATAATAATTATATTAAAAAATATATATATATATATCTTGCATTATATATGGTACCAGTTCAAAAAATGCTAAGAAATTTTCCTACAGCTACAATTTTACGATAATATATTTTACTGTCAAAATAAATCCTTTTAAAAGACATTTGCATTTCGGAAAGGAAATTTATGTTCTCTGTATTTTTGGTTACATCTATCTTAAAATAGTGAAATGAGGATTTTATGTTTTACACTGCCACTTTCCCGAAAGAAAAATACTAAATAAATATATATAGTAGTATATAGAGTTGTAAGATAAAAATTTATTTTTATTTTTAACTTTAAAAAAATATAACGAAATTTAAATACTGTTTTAGAATTTTATTTTATTTGAAATTTAATTAAAAATACGTCAGCTTACATGGTTTTATTTTTAGTGTATATATATATATATATATATATATATATATATATATAGTCATGTTTTATTTAGTAATTCATTAATTATTATCTTTTAACGAAATTATTGCCGTCTTCCACTCAAAAACTGAGAATACTTAATTTTTATAGCAATGTATAATTCAAATAATGCACTCATACCGATATTTTACTTGAAGAAAAATTGAGCTTAATTATTTCTACCCCCAAACAACTGTTACATGCTTTTGCAATTTATGGTGTTTGCTTGGAAATATTTTTTTAATTTTATTCATTAATATTCAGTACCAGTATAGTGTAAGAACTACGAACTGTACTTATAGTAGTACTAAGAAAAGGATTCGAAAAGGATTTATTTAACAAAACCGTATAAAGTGTACTTTTTTACATAGGAATTTTTGCTAGTGTTCGGACACTTTTGTTACCGTCTGTACAAGTGCAGTAACAGCTGAATTATATATATTAATAAAACATATTACAGTTACAGTCAATATAGACGAAACAGTCTATAAACGTAAATTCTGAATTATAGCCAAGCTTCGCTGGGTCGCCATGCTATAATTCAGAATTTATGTTTATAGACTGTTTCGTCTATATTAACTGTAACTGCAATATGTTTTATATTAATATATATAATTCAACAGTTACTGCACTTTAATTAAAAGTAGTGTTATAGTTTTAAAAAATTAAAGAACACGCTTTTATAGAAATGTGAACTAAAAAGCACAAAATATCTATCTTAGTATTAAAATGCATGGTAAGAGAAAATCGTGTGAGTGACACACCATAATATATACATACATTTAAACCTTTAATTAAAATAATTTAGAATTAAACAAAAACCATTTTTAAAAAATCTCCCCTGACTGGGCTCGAAAGCTAGACCTTTAGGTTCGTAGCGCGGAGCTTTACCTCACAGCCACAGCGTTCACGTAGGTAAAGTCTTTTTTTACAATATAGATTTTTTGTTTGCTCCCAGAGCGGTTACAAACATACATACATGTGAAGCTAATAAAAGTGTGTTAATGACTTGAGTTTGTCCTGATGATGCCCTGATAGGCAGGGCGAAAAGATTTGACAAAATGAAAAATATTTTATATAATTTTTAAGGAAATTAATTTAATTTATCTTTTTATACGTGTTTTAAAGTGTATTTTTTTTTTAATCAAATTTGTGGTTCTCTACAATGGCACGTGTTTCTGTATATCTCTATATGGGATATGATTTCATTTAATCGTTGCATTGTTTAACTTTAAATGTACTACTTCTCTTATGTAATAAAAACAGACAGATAGACTAACTGAATTCATAATTAATCTTAAATATTATTGGAAAGTGTTGAAAACTCTTAACACAAACGAAAATTCAATTCCAGAAATTTCCTACTTCAACCCTTAATGTATCTGAATATTTTAGTGCGAGTCTGTAAATCTTAGCACTAAACATATTATGTTCTATAAGAATTTTTTTTAGCTAATCTGTAATAAATGTCAGATTCATTATGATTTGTACAATGCAAAATTTTTTTAATATGATTTAGAACAATTTCTCTGACGGAGCGCAATACATTGGCATTCATTTAGACCTTCTTGCTCACAAACCAGCTAAATAGGGAACATGTCATAGGTAACTTGAATAACATATATTATTATGAACAAATTATGTAAATATGTACGGATATTAGAGTGCAGAAAGACAGAAGAACAGTGACAGTGACAGCGACACCAGGCCATGCCCGAAGCTGTCGCCTTTTCGGGTTTTTGCCTTGGCCTGTCGATGGCTATCTATTTTCAGTTAGAACGTTATTTTAACTTGTTGAGTTCTTTTTACAATGTTCACTTGATTGCACTGATCTAGTGACGTTCAACATCTAAATTAGAATTCATTATATCGTTCTCTAAGTTCCTTTCTGGTCCAACTGCCTGCAGAATGACAGACATATAGACCAATTAACAAACCCAGAACTGTAGGTACGATCCAAGGTTGGCAATTACAGCATTCTTATATATGAAGAAAAAATTACTCGGTCCCTAATTACAACACTGTCGTCAAGCAGACGACTGTTATAAGATCGGAAATACGCTTGTGGGCGAAAACACTTTTACATAATATCTGATCAGTTTGCCACTTAACCAAAATTGGCGTGAGAAATACAAGTCGTTACAAAAGCTGAAAACTGATACGGATCAGTTCTGGTCGAATGAATATAGGTAATCATATGCTATCTGAAACTATTGAATACTATCACTATTCGGACGATAGGTCTGAAGATTATATGGATGCAATAAAATATACCAGTTAGTTGCACTAGTTTAGGCCCAAACATAAAACATTTCTTAAGATAATAGTATCCAGATGAAAAAAAATTTCACATTTCCCAATAAAATTTAATATATGCACTTAATATTGTTACATTTCAATGCACCTGCATACATATAAAATTTTATCTCATAAAAATTGGTTTATGTGTATGAAGTCCATGATCTTCCCAAGAAACTTCCTTTCATTCAAGAGAAACCTGGACCTTATATATATATATTATTTTTCTTTAATTCTTCTTTGATTTGATATGGGTAGTCTTAGCTTGTGATCCAAGGAATTGTTTTAATACTGAAGTTGAGTCATCTTTAAATTTCATAAATTTTTTTTGCACTGATTATATTAATGTATTTCTATATATATATATATATATATATATATATATATATATATATATATATATATATATATATATAATTTCAAGAAAAAAGAGAGGCGTTTCTGTAAAAATTTCGAAAAATCGGTCATTTGACTGTCTGTGGACCAATTAAATATCGACACCACCATTAACATCGGAACGGTAAAGCATCGTCATGCCGATAAACTATACTCTATAACAAAAAAAATGACGCACCAAGAAGGAGTTATCCAAATGAGACGAAAATTGGTAGATGTGATGTATTAGGGGGACTGGCAAATAATGTCGTTTTGAATTAATAAAATGAAACCGGAAATTTTTGTTTAACAGAGTTTACATGGTACTTTACAAATAACCATCTTATAAGTTACCTAAGAATATCTTAAATTTTATCCAGGATAAATTTCCGATGTCAGTATTTTAATTCAAAACGACATTATTTTCCGGTCCCCCTAATACATGCGAAGAAAAACAAATGGTTGCAGTTTCAGAATATTTGGATGGTTTAATCAAGAGAAACGGCCTCACAAATGTCAACAAATCAATAACACATTGATCCACTTCTGACCCTTATGTAAGCAGTTATTCGGCTTGGCATTAATTGATAGAGTTGGCAGATATGCTCCTGCGAGATATCATGCCAAATTATGTCCAGTAGGTGCGTTAGATTGGCAAAATCACGAGCTAGTTGTAGGGCCCTTTTCATGGTGCTCCAAACGTCCTCAGTAGGAGAGAGATCCGGCGATTTTACTGGCCAAAATAATGTTAGATAAGCAGAAAAATAAGCAGTAAAAACTATCTCTGTGCACTTTCGGGCATTATCATGCTGAATTATACGGTCAGGATTTCTTGATATGAAGGGAAATACAACAGGACGTAGAATGTCGTTGCCGTACCGCTGTGCTGTAAAGTTGATACGGATGACAACCAAATGGGTCCTGCTATGAAATGAAATGACTGTCCAGACAATCACTCCTGGTTGTCGGGCCGTATAGCTGACGACAGTTGGGTTGGGATCCCCCTTTTTTCCGGGCCTCTGAAGAAGCGTCTTCGCTGGTCATCGGGGATCAAATCGAAGTGGGACTTATCACCGAAGACAATTCTACTCCGTTCAGTGACATTCCAGTTCGAACGATCCTGATATCACTGCAAACGTGCTTGTCGATATACAAAGTTTAATCGTAGTCCGCACAAGGGGCTCCGTAGGCTCAACCCCATTTCTCTGAGCCGCCTATTAATGGTCTTTGAAGTTACTGAAGTACCAGTTGCACGTAGGATCGATGATAATGATGAATTGTGGCTTTGAGTACCGCTCTGCAGATCGATCGGTTCTCACGTTCTGTCCTCTCTCAAGGCTGACCGCTTCCTCCCGGAAGCTGTGTTCGGCTATGTTTCACCCATTCCTGTCAATCTAATCTAATAGTGGCATCGCACCTATCCAGTTATCAAACAATTCACAGATTGCCAAACAATTCGCAACTGGCTTCTTTGAGCCCAACTACACACCTCTCTCAAACGCTGTCACCTGCGCATATTGTTTGCACACCTGTATGCGAGACATAGTTACTGTCTATCTGAGTAGACGGAATGAAATTCTCGAAGAATTTACGACCTGGAATCAAAATTTCTCATTTTAATATTCTATCATTTGCGCAGTTAAGATGTTCTGCAGCGTCACATGCTCATTCGATTGCAGCCAAACTTTAAAATTTTGCATTTTCCATCGAAACCTGTACGCATGTCAATTTGTGTCCAGTCTGCATTACTCCTTCTTGCTGCGTCGCTTTTTTTGTTATAGAGTGTATATTTCGCCATTATTAATTCAAATCACTGCCGATGCCATTTGCCGGTGTTGTGACGGAGAGAAAAAAAACCTTATGAAACCGATACAAAAGGTTGTATGTGACCCATAAGCACTCTAATCAGCATAGCGTACGTCTTCCATAACGAGCCTGGGTAATTCAAATCATAATAACTTTTAAACATTGTTAAAAACTGATAAAAACACTTCATGAAAACGAAATTGCAATACCAGGAATGTCCAATTACAACTCTTAATGTATATCAATATTTTTATGCGGCCCTGTAAATGTTAAAACTAATCACACTATATAATACAGAAATATTTTTTTTTTTTTTGCAATAAATAATAAATGTCAATTTTACTACGATTTCTGAAAAATAAAAGTATTAAAATATAACTTTTAGCAATACCTGCCATAGAACGCAATGCTTTGAAATACATTCAGGTATCCCTGTACACACACCAGTGGTGATAATTAAGTTCGTTTTGAATAGAAAACATTCCATGCTAAACTTGAATAACATACAGTCGGTAACAAAAGTGTCCGAACACTAGCAAAAATGCCTATGTATAAAAAGTACATTTCATACGGTTTTGTTAAATAAATCCTTATCGAATCATGGTCTTACACTGACTAAGAAGAGGATTCGACAAGGATTTATTTAACAAAACCGTATGAAGTGTGCCTTTTTCACATAGGAATTTTTGCTAGTGTTTGGACACTTTTGTTACCGACTGTATATAAGTTTCAATGAATTCCATGAATATTTACGGAAGTTAGATTGTGTACAGAGAGACGGACAAACATAAGTTATAAACACCTTTATATTTTCTTGGTTATTATTCGTTAATCCGACAAAAATTTTAAATATTCACAAATGGTAAGAAATTTCGCAGTATTATAAAGATAATTACTACTCTAATTCTTTTAAAAAAGAAAAAAAAAATTTGCTCGTTGTTCCAAGAAATAATTCATTTTTTCCTACTTACAACAACCAATTTTCTTAGATTAAAAACGTTTACATTCAAAATCTGCACTTTCTACTTAAACGAAATTAAATTAGACTTCAGGTACTTAAAATATTAGAAAAATCTTTTTATATGTAATTATCTTACAAACAAAACACATTAGTCAAAAGAAGTTTCTTGAAAATACAAAATTTTAATAAGATTGATTTAAGTTAAGATTTTATGCGTTCCATTAAAAATTAAATTACCAGATAAAGCTTTTTTTCTTTATTCACTGAATGTAGGTACGTATAATTAATAAATTTACGATAACGAGGAAAGTTTATTATCATAATGGGAGAGATTATGACAGTTTGAGATTTTTTTTTTTTTTTTTTTCATTTTCAAAATTTCAAAATTATCTTTATTAATAAACATGCATATTTTACGAATGCAATTTTTATCCGTTTTATTTGTTTAATGTAAAGATATTCTGAAAACAGAAAATTTTAAATAAATTACAACAATTTTAAACAGTTTTGTAAAGAATTCTGGTTTTAAATTTAAAACCCTCAAGATTTATTAAAAGCTTGGAAGATATGACTTTCATATTTTTGAAGTCGGAATAAGTATTACGTTTAATATATGTAAAGCTATGAAAAAATAAAATAAATAAAACTTACGTTCCACGACGATTATGAATTATGCCTTTGTTTAAATACAATCTTTTCAATACACACTTTACTGTTTAAAAGTAAATTAAATTCGAATATTTCGTACGTTATTTTCATTAGCTGAAGTTTTATATTAGGCCGTATGTATTTCTACTATGCGATATTTATGATTATTTTTTCTATTTTTAAATGTTATGAAAGCTTTAGGGTATAAAATGTCCTATATATACATGGTCCTACATACATACTTGAAAAGCAGTTTTAATTTTCTTAAACGCATCGTGGAAATTTTTTGTTTTATTATTTGTCTTTAGAAACAATTTCATTGAGCTAACGAGCTCTCCTCCCATTAGAAATGTAAATGATAACCTCCATAAGTGCTCCCCTATAGTACCAGGTTCAACTGTTTTTTTAAACAAACGATATTCCTCTCAATTTGATTACATACCATTTATACCGTTCTCAAAAATCTTGGGACAGTTCGGAGCTACAGGAGAAAGGCGGGAATTTTAGCAAAGTTATTATTCATTCTTAACAAAAAAAAAAAAAAAAAAAAAAAAAAAAGGAAAACATAGTAGGAGAGAACAGTTTTGAAAAAATATTTGCCTAAAGAACTATTAATTGAGCTACAAAAGACGATCACTTGTCTAACCCTCTCCAGTTGTTGTCGTAGTTAAGACTTATTTATTACGTGAAGGAGCTAGGCTTGGATAAAGTTTCCTCCGAAGAAGGGGGGGGGATTCTTTGGAGTCATAGCTAAGATTCACGTACGGTTTGGTAAAAATCACGGCAAACTTTCATCGGATAAGCCGACATGCGTAATCTGGGTTCCAATTCAGTACTTCGCATCTACTAGAATAAAAAGCAGAACCGATCGGTCCCTAGTCCCTAACAACTCACTTGAAATTCCTAATTTTGCGTTATAGGTGCAAGAACATTCGCACCAATTCCCAATAATCTTAACCAAACAGTCAGCCCGAAATTGACTGAATTTTTTTAATTATATGCGTTTCTAAATTACAGAGGGCAGGTTGAGACTTTTGGTAACACCTGTAAAGAATTATATATCCTAATTATTTTAATGCTTTAAATATTTTAGCATGAATTTCTACAGTCCAATCTCAAGGTTTACTCTCAGGAACAGATCTTTGCTGCTTCCAGTTCCCTTCATCCATAAAAATATATTTTAACCAGTCTTAATTCTTACTTTCTTGGTCCACAACAACAAACACTCCCACGGATCTTTTTTTTTTATTTTGGTTCCCCTTCGAGAATGACTCTGCTTCCGCCATTTGGTTTCATACCTACTCTTTCCGTTTTAGAAGTAATGTAGCAGTGGGTCTCCCTTTCAATAAAGTATTGTATTATAATTCCAAGGGACTTTTCACTCCTTTCTTGAGTCGTACAGTTGGCAGCAAAAGTATCAGAGCGTACTAGAAATAATCCCTGTCTAAAAGAAGTACACTTAATACTGCTTTCTTAAATAAATCCTTGTCGAGTCATGTTTTTAGTCAGTATAACAACATGATTCGACAAGGATTTAGTTAACAAAACAGTTTTAAGTATACTTTTTTGATACCGTAATTATTGGCTAGTGCTCGGATACTTTTACTGCAGACTGTGCATCTTCTTCACAATTTTCTTCTCTATTCCGCTTTATCTTTATTTATGTGTACATACAAATTTTGATATATTTTTTGTTTATATAATCATCGTGAAGGCCATCTAAAATGCAATTATCTGTCACCATTATTTAATCAGAAATTATCTTTCTTATACGTTCTAGATAAACGTGTTGTTGGCTGTGTAGGGATTATAGCTATTTATTACGCATTAACGAAATGAACTTAGATCTGTATGAGTTTTTCTAAAATGCCCTAGCATATATTCAAGTTTAGTGAAAAACCTTGTAAAACTACGAACAGATTGGCTGAAAAACATGATTTAGAATTAAATCCGTCTATCATCTTCGAAAGTAGAACTTTTCATTAACTGATGGGTAGAGGGGAGAAGGCTCCACTTATAGGAAACATAATCATTTCTCCATTTCAAAAATTTATAAAATTTTATTAAACTTTTAAAATTAATAATTGAAATTCAACATAAATGACAAAAGTTTTAATATTACGTGTTTTCTATTACATAGTTATACATTTATTTAATAAAATAGGTATGTTTTGTCATTTTATTCTTTGTTTCGAGATTTAAGCGCAAATATGTGCGATGACATTACTAATTTTGTTTGTCATCATATCAGTATCATAACACATGCGATTAAAATGTAAATAGAAAACATATGTATATTATTTATTATAATAATGACCCTCATCTGTCATGAACGATTCCGGTTAGACCGCTTCAAAACAGAAACTTTTGGCAGCCATTATTATTATTATTATTATTATTATTATTTATTTTATCTTTTTTCTGTTTGTTCAATTTACGGAAACATACATATAATATGTTTTGTATCACACCTATTCTTATTTATTTAATTTAATACCTTCAAAAACTATTCAATTGTAATGTTTAAAGGTCGAAATTAAATATAACGGATCACAGGCTATTATAAACAACACAATACTAGATGTACTGATAAAAACAAAACTGTTGCCAAAACTGTTGCCATTCAGAAAATACAATTTCCAAGTGGAAGACTCTTTAATTTTGAATGAATAACTCTTTGACCGTTTTATTTAAAAAAAAACTCTTAAAATATTTCAGAAACATATTAAAGCCTTAAAACTCTTAAAATATTTGTAGAAACATATTTAAAGTCTTTAATTATTTTTATGAAGTTTCATTTTTTTTTTTTTTTTCCCAACATAAAATTTAATATGCTTTCACGGACAAAAAAATAAATAAATAAATAAATAAATAATAAAAATAAAATAAATTAATAAAAATATTAAAATATTAAATTAGCTCATGCATATGAGAAACTGACATATCTAAAATAATAAAAATAATAATTTTAAATTTTAAAGTTGTCGAAGAGATAAATAGAGTAGGTATTTTCGTTAAAAGAAATAGTTTGTTCGTTCGGTGCAGCTTGCACATTACTCCCGTCAGGTACAACTTGCATATTAGTTCCGTCAGGTGCAACTTGCACATTAGTCCCCTTTAAATATAGTGTCCAGCGAAGCAGGCAAAGCATTCGTTGATTCACTACCTTAATTGATTTCACATTCCGTCATTTTTGACGGGGTTATATACTAGTGTATAATATATTTATTTATGATTTCGTTGATTTCTGTAACAAAACATGCTTTTATCTCTGTTGACTTTGCTAATATGATTCCTAAGAAATAATAGGAAGTATTTAAAAATAAAATAAAAATAAAGAAACTACTAAACAATTTATTTCTAAACTTTATATATAAGTAGATTCCATAAAAGTATATAAGCTTTAAGTAGACATAAAGCTTTAAATAGACATAAGCTTTGATTAACAGGTTCGTCACAGGGCGTGATTTGGCTGAGTTTCTCATCGGCCCCAAAATCGACCACCGATACGCTAGAACGTAAACAGAGCGATAAGTTGGAAATAGTGGGGATGCAACCCAAGTAATGTTTTCGAACCTTCGATTCATTATAAAGTATTTTGTTCTGAAATGGGGAGAGCGATAAGTGTTTCGGTTAGAGGTTTTCCTGGGATCTCACTGCAGTTATCCCAGACCCTTCATGTCGAGAAATACACTTTTTTTGAGACGCAAACTGCTAAACGCCAAGAGGCGAAAAAAATGTAAAAAGAAAAAAAAAATCTGGTGTGTCACTCACACGACTTTCTCGTACCCTGAAATTTAATACTATAAATACAGGTTGGAGATTAAAAGGTAAGATAACGAGTACTGTTATGTAAACCTATGTTAAACAATTCAAATTGGGCTTCGGGAGAGTTTCATATGATAATTAGTTCTGTGTGAGGGGGGTTACCGCCTCCCTCAACGCCCCGTTTCATTAATGCACCTACATTTATATAGAATTTAATTCGGTTATTAAAAAATAATTCTGTTTTTAAAAGATATTTTATTAAAATTATTATTTAAAAAAATTATCTTTTATGATAATGCAGACGATTTCCATATTAGACAAGTAGTATAACACCAAATATCCAAAAAATGTTCATTTTACATTTTACAATGTTCATCTCCTACATACAATTTTTTTTTCCCAGTTGACTATATCTATTACAAAAAATATATATTCGTTTCATTTGGTTTAGTGCAGTCTACAGACGTTAAACTCTATTTACCTGCAATTTCCCCCATAGACGTAATGTGTTAGAATTCTCTTGATTGTCCCTGTACACGAACTATTTGCTTGATCTTAACGAAAAGCTTACTGTAGCATCCCTATATGATACACATTTAGAATACCAAGTTTGGAATGTCTGCTACTATTTGTTCTTGAGATATGCTGATAACAGGCAGACACACACACACACACACACATGCACACAGACCAACCGCTAAAAACATGATTTTCGTATTCAGGAGACCTCAAAACGTGTAAATATAACAAAATCTCGCTTTCGAAAATTTGATCCAAAAACAATACTTTCTCTACCTTATGGGTAAGAGAAAGTAAAAAGTACGACCTATTGTTCCAATCGTACAAAATGACCTCAAGTGTATTTAGAGTGTTTAACGAACACCATGCGACATAATATAAAGTAATATGTTATCCTAAATATAAATTAACAGAAAGTATACTATACTGTGTATATTTTTAGTATTTTTATGTTGTATATCATATATTTATATTTCAAATCTTATTCCATTAAATTCCTTGAAAATCCTATTAACTTGAACAAGAAGAGCGTCAACTGTATTTGGGTGACGGGGCCCGCACGGAAGTATACCCATTACCCAGATATGGGTGACGCGGCGACGAACGTGTTAAATGGGCAAATACATTTTTTTTTTTTCATTTTTCAAATAATAATTAATAAATTTTAGAATTACTTTATTTAAATGTCTGATTAAAGTGTGTTTTCTTCTAAATTTCATTTTTCTGTCTTTCGAGTTGCTTTTCTATATAAAAAAAAACTAAATATATATATATATATATATTATTATTATTAGATATAAAAGATTTGCATTTGAATCATTATACTATTATAAAATTAATATATCTACATAAATATAATTAAACACCAGAAACGAAGAAGTGAATTAATGAACCACATATGCAAATGAAGCCGTATACAAAGCAAAATATATTTTAAAAGTTTATATGAATTGCTTTTGAAACACTGGTAAATGGTATCACTTATAGTAAATATAATCAAAGAATAACAGAAAAAAAAAAAAAACAATGTCACTAGGGCTTAAGACAATTTCTATATTAGACCTATTTTAAAGACTATACTAATAATTTTTTCAAGATGTATATCAGGATATATAGCTTATGTGTCTATTCCGAAGACATTTCCTATGCATATATAACTAATTGTTGATTAGGATTTTAATTGTGAATAACCACCACAATGAGTAGCATTGTAAATTTGAATACTTTTCAATATATTCAAATAATTATGCTCTAAAATATTAATAATGTACATCAATAGAATAACTGTACATATAATCAGCTTATAAGATTTATATGCAAAGGATTCTAATTTTTGCTGTCGAAAATATTGGACACAGTGATACGGAACAACTGAAAAAAAGTGTGTGAAAACAATATGGTTTCTAACACTAAA